>BSBK01003278.1:97500-457500 GCA_027943335.1 Chamaecyparis obtusa
TACTGCACCTTTAACTATCGAGGAGATGAGAGCTAAACAAGAATATGATGAAGCAATGTTGGAGATTACATCTGCCTTAAGCTATCCTGAATTCGAAGACATTAAAGATTGCACAAATGCAAAGTAAATGTCAGACACTCTTGCAAACATCTATGATGGTGACATAAATGTACTAAGGGAAAAATTTGAAAGCCTAAGAGGTAAGTTTGATGAAATGAAAATGCAAGAAGGTGAGAATATTGCTCAATATTGTGGTAGGATAAATGAGGTTGTAAATACTATTAGAGGAGTTAACAGAACTATTGATGATGAGACTATCATTGGAAAGGTACTGAGAACTTTGCGTCCTATATATGCCATCAAAAGTTTAGCAATTCAAGAATCTAGATGCAACTCTGGTAATGCTCTTACACTGGAAAGTCTTGTTGGTAAGCTTACTGCTTTTGAGCTTTCAAATTATGATAACTCCATTGTTGCTAATGTTGAATCTACATTCCAATCACAAATGTTTTTTCATAAGTCTAAGAAGGAAAAAGAAAGATGCATCAGTGAGAGTGAAAGTGATAGTGACACTTCTGATGAGGAACTAGATGATCTTGAAGATCTTATGGCCAGAAGATTAAAAAGAGGAAAAGGCAAGTATAAAGGTAAACAGACTATCATATGTTTCTCATGTCAAAAAGTTGGCCATATAGCTGCAAGATGTCCTGACAAGGATGAAAAGGATGAGGAAAGAGAAAGCAAGTACAAAGACAAGAGAGAAAACAAAGGTTGCCAAAGATACAAGGACTACAAGGATAAAGGTAAGAAATCCCGTTACATTGCTAAAGAAGAAACTGACATTGATAATGATGATTTTGAAATTGAAGTAGTCTATGTTGCTATGAAAGATGAGTTTGATGAAGATGAGAAAATTGCACTTATTTCTTATGTGAGCAAAGGTGATAATTAGATTATTAATAGTGGTTTCTCACACCACATGACTGGTGATAAAAGTAAATTTGATACCCTAGATCATTACAAAGGTAGAAGTTTTAAGTTTGGTAATGATGCACCATGTCCTGTAAAGGGTAAAGGATTGATTAAGCTGACTGATAAGATCACTTGTGAAAATGCTTATTGGGTTGAAGGTCTTAACTATAATTTGCTAAGTGTTGCACAACTTAATAGTACTTGTTACCGAGTGGAGTTTCATCATAGAAAGGCCAAAATATTCGATGCCACTGGTGAACTAATTGGAAGTGGAGAACATATAAGAGGTAATTGGTTCTTTCTAGATTTATCTGAGGAGACATGTTTGATTACACAGTTTGATGATATTTGGTTGTGGCATTTAAGAGGTTATGTCATGTTAACTTTGACAATCTAGTGAATATTAGTAAAAAGAAGAAAGTTAGAGGTTTTCCTAGATTGAAGAAACCTAATAATGTAATGTGCAAACAATGTCAGTTGGGTAAAATGACAAAGTCTAGTTTCAAGAGAAAGACTTTTACTTTTGAGAATGCTTTGGATCTAGTTCATACTGACCTTCGTGGACCTATGGGTGTACAAATCTATTGTGGTGCCAAATACTTTATTCTATTTGTTAAAGATTACACTAGGATGATGACTATAATGTTTTGAAAAGAAAAATATGATGCATTTTAGTTGTTTATGTGGTATTTGGCTAATGTTGAAAAGGAGACATGTAGGAACCTAAAATGTATGAGATCTGACCGAGGTGAAGAGTTTATATCAAAGGAGTTTAATCTATTCTGTAATGATAGAGGAATCAAGAGATAGATGTTTGCACCTAGAACACCTCCATAGAATTGTATAGCAGAGAGAAGGAACATATCTATCATGAATTGTGCAAGGACACTAATGATTAAGAAAAATGTTGCACAAAAGTACTAGAAAGAAGCTATAAGTACAACTATTTATACCTTAAATTGAGTACAAATAAAAAGGTACAAATGTTACACCTTATGTTGCATAAAAGTACTGGAAACAAGATGTAAGTACAACTATTTATACCTTAAATTGAGTACAAATAAAAAAAGGTACTTGAATGTTACACCTTATGAACTATGGTACGGTTATACACCTAATGTAAAATACTTTAGAATTTTTGAGAGAAAATGCTATATACTAAAAAACAATAGGAATGGAAAGTTTTATGCTAAAAGTGATGAGGGCATATTCCTAGGTTATTCCACAAAGAGTAAAGCTTACCAGTGTTTGAACTCTAACACTAACAAAATTGTGGAAAGTGCAAATGTGAAAGTTGATGAATTTGCAAAGAAAAGTGAACAGGAAAGCAAAAGAGAACCTGATGATTATAGATATTTTATCTCTATAGAAGAAGGAGAGGCAAGTAACACACTTTCACCTAATGCAGAGTCTCAGGATAGCAATGTCAAGCATCAGGAAGAGGTTGCCGAGTGTCAGGAGGATGCTGCCGATCGACAGGAAGAGGTTGTCAAGCAATCAGAGGCTGAATTTGATAATCTTATTGATGAACCTGAAGAGAAAAGAGAAAATAAATATGAACCTATTTTGGAATAGTATGTAAGGAGACATCACAAGCCTGAACAATCATTGGAGATAAAGAAAATGGAGTTCTGACCAGAAGTAAGTTGAAAGACCCTACATGTTTATTATGTGAATTTGAGCATAAGACAACAAGGGAGACATTAGAAAATAAATACTGGATTAAAGCTATGAATGAGGAGATAGATCAAATAGAAAAGAATGATAGTTGGAATCTAGTGCCAAGACCAGAAAACAAAAATGTCGTTGGAACAAAATGGGTATTTAGAAATAAGATTAATGAACATGGGAAAATCACAAGGAACAAAGAAAGGCTAGTATGCAAGGGTTATGCTCAAGAAGAAGGAATAGACTATGGGGAGACATTTTCCCCTGTAGCAAGATTAGAAGGAGTGAGAACTCTACTTGCATATGCTACTTACAAATATTTCAAGGTATACCAAATGGATGTCAAGTCTGCATTTTTAAATGGTATATTAGAAGAAGAAGTTTGCATTGAACAACTTGAAGGATTTTTGATCCAAACAAGAGACACATGGTTTGCAAACTGAACAAGGCACTCTATGGATTGAAGCAAGCCCCCAGAGTATGGTATGGGAGGCTGCACAATTACTTGATACCGATTGGATTCTCAAGGACAAATGACACCAACAATCTATATATGAAAGATGAAGACGGTAAAGGAATCTTGTTAGCTAAGATTTTTGTAGATGATATCATATTTGGAGGACAAGATGTCCTGTATAAGAAATTTTCAAATAAGATGCAAATAGAGTTTGAAATGTCTATGTTTGGTGAGATAAAGTTCTTTGTTGGACTGTAAGTATATCAGATGGAGAATGGTATCTTTATCACACAGTCTAAATATGTCAAAGAGATACTGAAAACCTTTGGAATGGAGGATTCAAGACCGATGAGTACTCCCATGAGTGGAAACTGTCTAAAAATGATGATACTGCTGAAGTGAACCAAAATTATATAAATCCATGATTGGAAAGTTGCAATATGTTGTTCAAAACATGCCAGATATTGCTCTAGTAGTTGGGATTGTGGCAAGATTCTCTGCCAATCCTAAGGAAAGTCATTTGATGGCTGTGAAAAGAATAATAAGATATTTGAAAGGGACATAAGACTATGGATTGTACTACAAGAATCATCAAAGATTTGAACTGAGAATCTATACTGATGTAGATTGGGTAGGAAATGTAGATGATAGAAAAAGTACTAGTGATGGAGCTTTCTTTCTTGGACAAATATTAGTTTCCTGGACAAGTAAGAAACAAAATCATATTTACCAATCTATAGCTGAAGCCGAGTATGTAGTAGCTGCAGTGAATTATTCAAACCTGATATGAATTAAGCAATTGTTGCATGGCATGAAAGAGGAGATCACTGAACCAGTTGTCATATACTGTGACAACCCAAGTGCTATCAACATATCTAAGAACCTAGTGATGCACACAAAGACCAAACATATCATTACTTGAGGGAATCGGTACAAGATAAAGAGGTGAGAATGGAATATGTGAGTACAAAGGAACAACTAGGAGACATATTCACAAAAGCCTTACTGAAGGAGGCTCATGAATATCTAAGAGGTAAATTAGGGGTTATTCCCCTGACTAAGGCTGCCTAGTCAAGCTAGGAGCACTGCATCAAATGTGCTGCACAAAATATATGACAAATTGATGCAGAAAAGGTCACACTTTAGGAGCAACCTAGAGTTGTGAAAAGAACAACAAAGCTATAAATAGTCATAAGCAAGATGACAGAGGGAGAAACATTATTACTAAACTGACAAGATGATATCTACATATGAAAGATGCAAGTTCTAGTTGCTGCTTTGACATTATTTTCAAAGAGGGAGCTAAGTCAGATGAAAACACATGAAAGATCAAGCAAGAGGGAGAGATTTAGATGAAGAAAGACACATAATAGATTCAAATTAAGACACATAAAAGATTCAAAGGGAGTTACTATGTGGTCAGTCAAGCAAGCTAGCATAGTGATTTAGAATCAGAATGAAGCTAAGGATATTACAAATATTTCTAATGAATTGATAAGTTTTGGATTAGTTGGTGAACCATGTGTTATTCATATGGTGTTTCCATCAATGCCAAAGAGGGAGATTGTTGGAAAATGTAATTGAAGCAATTGTTGTATTGTCATTGATGTCAAACCTTAACTGGTAAGAATGTTGCTATCAAATCAAGTACTATATCTATCAGTTGATGAGAAGGATTAGGGTAAGAGTGATAATAATATAACCTAGAGAAAGGTTCAGTTATTTGATACTTCAATGAGTACTTGATTATGTGCACAATGATAAGATAATGTATTGTTTATTTAAGTAAGAAGAAAGACTGAACAAGTAGGCTTAATTGAGCAAAAGTGAAGAAATCTAGTTTAAGCCAAATGATGTTAGTGTCGATCGAGCTAGTGTATGCTGAGCAAATGCAGTGTTGACCGAACATTAGTGTATTGCCGAGGGAAATAGTTTTGAAGAGATGACCAAGTTACATAGTGATGACTGAGGAGTTGAACACAGTATTGACCGAGTGTCAATAATTTACATTTGAGGAAGAATTCAGATTCCTAGCTGACATAGTTGAATTCTTGGATTATGTAAATCGAGTTGACTTTATTAATTGACTGTATAGAGGATTTAATGCAGAATAAACTATTTTATTGTGATTCTAGTAAAGAGATTAAAGATATTTTTAGAAGGATGGATGAAGAACATAATGTTGGAAGGATTCGATGAATCCTACCTAACCCTAAGATCTACGGAGGAGATTAAGTGGCAAAAGATGAATCTACCTATTGAAGAAGGATTAAGGAAACCTAAGAGAGAGGTTGAGCAGAGGAGAGGATATTGGAGTTGTTGTTATTGATTGAATAAGAAGAAAGGTTGAAGGTGAAGAAGTTGATGAGAGTTGTGATTGCTTGAAGGGATTTTTGAGCAAATCAGTGATGGAAATAGAAATGGAACTTAGTCAATAAGCCAACATATATGTAAGAATTGGATCTATTATTTGCAAATTGAGTTGTATGTTTTTAGATCAAGTATTACTGTTACTTTCTAACCATTGTATCAGTCAAAATCCTTTAATCAAGGTTGAACTAACAATCATTGTATAAATCTTTTGAACAAGGTTGTATTCTAATGGAATGTACATATGTCATTTAACAAGGCACACTCCTAATAGGGTGGTTGAAATCCTTTAATAGGGTCACACCTAGTAGTGTGTTTGTAAACCTTTGACAGGATTGGATTTTCATAGAGCTCACTTTAGAAGAGTGAAAATATCAGTAACATGTTACAAAGTGGTTTTTTCCAAATTGGGTTTCCACTATAAATCCTGGTGTTAATACTTGTGTGAATATTTTGGTTTGAACATTTCTATGTTTTGTAAGTTAAATAAAGTTGGATAGTGGACTGCACTATTTTATGTTTCTGGTATACATTTAGTAGTGACTGAGTAGTGTTGGTTATTAGATCTGAGTTGTTGAAGTGTTTTAAAGTATGCTAGTATGGAGAAAGATTCTGCTAGTGAAAGTGCTGAGGGCTATGCTACCACAGTTAATTCATCTGAGGAAGATAGTAAAGACTCTTTGTCAATGTCAACCAGTGCCTCAGGGGATAATGAGAACAAGGAGGAGAAGGATGCTGAAACTATGTATGTTGAGAACAACCCCATTGATGATGATAATAATGAGGATGTGGGTGGTCAGCCGGTCCCTATTTTGGTTGATTATGACAGATCTGAGGAGCACGATGTTCCTATTTCCCCCAAGTTGGAAGTGGTCATGGAGGTCCATTCGGATAAGCTAGAGGATTCCCCTATTGCTAAGAAGGAGAATGTTCCCTCCTCCTCTCAGAACATCCCCTTTGTCAAAACTGTGGATTTGCAAGAATGAAATGTGCAACTTCTTAAAGAAGTCATGGATGAAAAAATTGACCCCCCTTTTAGCATCCTCCAGACTACGAAGGTGGTGTCTATGTACTCCTTTCACTTGATGAAATGATTTTTTCAAGAAATTAAAAGTCTTAATTTGAAATTCTGATCTATCTTTGCTAAGGTTGATTCCCTGTAGGAGATTATGAAGATTGGTTTGAAGGGGTTGGATGGCAATAAGAACAATGTTAGGGAGAAGAAAATGTAGGATATGGAAGTTAAAGTTGATAATCTGGACAACACGATGAAGAAGCATATGCAAGATAGCAACCTGTTCATGGGCTCAACTATGGAGTATTTTATGTTAATCAAAGTGGAGCTGGATGCTAGTTCCCTTACCAAGAAACTTGAGGATGACAATGAGGATATGGGTGATGAGGGTCCTGGAAAACACACTCTGTCTGCTAAAAGGAAAAAGATCTAGGATAGGGTCCTCAAGCTTTCTGACTTCAATGCAACCATCAAGAAGATTTCAGAGGCAAAGAAGGAAGCAGAGGAAACTCGTAAGGAGTTTTCCTAGGTTCTCTTGTGTCCTGGTGCTTTTTTGTTTTTAGGTTTTCTTGGTTGTTGGTGGATTTACCGATTTCTAGTTTTTTGCCTTTTTTTGCTGGCTCTGGATTTGGTGGATTGGTTCCCAATCTTGTTTCTTTTCAGAATGCTTAATGCTATCATCTTTTGAGCTCAACTTGTAAGGGGTTTTGGGTCCCCCCTAAAACCTATTTTTTCCTACTTAAACTTAAGATGAATCTTTATATTTATTTGAAATGATATAATAATAAAAATAAACAAATTTGATATATATATATATATAATAATTGAAAGAAGACTACAAAATAAAGTTTTATTGGATAAAACAAGATTGACCACATTACTACTAATTAACACCTATTCACTGACTTGCTATCTAAGCTAGATTACAAAGAAGCATTGATTGGATGTCAAGTTGTCAACCTAATCTACACTATCAGTGAGGGAAGTAGTGATTCCAACAAGCCACTTTACTTTAGCAAAGAATTAACACATAGTTTAAAAATAGAAAGAAAATAATTTGTTATAAACCTTCCATTGGCTGATTCTCGCCTGAATGCAACACACGCCAACCTATTATAAATCTTTTATGTCTTCCATTAGAAATTTATTAGTCTACTCATTATTCTCAGTATACCTTTTTATTATTGAAAAGACCTTATACAACTCCATTACTTGTAAGTCTTAGAGGCATCCAAAGACTTCATGCAACTCCATATAAATAACCATCTCATGCAAAATTTATCTTTAAAACACCTAGATTTAACCTTTGCATTATTTAATCATACATTATACAAATCATCATCTAAAATATTTTGTGTTTCAATGATATATTCACTTGGATGCTCACTTACCTCTTGCCGTACCATATCTTTAACCTTTGTTGGGCCCTATCTGTTCGGGGAAGCGACATTTTCAAGTTAAGAGACATTAAAATCATCACCAAAGCAATGCTTTGACCATTAGACTCCTCTTTCATGTTTAGCTTAAAAATATTGCATCTGGAATATTTTTACCTGAAAACCTTTAATGGTCACTTTTTTGTTCTGCTCCAGATTCTGCAGAATGTCTCTGTGTTTCTACTCTAGCTAAAACAACATTAAATTGGAAGGAAAGGAATTCATCTGTTAAAGTGGTGCTATACATTGATGTTAATATAAAATGTGACTAATCCCACTTGTACAAGGTCAAAGATATTCACCTAGTTGAGGTTTCCATTGAGTTTCAATTTGAAACTTTGGATTGGCTTTTCTACGCACATAAGTTGTGGTATTTTTTGCTTCTACAACTGGGTGGGCAGACCCTTTTCTAGGATCCCATGGATTTAGCTGGCTTTGCAAAAACTCACATGATTCTGAATCACTAGGGTCTAGTATGTGCAGCGACAGCTGAACTATCTTCCTTAAATAGTTCTTTGTGAAGTCCTCATTGGACTTACTAGCTTTGTTATTCCCTTTCCCATACTTTCTCATTATTGCCCTTTTAATCATTATGTTTTCCATGCTCAAAATAACGTTGATCTTACAGATAGCCAAAAATAGATGCACAACTGATAATACCTGTCAGTTACAAGTACTAAAGAATTTTAGCAAACTGGAAACTAATATTTGATAACCGTAAAAACTACAAATATATGGGTTTCAAAGTTATACCCGCAGAATTACATTTTCTTGGCAACGATTGAGATCATTGACAAAGACTATTATCCTGAGATTATTATAACATGCATAGGGCATCTTTGGAATCATTGTTCCTAGAACATAGTTCTCATCCCTACTACATGTAATGTAGCACCATCTAAAAGTAAATGCCTTCTACAGCTGGGAGGGTCTATAATTAAGCTCAGCTTTCAAAAAATTGATATCAGAAATAACCTGATGGTGATAACCAAGCTTATGTCTATGGTTTGGTAGACATATATAGTCCAAGACTTGAGAACTAATAGGGTTCACAATAGAAATCAATGACTTCCCTACACTCCAAGCAATCATAATCATCGATGTTGGTAGACATCCATATTTAACTTTCCTTATATCTTTATTTTGGGCTGTATCAAGTAGTAACCATCCAATTATAGTGAAGAAGATGGTCAACACTACTATGACAGAATGGGAGTAGCACTCCAAAACAGATGTTATTTTTTTGGTTTTTTCAGTTGTATATCCAGTTAGTACTCAGTTTGTGTGCTAGAGTCATCGTTGCTTCCAATTCTTTTATGATTTTTATAGCTAGACCTTTCCAGCCTGTAATGCCAGGCATTATAATTTACTATCAAAATGGAATGTGGAGTTCCCTATATTAGATCTTCATCCCATGGCATTACATTGACATTTTGATTTCCAGATCTACTTTCTTCCACTTTTTCAAACTGGATCTCACGAAAACCAAAATGAAATACAAATTGTTAAACCAAAAATTGTATAGAAATGGAGATGGAATTAACTATTTACTTAAGATAATCTCAAATTTAAATATTTTTTAAGAATATCTATGTGAAGCAGCCAAACCATCCTCCCCTTCACTCTAATAAGTACCATATCGTATGAAACTTAAAAAAAAACACTACAGAATGATATACTTGATCATCGGAGCATAAAGAAACTATGGATGACCTGGAATAGGGAAGAGAGTAAAAAATCAATGACAAATACATTTAAACAAAGTCTACTTACCATATCACACTGGTCCATGATGGCTAGAGACTTAAAAATTTGATGATATTTGGGCTGATAATTTTGTGAGAATTCATCAAGATCAAGCAACCTTGATGAATTCTGGGAATCTCTCACCTGCAGCAATCTGCCAAATGTTGTCACGCTTAATTTACAATATCATGAAATGGATTGAAAGGCAAGAAACAAACATCAGATAAATAAACTAATTGACAAAAATGAAAACACAAGATTTATCCTAGTTCACCATAAATTGTGGCTACGTCTAGACTACAGAGTGTTGTATTGATTCCAAAATTTATTTACAAATGAGCAGGGGCATAAAATATAAAGGCTCTAGATTATTACATAGATGAAGAGTCATAATAAAAGAGATAATAAAACCATTATGACTGTTGGCCTTCATTCCTCAACAAACTCCCACCTGAAGGACAACCATGCTGCAACTGATCACCCAATACCCTGCTGAAGTACTCACTTATCTTTTCTTCACAAGGCCAAGAGATGTCCTTGCACAATCAAACTTCTCTTTGGTGACAACCTTGGTGAATATATTTGTTGAATTGATCTTAGTATCAATCTTAACAACTTCCAGCTTTCCTTCTTCAACTGCATGACAAACAAAGTGAGCATGTGCATGAACGTGTTTAGAGAGACATTGTGAAGAGTGATTATGAGCCATGAAGATAGCATTGTGGCTATCACAAAATAGTTTATACTCATTTTGATGTACTTTCAAGTCACCAAGCAATAGCTGAAGCCAAATCATTTCCCTTGCACCTTCAGAAAGAGCCAAGTATTCAGCCTCAGCTGAAGAAAGAGCAATGCAATGCTACAACCTTGAAGCTCAATTGATGGCAGCTCTAGCAAATGTGAAGGTATATCTAGTGGTAGACCTTCGTTTGTCCAAGTCTCCAGCATGATCAGAATCAGTGTAACCTTGCAACTGAACCTGATTTCCTCCAAAGCATAATGCATAATCTGAAGTTCCTTTTAGATACCTTAGTATCCACTTAACAACTTCCCAATGAGCTTTCCCAGGATTGCTCATGAATCTACTCACAACTACCACTGCATGAGCAATATCGAGGTGAGTAAAAACCATCGCATACATGATGCTTCCAACTACAGATTTATATGAAATTTTCTCCATGAAGTCCTTTTCTTCTTCTATTTTTGGACAAAATTTAGAGCTTAAGTAGAAGTGACCAGCAAGAGGAAGAGAAGCAACTTTAGCATCAGCCATGCCAAACCTCTCAACAAATTTATCAATGTATTATTTTTGAGATAATGTAATTTCCTTCTTCTTCCTGTCTCTTGTGATCGTCATGCCAAAAATCTTTTTGGCTGCCCCTAAGTCCTTCATGTCAAACTTTCTTGCCAATTTCTCCTTTAGCTCATTAACTATTCTTTTGTTTGTGCCATCCACTAACATGTCATCAACATAAAGAAGGAGAATGATGAATTCACCATTAGGAAGCCTCTTGAAGTAGACACATGCGTCTAATTCACATCTTGTGAATTTTTTTTCAGCCATGAAGTGATCAAATTTTATATACCACTATCGTGGAGCTTGTTTGAGGCCATACAAACTCTGATTTAGCTTGCAATAAGGGTGCTCTTGTCCTTTCTTGATGAATCCTTGAGGCTGCTCCATATATAGCTCTTCTTCTACATCACCATGTAGGAATGCGGTCTTCACATCAAGCTGTTCCAACTCAAGATCCCATGCTGCTACTAATCCCAAGACTGCTCAGATAGTTTTCATTTTGACAACTGGTGAGAAGATCTCATTAAAATCTATCCCCTGTTCTTGATCAAACCCCTTTACCACCAATCTAGCCTTGAAGCATTTTCTGCCTTCATCTTCTTCTTTTAACTAGTATACCCACTTGTTTCTAAGTGGTCTTTGATCTGGCGGAAGAGATACCAAGTCCCAGGTTTGATTTTTGAGTAAAGAGTCCATCTCCTCATGCATCACTATTTGCCATTTATCACTGTTAACATCTTTGAGAGAAATTTTAAATGTTGATGGTTCTGCAAATTATGAGACAAGAACTAAAGGTTTTTCTTCTTCAGCGAACAATAACTCATAATACGAGTATTTAGTTGGCATTTTTCTATATTTGGTGGATCTTCTTAATTGAGGCTTGATGCCTTCTGTTTGATCTTGAACTAGCTCAAATGGAGAGCCAGAGATTTTAGCTCTTGAGTGTTTGATGCCCTGTTTAACTCCCTGCGTAAGAGGTAGAGAAGGCATGATGCCTTCACCAAAGGCTCTGCCTGTAGCTTCTTCAGTAGCTCCCTCGATTCCCACCTTAACAATTTTCTCAGTCCTTTTGTTAGCAACTCTCTCGTGCTGGAGAGCAAGGGAACTGTAGACACTTGCATGAGAAGTTTCCTTGCCATGGAGATGTTGGAGACTCCCGTGAGGACTTTCATGAGTGTCTTCATTGTAGTGTAGTGGCAGGGGACTGTCGTTTTGATGCTGGAGAGGACCAAGAGAAGTGTATACACCTACATGAGGTGTGCCATAGGCGAGAGTGGTCTCCCTATTTGCAGCATGTGGAGATTGTTCTATGCCAGGAATGATATGCCTGTCGTGTTGTGTATCATCCCTACCATGACTTGTATCATCCATGCCATCAGTTTTGTCTGCTTTATGGTGAGTAGCTTCATGCTTTTCATGGGTGTGTTCTTCACTTCCATGTGCTTTGTCATCCCTGCCATGAGCACTTTCATTCCTACCATGTGGTGACAATAGATTATCATGAGGTAGTTGAAGAGTTTCATCCCTATCATGAGTGATCTCTCTATTTTGTATATTCTGCCTTGTGTGTGGAGTCATAGAGACATGACTATCGTGAATTCCATAAGGAGCTTCATAACTACCATGTGCTGAGTATTCATTACCATGAGTAGGGGAATAAAATTTGATGGAATCAAATCCATGTGGAGGGACAACTGGATTGCCATCATATGGATTCCAATCATGAAGATTTTCATTCATCAAGCTTTTTGATGAAGAGCTTTGTGATTGCTAGGGCATTGAGGGTAGAACAAAGATTGGAGAATTTACCGTGGGATTAACATGTGAGTAGATGGGAGAATTCTGATTTCCATTATTCATCATGTCAAATAGGGGAATGTATTCTTTCATAGGAGTTTCATCTTTAGAATGAGGAAATAAGTTCTCATTAAAGACTACATCTCTGCTCCTTATAATTTTCTTATCGGTTAAGCTCCAAAGTCTGAAGCCAAACTATTCTTCCCCATATCCAACAAATATGAAAGACTATGATTTAGGATCTAGTTTTCTTTGCTTATCCTTAGGGACATGTACAAAAGCCTAACAGCCAAAGACTTTAAGATGAGAGTATGAAACTCTTCTTCCTTTCCATTCCTCTTCTAGAATTTCTAAGTTCAACCTTGATGAGGGACTTCGATTTATTAAATAGACCACTGTATTAATGCATGCTTCAGCCCAAAACTCTTTTCCCAAACCTACATTGGAAAGCATACATCGAGCTTTCTCAAGTATAGTTCTATTTAGCCTTTCCACTGCCCCATTTTCTTGAGGGGTGTAGGGGACAACTTTGACCCTATGAATACCATTATTTGCACAATAATTATCAAATTCCAGTGAACAAAATTCCCCTCCATTATCTATTTTCAAGCATTTAATCTTGTGGCCTCTTTGGTTTTTAACAAGAGCTTTGACAACTTTAAATTTTGAAAAAACTTCTGATTTATTAGCCATCATGTATATCCAAACTTTCCTAGTACAATCATCAAGGAAATTAACAAAATATTTAGCACTGCCTAAGGAGCTTACCTCAGTAGGACCAAAGACATCTAAGTGCAAAAGCTCCAATGGTTTTGCCTTCATGTCATGCCCATCTTTCAAGAAGCTGACCTGCTTTTGCTTGTCATAGAGGCAATGTTCACAAAACTCCAAGTTTTCTGATTTAAGACCCGGTAGTTGATCCCTCTTGAGCATCACCTCTAGGCCTTTCTTGCTCATGTGGCCTAATCTTTGATGCCAAAGTGTCACATTGCTTCCTATAACTGTCATAGCAGCTCCCACCTCATTAATTGGTTTCACAATGTAGAGGCTACCAGTCTTCTCTCCTTTTGCAATAGCCAATGAACCTTTGACTATTTTCCATGTATCCATGAGTTTTATTTTAAATCCTTGGATATATAGTTGATTGACTGAAATTAGATTCCTGTTTAATTGAGGAACATGCCTAACATCTTTGAGTAGAAATTTGGCTCCACCTTATAGATGCAAGACAACATCACCTTTCCCAATGATTTTACATGCTTTATTGTCACCCAAAAATACTTCTCCAAATTCTCCTTCTTGATAATTTTTAAAGTAATCTGTACATGTGAAGAGGCATGGAAGGAGGCTCTGAAATCTATCACCCAAGAATCTGATTTTGAGTTGCTTGTAGAAAGAACTAGAGCAGCTTCATCTACTTCATAGGCTATATTAGCTTCACTATTCCTTACTCTTTCTTGTTCTTTCTTGTAAGACCTGCAATTTTGTTTTGAGTGGCCAGGTTTGCCACAAAACCAACACTCTCCATTTCTACCTCTTGACTTTGATCGATTTGGTGATCTTGATTTTCTTTGATTGTAATTATTTTTATTTCTATGATGGCTTCTTCCCCTTCTTTCAGTGCTGACCATGGTAAGAGCATCACCGGATGGGGTGTCTTTGTTACTTCTTCTCATATCTTCACTAAGTAAAGTAGCAACCACTTCATTGTAGACCAACTTCTTTGAGGAATTAGAAGTGCTAACAGCTGTAACTATGAGATCCCAACTGTTGGGTAAAGAACATAATAAGATGATGGCTTTGGCTTCATCATCTTGAGTCATACCAGACGAGGTTTCTTGGCATAATAAAGTATTCAAATCATTTACATGATCTGACATCGTAGTCCCTTCCTTCATTTTCAGCTTGTAGAGTTTCTTCATAATGAGGATTCTATTCACAGCTGATGTCATTTTATACATGCTCTAAAGTTTGTCCTAGACTTCTTTTGTTGTCTTTTCGTTGAAGACATTAAACAAGACATTTTGTGATAGCGAAAGAAAGATTGATGCCATTGCTTTATCATCAGTCTTCTTCCAATCTTCATCTGACATCGTTGTTGGTTTACTGGATTTTCCATCTATTGCGATTGTGAAATCTTGCTTGATCAACAAGGAACGCATCTGCACTTTCCATAGGCTAAAGTTCTTGCCTATGAATTTCTCTACTTTTGAATCCTCCATCTTTCCAGAAATTCAATCTAGATTTCCAATCTGCACAACTTGTGCTTTGATACCAATTGAAAGGGATTGAAAGGCGAGAAACAAAGAACATATAAATAAACTAATTGACAAAAATGTAAAAACAAGATTTATCCTGGTTCACCACAAATTGTGGCTAAGTCCAAATTGTAGAGTATTGTATTGATTCCAAAAGTTATTTACAAATGATCAGGAGTAGCAAATATAAAGGCTCCAGATTATTACATAGATAAAGAGTTTTCAAAATGAAGAGTCACAATAAAAGAGATAATAAAACCATTATGACTGTTGGCCTTCATTCCTCAACATATCAAACATTGTTCAAGACCATCGAACAATTTAATTTGACTTCATACGATTAATTGTCATTGTACTTAACATTCCTCTAGCATTAATTTCAAATCCAATATTGAAAACTAATAAATATATTCTATCCACGTCAATTTATTAGCCTATGGTAAAATCTTTAAGTGGAAGATACTTCCTATATAAATTATAGAAAGATATATTTATTTAAAACAAGATTCAATTGGAAAGGGAGACAAACTTTCTACAATAGTATTTATGTACAAAATCTATTCATAATCATGATGAACTAAAGTTTAACCATTATAACTAGACCATTTATGTATAAAATCTATTCATAATCACGATGAACTAAAGTTTAACCATTATAACTAGACTAGACAACTTATTTACCTTAGAGGGTTCTTGCAAAAATACTTGTTGGAATGCTTGATTCTTTCTTATACTGTTACTCTTCTGAAATATTGCTTTAAGAATATACTCTTTGTAATTTATACCATCATACACATCTTTTCTTTGCAATTTATACCATCATACACTAAGAAAGAATAAGTTCTAAATAGTTTGATAACAATACAGTCAAAATATTACTCATAATATTTCTTTTTAAAATTTACATAACACTTTGACAATTCGAAAGATGAACCATGAGTGATCCGGATTTCAATGTTGATATATGACATCGTGGCATTTGGAATACCTGACGCTTGAAATTGTGATTTCTTCTTGAATAGCCTGCAGAATGAGAACCAAAAAGGCATCAGGTAATTTGATCTATGCACACAACCAATTTTTTTGGGGTGACTCAGTCGAATATGCACATGAATAAATTTCAACATTTTATTGTTCAATTCAACATATCTTCTATTGACCTTCCACAAACAACATCGGTAGGATTATATGAATGCTCATTCAAATAAAAATGTGAGATTATAATTACAAAAAGGTGAGATTATAATTACGATGGATAGCTCCTCTTGTTTAAAGTCATGCTAAGCACACAAACTCGGTACTATTTTCAGTCAATATTTCTCCAATAAAAATGGCAGGAGGTGTCATATTTGTGAGAATATTTTTAGTAATATTGATTGTGAAGATAATATCTGGTCTAATTTCAGCTCAAATATATGATTGTTAAAGGTGTGCAAGTTTATTTTACTTATATTTTTAAAAATATAGATATGCTCAAAAAATCTTAACCATAAATTCTAACCAAGATCATTTTCGAATGAATTTGTTCTGAAAAAAAATTATAACTTCATCTTGAAAGATTATGGCAAATCTCTTTTAAAAAATAGAAATTTTTTTAAAAAAAGTACATTTAAAATTAGAATGTTGCCATAATCCCATTTTAACAAATTTTACTAAATGTATATTAAAAGAATATCAAAATAAATAGAAACCTACTAAAATTTAAGTATTTTGAATTGATCAAAATAACAATAAATTTAATTTTAGGAACTTATAAAATTTAGATATTTTCAATTATTGGAAATGGTAATAAATTTTTCCCTACAAAATTTCATTAATTTGATAATAGTTTTACTCTAATTATTTAAAATTAATTTTTCACCCTTCTTCTATTTACATTCTCCTTATATAAAAAATATGAAATTTGCATTTTTCCTATTAAGCCATTTTTCACTACAATGCATAAATTTTTAAAATGTACAAAGTCATAAGAGCATCATGAAAGAAATAATTGAACAAAGAGATTAAATAACACATCAAAGTTGATAGCATATGTATTGATATCATTCAATCATTGTGGTCTATAAATATTTTTAAAAATGTCCAATCCCATTGTCAAGAGAATAATGATGAATCACCAATAAAGGGTAGATCAACTCAATTAGGGCTTAAGCTTATACAATAAAAAAAAATAGATCTAAAATTTTAATATAGGGAACTAAACTTTTATAGGGTATAAGATAAGTTGGATTAGCAAAAATAAAAATAGAAATATATTTCAAATATGTTAAAGTAAATAAATATTCAATGGGATTCAACCACCAATAAAGGGTAGATCAACTCCTTAATTAGGGCTTAAGCTTATATAATAAAAAAATAGATCTAAAATTTTAATATAGGGAACTAAACTTTTATACAGTATAAGATAAGTTGGATTAGCAAAAATAAAAATAGAAATGTATTTCAAATATGTTAAAGTAAATAAATATTTAATGGGATTCAATGATAGTTACAAGAGAAATATTTTATTTAGGTAACAATTAAAATAATTTTGATTTAGTTAGGATTAATGTTAAATTAAGGTAGGTATATAATTAAGGGTATAGTTCAATTAGGGTCAAAGATATAGATTAATAGGAGTTAGGAGGTCTACGATATAATGCTAACTGCAACCATAATATTAATTTTACATCTAACCCTAATCCTCATTTATCTCTAGACGTAATTTATGTTGAAAGTAAATTGCAGACACAAAATAATTAAAAAACATAATTAGAAGACACAAGATTGAAAAACACACAAAACTCAGACACAGAGATTATAGTGGTTCATCTAGCTATTCTGGATTACATCCACTCTTCAAGCAGAGGACAATCTCTTATTCAAAATATGAAAAATTACAATAGCAGCAACACTTTTTTGCTTTTTCATTTTTACAATAGCAGAAATTCAAAGGAAGACAAGAATAGCCTGGAAGAGGAAGAGACGACAATGATTGGACTGCATAGTCAGAGCCATTTCATATTCCTCTCTGTCAGAACTGTTACAATCTCCCACTTGAAGTCCAATCAGTGCTGCACAGAGATGTCCCCTACTCGAAATGCTTATGGCTACGTAGTAACAATGCCAAGAGAAGCCCTACAGAATTCAAACTTCTCTCAAGGTACAACCTTGGTGAACACATCAGCCGGATTGATCTTTGTATCTATCTTCTCTAACTGTAATCTTCCCTCTTCAAGAGCATGTCATATGAAATGAAATCTAGTCTCAATATGTTTTGTGCAACTATGGAAAGCTGAATTCTTGGCCAAATGAATGGCGCTGTTGCTATCAGAGTATAGAGTAAATGTGGATTGTTTAAATCCCAACTCTCCAAACAACTGCTATAACCAAATCAGCTCTTTGGCTCCCTCAGTGAGAGCAATGTATTCAGCCTCAGTGGAGGAAAGTGCAACCACTTGTTGCTTTCGAGAAGTCCAGCTAACCGCTACCCTGACAAAAGTAAACACATAGCCTGTTGTTGACCTCCTTGTATCTAAATCTCTAGCCATATCAGAATCAACATATCCAAAAATATAAGGAGCCTTACTGTTAAAACATAAAACATGAGAGGAAGTGCCTCTCAAATACCAAAGAGTCCATTGAACTGCTTGCCAATGAGTTTTACCAGGATTACTCATAAAACCACTCACAACTCCCACTGCTTGAGCAATATCTGGATGTGTGCTAACCATGGTGTACATCAAACTACCAACCGCTGAAGAATAAGGAATACCAGACATCTCTTGTTTTTCTTCCTAAGTAGAAGGAAACATTTTTGAAGACAATCAGAAATGATCAGCCAATGGAGTGGCAACCGATTTGGCATTTGTCATATTAAATTTCTCTAAGACTTTGAGAATGTATTTTTCTTGAGATAACTTGATTTCTTTTCTATTTCTATTACAGATTATATCCATCCCAAGAATCCTCTTCACTACCCCCAAATCTTACATGGAAAAGCGAAGAGACAAATGTGTCTTCAGCTCATGAATGACTCTCATACTGTTCCCAGTGGTCAACATATCATCAACATATAATAGAAAGATTAAAAACACACTAGTCGGAAGCCTCTTGCAGTATACACATGGGTTTGATTCACAACAAGTAAAACCTTGCTGAGTCATGAAGTTATCAAATTTTAAATACCATTGACATGAAGCTTGTTTCAGCCCATAGAGACTCCTTTTTAACCTACAAAATAAATGCTCTTGCCCTTGTTTGACGAAGCCTTCCGACTGTTCCATATAGAGCTCTTCATCAATGTCCCCATGTAAGAACACTGTTTTGACATTGAGTTGCTCAAGCTCGAGATCCCACGTTGCTGCCATACCAAGTACCAAATTAATGGTCTGCATTTTTACCACTGGAGAAAAGATTCATTGAAATCCACACCCTTCTGCTGAGAAAATCCCTTCACTACCAGTCTGGCCCGGTATCTCTTCCATCCTCCATCTTCTTTTATGCGATAGACCCATTTATTCTTCAGAGCCTTACAATTTGGCAGAAGAGAAACCAAATCCCAAGTCTGATTCATGTGTAAGGAATCCATTTCATCTTTCATGGCATCCATCTAGAACACCGAATTCACATCAGTACATGCTTGCTTGTAGGTTTGTGGCTCTGCCTGATCAGAACATAGAGAAAATAACAACTCATAATCATCAAATTTCCTTGGACATTTCTTCTCTCTGGTTGATCTCCTCAACTGAATGTTTTGATTAATATTAACATCAGAAGCAGCAGTAGTTTCTATGTTTACACCCTCTGTATGAGGTATGACAAGAGTCGCACCAAAATTCTACCTTGCCTCACGTGGATGACACTATTTTTCCCCCATATTTTTTGTCACAGTTGAAGGTGAGATGGACTGTTGCTGAAAGTGAGGCAAAGGCTCGGGTCCACCGTGTTTGGTATAGGCCCTGTTCTACGTTCGCTGCAAGGAGTCCTCGTGGGATTGGGGTTGGTAATTTGGCTCTGCCCGTGAGAGAGGAGTTGCTAGGTGAGTGTCCTAGCAACACATGGAGAGGGTAGTGGATAGCATAGTCTCTGCCCATGGTAGAGGAACAACCCGCGGCATGGAGACCAGCGTAGAGGAGTTTAGGGGCTATTGCGTGGGGAAGTCAACATCCCACGTAGAAGGGGATGTCTTGGAGGTTGCCACGAGTGGAGAAAGGGGAGTCTCGGTGGAGGGTAATTGGATGGGGAGTGTGGGAAACAAGGTATACTGCCTTGCGATAGAGGGAATTTTCCCTATGGCAACGCCAATAACCACTAGTGACTGTACTGGCTGCGTAGGAAGTAGAGGGAGCTGAGGATGGTTTGATAAAGAGGGCAGTGTGGTAACAATGGTAGTGGGCTTGGGAATTTGAGCAGGCATTTGAGTAGAGATTTGGGATGAATTTACATTTCCTGAAGGCATACCATTAGTAGAGGGATGGAATGTAACTCAGGGAATGCATTGAACATTATTGCCATTATATGATAAATCAAAGTTAATGAAATCATCAGAATTAGACCTCTAATTATGCAAACCTGAGAATACTTTCTCATTAAATACAACATCCCTACTCTGTATCACTTTCTTAGTGATTGAATCCCATAATCGATAACCAAACTCATCCTCACCATAACCCAAAAAAATGCATTTCTTGGATTTGAAATCCAACTTCGTTCTCTGCTCCTTATTAATATGAGCGTATGCATCACATCCAAAAACATGCAAATGAGAAAAATAAATTCTCTTACCAACCCACCTCTCTTCCGGAATGTCAAAATCAAGATGTGATGAAGGAGCTCACTTTATTAAATACATCATTGTATTACATGCCTCTGCCCAGAATTCCTTCCCCAAATTGGCATTAGACAAAATACACCGAGCTCTTTCCAAAATAGTTCTATTCAACCTCTCTACTACACCATTTTCTTGAGGTGTATATGGGATTGTTTTAATCTTTCAAATACCATGATCTGCACAAAATTGGTCAAACTCCGAAGAGCAAAACTCACCACCATTGTCCATTAGCAGACATTTTATTTTTCTTCCAATCTGATTTTCCACCTTAGCCTTAAAGCTTTTAAATTTTGAAAAAACTTCTGATTTCTTATTCAGCATATAAACCCAAACTTTGCAAGTGCAATCATCAAGAAATGTAAGAAAATAATTAGCACCACCGATAGAAGTTACCTCCGTAGGACCGAAAATATCAAAATGAATGAGCTCCAATGGAGACGATTTCTTCTCATGACCCATCCTTACGAAGCTGGTGCAATTTTGTTTGTCATAAAGGCAATGCTCACATAATGTCAAATCAACCAATTTTAAACTAGGAAGTTGGTCTCTTCGAAGCATAACTTCAAGACCTGTTTTGCTCTTATGACCGAGCCTCTTATACCAAAGTTTGACATTGCTATCTGCAGCCGCCATGGCTGCTCCCACTTCACCATTACACTTTAATGTGTATAAACTTCTAGTTTTCTACCCTTTTGCTAAAATCAATTGACCTTTGGACACTTTCCAAGAAGCTAAATCAAAACTAACATTGCAGCCTTGTGTATGTAACTGACTAATATAAATCAGATTACGCTTGAGTGTAGGAACATGCCTAACATCTTTTGAAATCCATTTGCTTCCATTTTTTAGCATCAATAAAATATCCCCTTTTCCCACTATATCACATTCTTTATTATCCCTAAGAAAAACTTTTCCAAACATACCTTCATGGTAATTTGTGAAAGCACTCCGGTATGGAGTTGCATGAAATGAGGCACTAGAATCGAGAACCCATGAATCTAAATTCATGTTGCCAGCTACAAGTACCAAAGCTCCACCAATTGTAGCATTAACACTGACATTAATAACATTATTTTGAGCCATTTTGTAGTTCCAACATTGCTTCTTTGTGTGCCCAGATTTTCCACAAAACTAGCATGTGCCATTTCTTCCTCTCGATTTTGAGTGATGACTCGATCTGCCTCTTCCATTGTTATTGTTATTATTTCTTCCTCTCTCACAAATTCTACCTCTATTTCTTGTGCTCACAGCTATTAGAGCATCACTGGAAGAGGGTTCTTGATGTTTTCTTTGCATGTCTTCACTAAATAATGTGGCTGCGACTTCATCTAATTTCAGTTTGCTCTTGGCTGGAACTGAAGTGCTCACAGCCATTACAACTCCTTCCCAGCTATTTGAAAGAGAGCATAACCTTAATATCACCTTTATTTCATCATCTAATGTGATACCAAATGACATCAGCTGAGTAACTAAAATATTGAACTCATTGAGATGATTCACGATCACTCCCCCTTCTTTCATTTTTAGATTATATAATTTCTTGATGATGAATACTTTGTTTGATGCTAAAGATATCTCATATAATGAGGATAACTTATCCTACAGCTCTTTCATTATCTTCTCTATCAAAAAATTGAAGAGCACAGTGCTTGATAAAGATAAGATGATCGTTGCCTTTTCTTTTTGATCGATCTTCTCCCAATCTTCATCCGACATTGAACCCTTTCCTTTTGTTTTTCCAAGTAATGCTAGTTGCAAATCCTGCTTGACAAGTAGAGATTCAATCTATACTTTCCATAATCCAAAGTTCTGCCCTGAAAACTTTTCAATCTTCCATTTATCTGCTTCATCCATGGCGCCTGCAAGACCTCACCGATTTCTTAAAAGTTGAACGAGCTTAACCAGATTTGATACCAATTGTTGAAAGTAAATTGCAGACACAAAATAATTAAAAAATAGAATCAGAAGGCACAAGATTGAAAAACACACAAAACTCAGACACAAAGATTATAGTGGTTCATCTAGCTATTCTGGATTACATCCACTCTTCAAGCAGAGGACAATCTCTTATTCAGAATATGAAAAATTACAATAGTAGCAACACTTTTTTTCTTTTTCATTTTTACAATAACAGACATTCAAAGGAAGACAAGAATAGTTTGGCAGAGGAAGAGACGACAATGATTGGATTGCACAGTCAGAGCCATTTCATATTCCTCTTTGTTAGAACCGTTACAATTTAAACCCTAACCCTATACATAATCCAAATTATACCTCTTAACCTAGACTTAACACAAATCCTAATCCTAACCCTAACCCTCAATCCTAACCCTAACTCAAATAACCATAATTCTAACCATGATGTACAAAACCTTACTCTAACCATAATCCTAACACTAATCTTGATCCTAACCATAACAAAAACTTCAAGCCTAATGAAAACACTAATCCTAAATATAATACTAACCATGAAATAAATCCTTACTCTAACGACAATCCTAACCCTAAATCCTAAGCTTGACCCCTAATTTAAAACTCTAACCCTAGCCATTATCCTAACCCTAATGGTAACCCTAAACATGATATAAATTGTAACACTAAATGACACATTAAACTATAGCCATGATACATTAATGCTAATCCTAATCTTGAACTTAAACCTAACATAACTACTATTCTATCATTTAACCATTATAATAATTCTAGTCCCAACCATTCTGTCACTCTAATCATAATTTTAAACTTAATCCCTACCCTAACCCTAACTTTGATGTAAACCCTAAACATAATCCTAAGCATAACACAAAATTCTAACCCTAACCATGATGTAAATGCTAACCCTAATCCTAATTATATTGATTTATCAACTTATAACACTAAACTTTAACACTAAACCCTAAACCTGATATTAACCCTAACCATAATCATAAAACTAAACCAAATCCTAATAAACACAACCTTAACACTAAGCCCTAACCCTAATCATAATAATAAATCTAAACCAGACTCTAACCCTAACACTAACGCTAAATGCTAACCCTAATCAAATTTATTAATTCAATGTGTTAATCAATCTCTAGATATAATCCCTTTATATTCTCACTATATAATTTACTATTATAGATTAACTATAATAAATAATAATAATAATATCTTTCATTATGCATAGCAACTGCTACTAGCTTATATATACTTTATATATATAATAAGCTGAGAGATATCCTTCTCGAGGTGCCTATTTTCATAATATCTCTCAGTGCAATAAACACCTCAGAAGGACATCTCTTGGCTTATTATATATATAAAATATATATAAGCTAGTAATATAATATAAGTTTTTAAGAATTTCTTTTTGGATGTATTTAGTATTTTTTTATAATAAAGCAATTGTATTTTATTTATTGTCCGTTCATTTAAATTTTAATCATTTATAATATCTTGAACTAAGAACTATTTATTTATTTTATAATTTTATGTTATTAAACAAAAATAGAGATAATTACACATATCAAGATTATCCCGTAGAGACGGTTTGTCTGTCCCTTGTTCAACAAGAGTCTCAATTTGGATCAGAACCGTGTTAGAAAAAAAATTTATTCACGGCTCCACACTTAGTTTTTTGATTGGGAAAAGAATCAAAAGGCAAAGGTATAAGCAAAACATACCATCTTGGACATTTTTTTATTTCGTCTCCCCTGAGAGTGTTTATCCATGGCTTGTGTCGAATCTAAATTCTTCAATCATCAGTCAAACCCGTCTCACTAAAAAATTGGTCGACAATGCCGTTGATGGACGGGAGTAATTTTAGTAACTCACTTAAAATCTTATTTGTAATCTTGCCTTCCTCAGAACTTTGGCTCTTGATCAACCTTTTGGTGTCGTCTGCTAAGGTGTTCAAAAGCTATTTAATGCCGATTTTCAACTCTTCAAAAGAAGCGCCTCCTAATTCCGTCGGCATTATGTTCTTTTCATGAACATTTTTCCAAACGCCATCCAGGTTGAATTCGACAACATCTTTGCAACTTGTTGAAGGTCTTACTCATCTGGCTACAAAATCTTATCTACTTAAAAACCAGAACCGAATTCAAAACATTAGAAACTTAACGCCCAACGCAAATGCTTATGTGCCATTGTATTCCTATTCATAAGAAATAGAAATGTACATTAAATAGAGAAGAGTGGGACTAATTCGGTTTAAGTCAGTCCAATTCTTTAATGAAGCCGTCTTCTGAGTCTATTTCAAGAATTTATTTTATGGAGCACCCCATATAAACTCAGTCTATACAGTCATACAAAACATATCCCATATACTAACAAGGGCTGCTTGCAGTTGGAGTCCTTACTACTTGTAAATAGCTTATTTATGTCTTGGTATGAGCATAATGTTGTGCAAGTTTGCCTTCAAATAACATAATTAACAAAATTATGGAGGCATATGCATTGTATAATAAACCAGATAATTACAAAATCTGGCTCTAGCCTTTTATTGATAAAAGGAAAACAAACCTATTTTAGCCTAGACCTCAAATCCGTGTATGGGATAAGCATTAAGCCTAGCTTAAATCAAGAGGTCCTTCAAGGTTACAGAACAACCTATTTTAGCACTTCTAGATTTTAATAAGGTGTTTCAAGTAAATTGTGATGTTAGTGGTACTGCAATAGGAGCTGTTATGAGCCAAGAAAGTAAACCTTTTGCTTATTTCAGTGAGAAGTTAAATGATGCCAAGATAAAATATTATGTTTATGATCAGGAATTTTATGCTATAGTTCAAGCATTGAAGAAGTGGAGACACTATCTTTTTACTAAAGAGTTTGTTTTGTATACTGATCATCAAGCTTTGCAATATTTGAATAGTACAGCCAACTGAATCTGACATTGTTATTTTTATCATTTGCACACCTTATTTTTACTTCTATCTACACTTAAAGTAGCATGGAACTAATCTCAAGGCTACTAAATTTAAGAGAGTTATCTTCACAAAATATCACAATTTTCGAATTGGCCACCTTCAAAGATGGGAATAGCCTTTCAGAAGAAAAAGATGAGGAAAATGCAATTTTTATATCAGTATTTAACATATGATGAATGAGACTTTGATGGCTTCCTGGCAAAGCTAATGACACAACTATGGTAGCTGGTTTGATCCTTGTTTAAATGCGTTTCATGCTATAATTGAATGTTCTTGCAAGGTTAGATTTTGAATGAAATGATTCTATGAATTCAATGGTTTTCTATATCCATTTTAAGGGATGATATTCCTTTATTTTCTTGATTATTTGTAGCGATTACCCACAAAATACAAACTTAAGATTGATGTGGAGGATCAATGGCAAGTTTCTTTAAATCAAATTTATGAATATGCTAATTATCTTTAGTATTATCATGAGAAGGGGACTCTCAATTAGCACTAAAAGGATTCAAGTCTCTTAAAAGACTATGCCAACAAAGGACAATTAGTGCAATATTAGAATATGAGGGACAAGGAAAAGTTCAACAATTACCTCTTGACAAAGTGATCCTCTATGAATTTGAAGGCTCGTGTATTTGGATCATCAGAGTTGACCAGAGTGGCCATTGATTGCTACCGTCACCTACATTACAAGAATCATGGATCCTATCTTTTCAATACTGTTAAAATATGAGACACGAATATAGAAAAACAATGGGAGATAGACATTTATTGAGACTCTTCTGAGTTTCAGCCAAGGGAACTAGTTGTTTCCAGTAATTAAATCTAAGAAGTGCCTAGAAAAGATCACGTATTCCATTTCAAATGCAGCAACTGTGGAGTTACATGACATCCTTCGAAAGCTTGTAGGTAAGACCACCATGGAGGGCGAGTCAAGTTTTGGATATCCATAATTTGCAATCTTAAATATCTGTGTATTATTCTATTTTTTTTTCCTAGCTACCAGAGCATGTGTACCATCTGTTAAAATTGATTTAAGCTCCCCAACCAAGAGAGAAGAAATATCTACAGTTAGGAACATCTTGTTAAGAAGTGCAAATTTTTTTTATTAGCTTGCAAAGATCTTAAGCTGTCTTCCAATGTCTTAAAATTTTTGATTTGGCAGGAGTATATTATCACTCTTGTTTTCTTGAGTGAGGTATATTGTTGACAAAGTTCTACCTTCCTTGTAGAGGATTCCAATGCTTTGGGAGACAGAAAAGCCTAAGATTCAAAGGCTTTTCTATCCTATCTCTTTCCTTTCTCAGTGTTGATTCTACATATAACTCAATAATGTTAGAGCCTTTCATCTTTGACAACTTGAACATAGGGTTTATTCTCATCTACCAGTTTACTAATGAACTCATTTTCAGGTTTGATTTGCACTGCCCTACTAGAAAGAGAAAAGACCCTTCTTATGATGTCCCGTTTGATGCAAGCCACTATAATAGAAACAAAAGATGCTTCAAATATATGAGTGTTGGAAGTTTAGATGCTGTCTATTCTTATGCCAAAGATGAACAAGAGAATGTCCCAAGTACAGCTATTTTGAGAAACCTGAAAATCCATTTTTGATGGTGGTGTTAAGAATGTTGGGCATAGTTAGCTCCTCTATTATATACTATCCTTTTAATCTATTTTCCAATTGGTTGTTTCAAATTGGAATCGTAAATGAGGTTGCGAAGGATGCAAATTGAATGATCCATTAGAAGGGTTAAGTTTCATCACATAAAACAAGATGATTTATTAATATGCTTTGAACTGTGGAACACAAGAATCTTCTATAATGCAAACACTTCGTTTATATTTGTTTCTTCTAGCTATCAATGTTTCTCTTTTCTTGCCAAGTGAGCTGTAATATTAAAATTGGTTTTGAACATTCTTTCATAATTAATGCCTTCTTTAGTAGAAGGTTAAGATACTACCCTCTATTTTTGGTTATGATGAATTGATTCTATCTTTTGACTCACAACAATTTTCTATTTTCCTAAAGTGCTTCCTTAACATGCTTGTTTCATGGGCATGTATTTTATTAACATCTAACTTCTCTAGAGGAACATTAGGTTGTGTTAACAGTGGGCTTCTTGAATTGGGCTCATTAATTCCCTCTCTTCCATTGACTTTAGATTTAGTATAAAGATGTTGTCTTATTGCCAGTTTTCTCTTTAGAAAATCAACATGGGAAACTTTTGGAAATTGACATTCTTGAAAAATCTATTTTTAAAGGTGTGAAATGTGTTTTCCTTAGGATCGTTTACAATCGATGGGCTTATCTAGAGCCCTAACAACTCATAAGGTCCATGCATTTTTACACTTATTTATTGAATTTCTTTTTTCTCTTTAAGAACATATCTATAGATAATTGCTCTAAAAATTGGGGGTCTTTACCTAACCACGCTCCTTTTGGAGAGACATGTTTTTAGCATTTAGTCAAAGTTTGTTTAATCAAATAACCTTCCTGGTTGATTATTTTTCAAGGTTACAAGCCACAAACATTGATATGGTTTTTGATTGAAGTGTTTGTTGATACTTTCTTACCCATCCAAGCCTTTTTTATAGAGATTCTTTCTAATCATTTAGGGTCCGTTTGGTGCATGGAATATGAGCTCTAATTTTGGAATTAGAATTTTGGATAATTCAATTCCATGTTTGTGTCCATCCAAAAAAGAAGGAATTGGAATTTCAAAATTCCAATTTTCCCCCAAAATGGGCATTTCATCTTCCACTCAAATAGATGGAATTGAAAATTCTAATTCTAATTCTAATTTAAATTTTTATATTTAACCAAATTTAATATTTTGTTGGATCTATGACTATAAAGATGTATATGATATTGCTATATGGATGTATATATATACATGTGTGTATGCATACATGTGTGTATATACATATGTATATATATATATATATATATATATATATATATATATATATATATATATATATATATATATATATATATATATATATATATATATATATACAAACATGTGTATATATGTGTATATATACACAAATATGTGTCTATATTTATACACACGTATGTATTTGTGTATATATATATATGTGTGTGTGTGTGTATGTATACATGTGTGTATATACACACATGTATGTGTATATATGTGTATATATATACACACATGGATGCGTGTATATATATACATGCATGCGTGTATATATATATGTATGCATGTATATATATACATGAGTGTATATATACACACGTGTGTGTGTATATAGATATGTGTATATGTGTGTATGTGTGTATATATACACATGTGCATATGTGTATATATACATGTATACACATATACACACATGTGTGTATATGTATATATACATGTGTGAATATGTGTATATATACACACATGTATGTGTGTATATATATAGACATATACACACATGTATGTGTATATATATACAGATATACACACACCATATTTAAAGAAATTAAAATAAAGAATTAAAATTCCTTATGCATCTTCTTAGTCATCTTCCAGGTGAACCAAATGGGCCAGCCCATATTCCATAAATCATTTTTAGTATTTTTATCTTCCAGAATTGCAGGATCTTCCAGAATTGACTGGAATTGGCATTTGGTATTCTAGCACCCAAACGGGCCCTTAGGCAAACACTGATTGATCAAATGAGATGATGTATGATGTGTTGCTCAACAATATGTGTTTGTAAGATAATTATTTCTATTTAATTATTGGGTTTATCCAAAATGTGTAATTGAAGTATTGTAATCTCAAGTAGAAAGAATTTGGAGAGTATAATAAACTTTTTTTGAGTGTCTTCATTGATATTGTGTTATCGAGGACATGCCTTTATAAGCAATAATACAAATCTGTAAGTTTGTTGGTGGATTACTAATTAGCAAACCTATATTTTGAAAAATATAAGTAAAATAAATGGAAAGATAACATTTTCTAGAAGACTTGATATATTCTAAAGTAAAAATATAATGAATTCAATTGAAATAAATATTGTTGAATATGTATTTCACGAATTCAATAAAATAAATAAATTATTTTTACTTTTGAATATATCAAGTCTTCTAGAAAATGTTATCTCTCCATTTATTTTACTTATATTTTTCAAAATATAGATATGCTAATAGTTAATTTGTTGTAAATATTTTAATTTATACAAATAATTATATTATAATTAATTAAAATTAGGATATTTAATTGAAGATCTTTTTGCGCTGAAGATTTAATGAAACTCTTTCGTTGGTTTGTTTAGAGCTTCTCATTTGATGACTCCAGATTAATCTGGCGTTACTTACCAAGAACCCCATGCTGCATGTTTTTGAGATACAAGAACATGGAGGAGATAAACCTTGATTTTTCTAAGGATGTTGAAGAAGGAAGAGAAACAATCACGTCAAGAATAAATTGATATTGTAAGTACCCTTTTCATCTTCTTTTGGACATTTCAATCTTGAGGTTGTAGAGAGAGAATGGCCTCCAATTTCTTTGTTACTTTTTAGTGGTGGTAGAGACTAGGAACAAATAGAATGGTGGAAGAGTTTGAATTATAATAAATGGATCATATGAAAGTTTTCAGAATTTGTTAAATGAGACATATGCAAATATGGTTCTAGGCTGTTTGTATGCATTAAATTAAATGGGTCAAACTATTTAAGGAACCAAAAACCAAAGAATTTAAATAGATATTATAAAATAACAATTGATACTAGACAAAAATAAAAATAAAAAATAGCACGATCAAAGAACTTGATGAACGTCTTAAGTTAGTAACTGGAATGAGAAAAACTTTTTATGTTTCTGTTTATGCCTTTGATGGATGCCACTCTTTGTTCAAGATTGTAATCTCAACTACCAAATAGTACGGCCAACTTGAAAACCTTCGTATGCACAGCACTAAGACTTATATTGAAGAAAGTCATCTTCATTCGAATTCATTAGAGCTGAATTGACAACCACTAATGTAGCCAATACATTTTAAAAAAAAAACATACATAATGATAAAGATTTGTTTTGATCTCCTTCAGCCTGGGTATCGTAAGTATTCACATAGATTATGGGTAATATGAAATATGTTTTTATATTGCTACTCTAGATGTTTCTATATGCTAAATTCTAGATTGTTCTCAACACATCCATAAAAGAGACACATGTAATAGGTTATATTTTGAGTTGAATGGTCAACAAAAAAATGAGGTAGAGAAGAGTTGAAGGTTTCATAGTATGTAATGCTTATTTTTTTTTAATAAATTTTTTATATTAATATCTATAAAAATATTGTGTTTGTCTTTAATTTTTATGTCCCTAGTTCCTTCAACTGGTGTTAGAGTAAGGAAATTAGAGGAAAATATGTAGAAAAGATCATTGATTGAAAGAAGTGCTGTACTAAGGCCTAAGATTGCAATGTGCACACTCATTGGAAGATACAAAGGATGCAAAATAATCTAATAAAAGAGAATGCAAAAGAGAGGGGGAGTAATGCAGTATGAAGCTAGGTCTAAGGACTGAAAGAAAAAGAGCTTGCTACAATAGGTCAAGTTGCAGTTGTGTCATAATCCAGTTTTGTAGACTCATAGTTTCTAAGTTATTTAACAACTTTATTTGACTTTTGGACTTGGTTGCATGTTGTTGACCCAAGGCATTTAGTTTTTGATAGAAAAAGCAGCAAGAGGGTGCTGGCCTGAACAAAGACTAGTAGCGCATTAACAACACATTAATGTAACTAGTCACAGCAGATAAACATTTTAACAGTATAATCACTAGTCTAAATCTGCCCCTATCAAAAACATAAATCACAAAAATAGAGTATCTTGACCGAGCAGTAGCAAGTAAAGTATCAGTTAAAAGCCACACAGGGCTGAACAGAAAGATGTAAAAATTAACATTGACCCCATCAAAAAAATAGGGGGTCCTCTGGCCAGGCCTAGGCAAAAATAACCAGCACATGGGAAACATAATTAATTTTTCCCACCCAACTGCTTAGTCAGCAGGGTCCTCACCCATTCTTCCTGCAGAAACAGGAACAGGTCCTTGTTGTCCTCGTTCGCTTCCAGAGTACCACCCGCCAGCTTCTCCTGCACATGACAGAGAGTAGTAGCCGAAGTGTGCATAACCTTCAAGCCGAATTTGTTGGTTAGCATACATTGGTTCATCAGCTCCTGCATGTTTTTCTTGATCTCTGAAATCTCTCTGTCCAAGTTCGCGAACCTCCTTTTAAGAGTACCTTTAAGACTATCCTCTGGGGCCTCAGTATTGTAAACAGAGGGGGGCTTATCCTGGGGGTCTTGAGCAGGACTCAAGGGTAGGGTAGGAATGGGGGTTTCCATGGCCTGCTTGGGGTCAGGAACAAGGTTGTTACTAGGCCTAGGGCGGCTCATATGGTCATCCGAGGAATCATTCATAGACTCGGTGGTTTGGGAGTCTTTCTCAGTCATGGACTGTTCTTTAGAAGCCATTTAGTTAACCTTGTTAGACATATTATTTTTTATAGAAGTTACTAAATTTGATGTATGAAATGTGTATTGGATTGGATTATTTTCTCAGTAAAATGGATTTATGTTTTCTATTATACTATGATATAGTTGATGACAATTTTAGAAATGCAAATAATGATTTTTATGGTAAAAATATATGTGCATTTTTATACAATTTTTTTTTCGATTATGGTACTAATCTACTAATGTCACATTGAATTTATCATGATGTAAGACGAGGGTGTGGTCGAGGTAGAGGAGGATAGCTCCTTAGTAAGGGCGTGGTCAGAAAAGTTGGTCTAAATTCACAAACGACTTAGATTAAAATTATGCCTTAATAAAATAGAAATTAATGATGTGCGTGAGTGTGGGATCAAAAGTAGAAATTTTTATTACTAAATTCATTTATAAATTGGAATTTTTATTTTTCTTATTTCTTTCTTATGTTACTTTTAATTTATTTTATCTTTTACTTTGTTCTTTTTAAAATATTGTGATTGATGGTAGGAACTTAGTTGCATAAAAAAAAAATGTTCTAAAAATCTTTTTGATAGAAAAAAAAAGGAATAGAAAATTATGATTTTTAAGGTTCAATCCATCAAATGAGAGTTAATTTTTGAATGCATGTTTATTCTCTTGATTTGAATATCTCATTTTTACAACCCAAGATGGGAAAAATATAACATAGAGTTGTACATTTCAATTAAGTTGACTTGCATTCGATTTCAAGGGCTTTTAAAAGACACGTAACTACATAAAAGTGGAGGAGGAGTTTATAAAATTAAGGAAACATGAGAGCAGTTAGAGGACGTCAAAAAGAGGATTCATGGGATGAGAGAAAAAGAATAAAGGAAGCTCTTTTGGATGCTAGTTTTTAAATTTTTTGGTTTGATGGTTATTTCTCTTCAATCTTTACCTGTTTCATACTTCGATTGCTTCCAATAAGAAATAAAAGAATATCGTATTGATGGATATTTTCTTTTAGCTATTGTATGTCATTAATGAAGCAATGTTTCCCTTTAAATAAATTGATGCTTCTCCCATTTAGTCTCAATCCTTTTGTTGGGCTCAACATTTCCTGTCATTTTTTTATCTCTATTTCTTTCTTGGTGCATGGTCTTTGGGTTGTTAATCCATTAGTTTTAATTCTGTAAATGTCCACTCTTGATAAGCAACTAGGTACCGTGGACTACTACTACAATCCTCTTAAAAAAAAACTTGGAATCAATCTTTGCTTCCAAAAATTTTGATTGAAGTATTTTCTTAATTCTTTTAATTGATTCTTACCCTTTTTCCCATGCAACTGGTAACGAATACTTGTTCCAGTGTTTTCTTTAAAATTTGTATTAGTGTGCAGGTCACTGTTTTGGGAGACCTGGCTATAAACTCACCCAGGATTCTTTAGACAAGGGTAGAGTTAGATATATCTTATTCCTATACCTTGTTAAAAATTGCAAAGAAATGGAATGTTTTCCCTGTGGGAGTTTTTGATCAAAATTATGAATTTTCTTCTACGTAGTTCAGCATTATTAATTATCCTTATTAGTAGAAGATTTTGTACAGGATCCATTAATTGGGAAATTTAATTTAGTTTAGTATTTTTTTTTAAATTTCTTTCTAGAATTTTCTGATCAGGAATAAAATAAAGAGTCTAGTGCTAATAGATTTCAGAGCTCTAAACTTAGTTAACAGTAAAATTGCATTTTGGCCATTTAACAGTAATGTTTGATAATTTTGGTAATTGATGAAAATGACACTTAGATGTGTGTATTATGATTTCTTTATTGTAATTGCTAACCAGTTAAGGGGTAGTTTCTAGAATTCTTGAAATTGAATGATTGTGAAATTCTCTTTTATTTTTAGAAGAGTCTAGTGCTAATAGATTTCAGAGCTCTAAACTTACTTAACAGTAAAATTGCATTTTTTCCATTTGACAGTAATGTTTGATAATTTTGGTAATTGATGAAAATGACACTTGGATAGGTGTTTTATGATTTATTTACTGTATTATGATGAGTAGAATGATACATTTGGAAATATAATAAATTACCAATTAGAGGGTGTGATTTTCTCTAGAATTGGTGTGTAATATGGAATGGATGGAAAATGGTAAATTAGGTAATTTATTTACCTGTAGAAGATCTGATTTTTTTTGAGTTGTTTTAGCTAAAGCTTATTTACATTTATTTCATTAGTATGTTTGGTTAGCTTAATTAATTTCTCTTTGCCACTCTGTGATTATGATTTCTTCTTAGTCTAAAGATTGATAAGTAGATAGATTCACAGTTGCATCATATTCTTCCTATCCATCAGTGTTGGGATGCTAATCTCCTCGAGCAAGGTCAATGCACTTTTCATATTAGGAAGAGCCCTGGGAAAGCTAACCAGTCCATGGTTGGGCAAAAAAAGTGCCTCGACCACACTCCCGTCTCAGGATTTGTAGGTGGACATATTGTCTGTAGGCTTAGGAGATAGGGATGCTAAGAGTGTGGTACTATTTTCACTACGACCTTGATGGTCTTCAATTGAATGTATTATGATCTTTCATGAAGTAGTATGTATTCTTGTGATATATAGTCTTTGAAGGTTAAATATTGAGGTATTAATATTCTTATATGGGATTTTGATGATCGAAACCTCGTCAGATCATACTTTTGTAAATAATAAATTGTATCTGTATTCCTGTGATATGTACTTTTTGAAAACACAGTTGACTATTTTAAATTGTAACTTAATCAGAATTATATTTTTATTTCGATAGTTTGGTCAAATCTTGTATCTTTACTTTCTAGTTTAATGGGAAATCTTTCTTCGACTAGTCTTGGAAATGGATCGAATAAGGCTTGTATTTTGACTTTGTGATATTCTAGCTTTTGATATTGTGGCATTGTTTTGGGTTAAACTAGTTCTTAAATGTGGTAACAGAGTCGTGTTTAAATTCTAGGGCCTAGGTATTCTATGCCAAATTTGTGCATTATTCTTGGTGCAAGAATTAGGTTGTCATCATGCAAACTTGGAATAATAACTGAGATAGACCTACAAATGACATAATAGTCTACCAAATTAAAGGCTACGCGAGATTTTATCCCTTTTATCTCAATAGAGGAACATCTTGCAGCAACAAGGTGATTAGATGAATCTTATTGAGAATGATTTGAGGGGTAGATGAAATCAGGATCAATAGAATGATGAAGCTCATAGGAAACATGAAGAAGATAAAAGGTTTGAGGCTCAACATAAAGAGTAAGAGGATGGGAGGATTGAGGAAGAGCTGAAGAGAGATACTAATGTCAAGGAAAATGCAAGAGATCTTAATAATGACCAAATAGCTGAGGAATTGAGAAAGGAACTTAAAAAGGTTTTACCACCTAATTTTGATAGAAAAACTATAGGGGATGATGCAGAGGCATGGATCATCTCCATGGAAAAATACTTTCATGTTTGTAACCTCTCTAGAGAGTCAAGAGCTTTATGGGGTGCATTTCAGTTGATTGGTGAAGCAACTACATGGTAGAACAATGAGATGGCTAAGAAGAAGTTGTGACTAGAACAAATATCTTGGGAAGACTTCCTATCTCACTTCAGGAAATGGTGATTTCCACAGCTACTTTATGATAGGAAAGTGTCCGATTTTCAAAAATTGATCTAGGGGGTTCTATCTATGACCAACTATTATGAGAGATTTTTCCATTTGGTAAAATATGTTCCACAATATTTGCAATATGAGCATTTCAAGATACGTAAATTTGTATTGGGAATACGTCCTAAGATTGGATCTGAGGTTGAGATACATGAACCAAAAACTATGGAGTTCATACATGCAAAGGAATTTCTATGGGAAGAGAAACTAAAAAATGTACTTGCAATTACAACCTCGCGGTGAAATGATACTTCGCAAGGATTTAAGAGGAAGTATGATAATGATAAACCAAGGAACAATCAACATTAGTAGGTGAAAAACATGAGAGGTGAAGGTAGGGGTAATGCAGGAAGAAATACCAATAGCTCTCAGAATTAGAATCAGAATAGGGAAAATAAAAAAAATGGGAATAATAGAAATGGAAACAACTGGAGGAATAGAACTAAAAATAAGAAAGGACTGAGAACTGGTTGTTTCAATTATGGAGGTAACCACCATGCTACTTATTCTCCTTAGAATACAATGTAGAGAGAGGGTAAATCTCCATAGGATCAACACTAGATTCATGCAATAATTGAACATCGCCAAGTAGATTGTTAGGAAACTCCCATTCAGATGGCTAGTAAGCTCTATGGTCATGATGTTTCTATATTTATTGATACACGAGCTACTAAATGTTTTATACATCCTAGGTTTTCTTCTCAATTACTTGTTAAACATAGTTATTTGTCTGAACCATGGATGGTAGAATGTCACAATAAAAAAGATGGCAGGGTTGAGTAGTGTCTAACATGCAAAAAATTGGAATTTCCAAAATTTTCAAACACAAGTTAAAATTTATGTTGCCCCATTAGGAACTTATGATGTTATTTTGGGCATAAATTGGATATTCGAGCATAATGCCATTGTGAATTGCAAGGATAAGTGAATTGAATGTTTAGATGATTCAGGTATGCCTAAAGTTATTAGGGGTATTCAGAACCCTTTGGAGCTAAGGCTAATTTTCGCAATGCAAATGAAGAAAGATCAGAGGAAGGGGTGTGTGATATATGTATGTTATGAAAAGAACATATACACCCATTCTAGTTTAAATGATTATCCTAGTTTGCAAGAGTTCAAAGATGTGTTCCTAGAAGAATTACCTGAATTACCTCCTAAAAGACAATTTTATTTTCCTATATATGTGATTCTTGGAACCAAACGTTAATCCAAGGCTCCATATAGAATAAAAGCCACTGAAATGTATGAGTTGAAACTGCAATTAGAATAACTATGAGACAAAGGGTTCATACACCCTAATGTATCACCATGGGGAGCACCTGTGATCTTCGTGAAGAAGAAAGATGACAAATTGAGGTTATGTATAGATTACTGTATGCTCAACAAGGTGACTATAAAGAAAAGTTATCCACTTCCCTAAATAGATGAACTATTTGATCTAATGAAGGGAGCGATAGTGTTCTCAAAAATTGATTTGAGATCTAGATCTATCATCAACTCCAGATCAAATAGGAAGATATAGCCAAGAGTGCTTTTAGAAAAAGGTATGGATATTATGAGTTTATAGTTTTACCCTTTGGTTTAACTAATGCTAAAGCAACATTCATGAACTTAATGAATAGTGTGTTCAGGGATTTCTTGGATAAATTTGTAGATATTTTCATTGATGATATTTTGATTTACTCCAAGAACCTAGAGGAACATGAGGAATATTTGCGTATAGTTTTTCAATGCCTTAGGGATAGGAAATTATATGGAAAACTATCCAAGTATTCTTTTTATCAAAAGGAAAATTATTATTTGGGTCATATTATCTCTACAAATGGAATTACGGTGGATACTAAAAATATTAAAGTCATAATTGAATGGTGAACACCTTAGAATGTGAGTGATGTTAGAAGCTTCATGGGGGTTACAGGTTATTACAAGAAATATATGGAGGGATTATCCAAGATAGTGGCTCAAATTACATCCCTTCAAAGAAAAGGGAAGACATACAAGTGGACAGAGGTATGTAAACAAGCTTTCCAGAACTGCTAAAATAGAAACTCACATCCATTCCCATCTTGGTTAAATGAGACCCTAATGATCATTTCAAAGTTATCACTGATGCTTCAAATGATGGTTTAGGAGGTGCACATATGCAGGATGATAAAGTAGTGGCTTACAAGTCATGAAAGATGATGCAGTATGAGGTTAACTATGTGCCTCATGAGTTATAATTAGCTTTCATAGTACATGCACTCGTGATGTGGAGGTATTACCTTTTGGGTAATCCATTTGAATTAAAAATAGATCTCGTGGGTTTGAGATACATCTTCACACAACCTAACCTTAATGCCAGATAGAGATGATGGTTAGACTGATTGAGTGAGTATGATTTTGGTATTGAATATATCAAAGGGAAAGACAATAGGGTAGCTAATGGTTTGAGAAGGAGACACATTGTAGCTATTTCCACTACCTAGACATGCCTAAAGGAACATGTGTTGCAGAACCTTTAGGGCGATGACCATTATGAGGGTGCCAAATCAGTGTTACAAAGTGATCCAACAAATCACTATTTTGATGGTTACTCTTTTGATGAGGATGATATTTTCATATACCAAGGTAGGATGTATATTCCCAACCAAGAAGGGTTGAGGAAATTGGTTTTTGAGGAGATGCATTACACTCTATTTCTAGGACATCCAGGGGTAAATAAGATGTTTTAGAATATGAGGCCATTGTATTTTTGGCCAGAACTTAAGAGAGACATGGTAGTGCATCTATAGCTCAGTGTTTAGAATGTCAATGGGTCAAAGTTGAGCATGTCCACCCAACTAGAATTTTGTATCCTCATAAGATACCAGAGTATAAGTGGTAGGTTATGATTATGGATTTTGTCCAAGGTTTTTCCATGACTCGGTGCAAACATGGTGTAATTCTTTTAGTGGTTGATAAATTAATTAGGATAGCTCATTTGATACCAAGTATTTTGAGAGATGGATCCTTGGCTTTGGCCAAGAAATTTTTCTAGGAGATATTTAGATTTCATAGAGTTCCTGAGACCATAATATCTGATAGGGACACATGGATGACATCAAGGTTATGGACAACCTTAAATACCTCTTTAGGCACTAGATTGAACTTTAATACAACTTATCACCTTTAGATAGATGGAAAAATTGAGGGGGTTAATTAGGTTCTTGAGGAATTACTTTGTATGTACTGCATGGATCAATAATACAAGTGGGAAGAATGCCTTCCTTTGGTTGAGTTTTCTTATAATAATTTTCATCATGCTTATTTAGGAATGGCTCCATTTGAGACACTTTATGGATAGAAGTTTCAAACACCTATCAGTTGGGATAGAATAGAGGATACAATCATTATTGGTCCTGACATGTTGAAGGAGATAGAAGAGAAGATGACTCCTATTCGAGAAAGGTTGAAGGAGGTTGCTGATAGATTAAAGCGTTATGCAGACAAGAACTATTACTTCAAACAATTTATGATAGGGGACAAGGACTTCCTTCATGTTAGCCAAATAATATTTCTATATCATTTGGCAGAGCTTCTAAGCTTGCACATAGATATGTCGGGACTTTTGATGTTATGAACATTATCAATCCTATTTCATAGATACTTTATTTTCTAGCCACTCTTGCCTGTATTCACAATGTGTTTCATGTTTCTTTATTGAAACCCTACCATCCAGATGCTTCTCATATCCTTGATTGGACGTGTCTTGTAGATACAAGATCTGGGAGTGGTATTGGTGGAGCCATCCCATATCATTGATCAATGTACCATCAGGGTGTGTGACAGAGAGATATTGCAGTATAAGGTCCAATGGGACCAATTATTTATTGATAGTGCTACATGGGAGAATATTGATGATATAATTAGATCTTTTCCACATTTACTTAGATTATTATATGTATTTCCTTCATGTTTTTCAGTTTTAGTGTGTAAGAACATTTGATTTATTTTCATAAGACATTAGGTCGATGTCTCTTCTTGGAGGGGAGGGATGTCATAACTAGTTTTGTAAACTCATAGTTTCTAAGTTATTTAGGAACTTTATTTGACTTTTGGACTTTGTTGCGAGTTGTCAACCCAAGGTGTTCAGTTACCTTGTTAGACGTGTTGATTTTTAATAAGTTTATATTTAGAATTTGTGTGAATTCGATAGAAGTTCCTAAATTTGATGTATGAAAAATGTATTGCATTGGGTTATTGATGAAAAATTTAGAAATGCAAATGATGATCTTTATGGTAAAAATAGATGTACATTTTGATACCTTTTTTTTATGGTACTAATCTATTGATGTTGCACTGAGTTTATCATGATGAGTAGGATGGAAGGTGGGGGTTTGGTCGAGGTAGAGGAGGATAGCTCCTTGGAAGGGTGTGATCAGAAAAGTTGGTCTAAAATTCACAGACCACTTAGATTAAAATTATTCTTTAATAAAATGGAAAGTTATGATGTGGGTGAGTGTGGGATTGAAAGTAGAAATTTTTATTTCTAAATTGGAATTTGTATTTTTCTTGTTCCTTTCTTATGTTACTTTTAATTTTTAAATTTTTTTTTTTTTTTTGGTCTTTTTAAAATGTTGTGATTGATCATAGCAACTTTTTTGTATAAAAAATGTATATGTTCTAAAATTCTTTTTGATAAAAAAAATATGGAATAGAAAATTATAATTTTTAAGATTCAACCAGTCAATTGAGAGTTACTTTTTGAATGCATTTTTGTCCTCTTGAATTGAATATTGCGTTGTTACAAAATACAACCCAAGATGGGAAAAAGATAACTTAGAGTTGTACCTTTAAATCAACTTGACTTACATTCTATTTCGGGGGCTTTTAAAAAATATGTAATTATAGAAAAGTGGAGAAGGAGTTTATAAAATTAAGGAAACATGAGAGAAGTTGTAGGATGCACGAAAGAGGATTCAGGGGATGAGAGCTAAAGAAGAAAGGAAGTTCTTTTAGACATTGGTTTTTAATTTTTCTTGGTTTTCTAGTTATTGGGGGAGGCGTTTCACCACTAACCCTTTAAGGATATCTCTAGTAATAGGTAGGGATTAATCATTCTTTTGTATAGTTTTAATTTCAAACTTTACTTTGATTTCTCTTCAATCTTTACATATTTCATGCTTCAGTTGCTTCCAATAAGACATAAAAGAATATCATTTTGATGGATATCTACTTTTAGCTATTTTATGTCATTAATGAAGCAATGTTTCCCTTTAAATAAATCCATGCTTCTCCCATTCAGTCTCAATCCTTTTGTTGGGCTCAACATTTCCTATCCTTATTTTATTTATCTATGTTCTTTTCTCGGTGTGTGGTCTTTGGTTGTTAATCCCTTAGTTTTAATTCTATAAATGTCCACCGTTGATAAACAACTGGGTACTATGGACTGCTACCACAATCCTCTAAAAAAAACTTGGAATCACTCTTTTCTTCTAAAAATTTTGATTGGACTATTTTCTTAACTCTTTTAACTTATTCTTACCCTTATCCCCATGCAACTGGTAATGAATACTTGTTGCTGTGTTTTCTTTAAAATTTGTATTAGTGTGTAGGCGAAAGCTTTAGGAGACCTGGTAATAAACTCACCCAAGAATCTTTAGACAAGGGTAGAGTTAGATATATCTTATTCATGTACCCTATTAAAAATTGTAAAGAAATGGAACATTTTCCCAGTGGGAGATTTTGATCAAAATTATGAATTTTCTTCTACACGATTGAACTTTATTAATTATTCTTATTAGTAGAAGATTTTGTACACAATTGATTAATTGGGAAATGTAATTTAGTCTAGTAAAAAAAAATTTAAGTTCTTTCTAGAAGTTTTTTATCAGGAATAAAATAAAGACTCTAGTGCTAATAGATTTTAGAGCTCTAAACTTAGTTAATAGTAAAACTGCACTTTGGCCATCTAACAGTAATGTTTGATAATTTCGGTAATTGATAAAAATGATACTTGGATGTGTGTTTTGATTTCTTTAGTGTAATTACTAACCAATTAAGGGGTAATTTCCAGAATTCTTAAAATTGAATGATTGAGAAATTCTCTTTTATTTTTAGATATTTACTCATTTTCCACTAATTATTATAATAATATCTTGTGACAAGGAAATATAAGGAAATAGTGATTTTAAAATTAGTAATTTACCATTTTTAATACGTGAGCTATATTTTTATCCAGAATGATACATTTGGAAATATAATAAATTGCCATTTAGAGGGTGTGATTTTCTCTAGAATTGGTGTGTAATGTGGAATGGATGGACAAGGGTAAATTAGTTAGTTTATTTACCTGTCATAAGATCTAATATTTTTTTTGAATTTTCTTTGGCCAAAGCTTATTCACATATATTTCATTAGTATGTTTGGTTAGCTATTATTTCATTTCTCTTTGCCACCCTGTGATTATGATTTCTACTTAGTGTAAAGATTGATAAGTAGATTGATTCACAATTGCACCATATTCTTCTGATCCATTAGTATTGGGATGCTAGTCTCCTTGAGTAAGCTCAGTGCACTGCCCCAGGGGAGCTAACCACTTCATAGTTGGGAGAAAAAAATATTTGGGCCACACTCCCGTCTCAAGATTTGCACGTGGGTGTGTTTTCTAGAGGCTTAGGAGATAGGGTTATTGAAAGTGTGGTACCATATTCACTATGACCTTAATGGTCTTCAATTTAATTCATTATGATCTTTCATGAAGTAGTATGTGTTCTTTTGATGTATAGTATTTGATGGTTAAATATTGATGTATTAATATGATTATATGGTTTTTGATGATTGATAGCTTGTTGAAATAATTTTATAAATAAATTGTATCTTTATTCCTATGATATGTACTTTTAGACTTCATGGTCGACTATTTTAAATTATAACTTAATTGGCATTATATTTATATTTCGACAGTTTTCTCTAATTTTGTATCTTTACTTTCTAGTTCAATGAGAAATGTTTCTTTGACTGGTCTTGGCAATGGATTAACTAAGGCTTGTATTGTAACTTTGTGATATTCTAGCTTTTGATGTCATGTCATTCTTCTGGGTTAAATTGGTTCTTACAAGTTGTCTTGAGAATGATGTTGTTCAAGTTGTAGCCTCTTAGAGAGGAGTTCATAGATGGTGAATAGAGGAATCTATTCACATGAAAAGATCATTTCTTGAAGAAAAAGAATGATAAGAATGGTTTTTTTTTCACAAGTTTTTATCCAAAAAGGAGATCATGGGAGTGTCACTTTCAAAGGAGATTTGAGGTTGAATTTATCAAATAGACATTTTTTTTCTAAAATTTGATAAAAGAAGAGGTGCAGACAAAGAAAGCCACAGACAAGTAAAGTTTCAAGATTGAAAGAAATTAAATTTCAGCCACCATTTAAAGGAAAGACGCAAAGAATGTCATTCAAAGGAAGCATTTAGCCATCACTCATTAGAAAGGTAAACAAGGCACGCTAATTTACAATTGTGTTATGTTTATTGTTTGATACATTGAAGGTGAATATTGATAATGCCATAATGTATCACTAATGTCCATGTTGAAGTTGGTCTAAGAGATTAAGCAGTGTGTGGTAATTTTCAAGAAACACATAATCAAAGGTATAAGCAAAGTAAATTTTAAAAATAAATCAATGGGAAAAGTGGATAGAGTTTTAGAAAGAGAAAAAAAATGATTTGGAAGAATAATCAAGAAATGTAAGAAAAAATGTTAAAAATGATCTCTTTTAAAAGAGAAACAAATAGAGAATAAATTTTTTTCATGAAAATTATAATCTTGAGCAAGAACTGAATAAAGTTAAAGATAAAAATCAGAAATCAGAAGAAAGGTTGAAGTTATTGATGAGGTCAAGAAAAAAAGGAACATTTGACATAAAAGGTTAAGAGACTAGAAGAAGAAAATAGTTTACAAATGAATGAAATTCCATAACTGGAAGAGGAAAATAGTTTATAGAAAAAAGAAATATCAAAACTAAAACAAAGAGGATGAATGTTTGAAGTTAATAGAGGAAAAAAGTCCACACCCAACATGGAGGCTTTACTGTCAAAATGGCTTATAATCCATTGATCACTGAGATTATAGACACCACATGTTGGAAGAAAGTCTGGCAACTCCAACTAATCCCTAAAGTGAAATTATTTTGGTGGACGGTGCTCCATGAAAAAATCCTCATTCTTGACAACCTGACTAAGAGGGGATTTACCCTTGCTAACAGATGTTGCTTATGTAAAAAGGAGGAGGAAAGTATAAGTCACATCTTCTTACATTGTGATTTTCCACTGCGATCTTCTAGTAGATCCTATCCCAGCTCAACATTATGTGGGTTTCTAACAGGGATATCCATGACAGGTTTCACGACTGGTATTCCCCTTCCTTTCACCCCCCGATAAAACTCCTTTGGAATCAGGCCCTTCCCATCTTCTGCTGGATCCTATGGAAGTAGTGTAATAATAGGATCTTCAAGGAGACTGAGCTCATCGCTACTAAGGTCTTCCACTTGGGACTCAAACTCTTATAGGATAACTTGTTGGTTTGCCATTGGAAGGTTCCTAGTCTTCCCCCCTCTGATTGTGATCACAAAATTGCCAATATTTGGGGAATTGCCAAGGGGTTTGCTAAATTCAACAACACCAAGCTCATAGATCAAAAGGCTACTGTCTGGTCACCACCCCAGGCAACATGGCACAAACTCAATTTTGATGGTTCCATCCACATGGGGCTCCAGGATAGTTGAGGTATCATTCGTGATCACATGGGGTGATTAGTGGCTGCTTATGTTGGTCCTCATCAAAACCATACCGTCAATCAGGCTGAGGGTATGGCTCTCCTTTGGGGCCTGAATTTTGTCATTACTCTAGGATGTACCAATATTTCTATTGAAGGGGGATCTAAAGCTATCATTAAAGCTATTCCTGAAACTCTAGCGCTAGTTGGAAAGTTGATTGTATTTTATCTGATATACATGGTTTAATGGATTGTACTCACATGGATAGTATCATGCACACCTACAGGGAAGGAAACTCTATGGATGATGCCATGGATGCTACTGGTATGCATCTCAATAGGTTACGGTGTAGGAGGACTGTCAGTCAATTGGATTAAACTACTCAAGGCCTGCTTAGGCGTGAAATGAGCGACAGTGAAATTGGGTCCCATGATGTTTAAACTTTGGACCTCAATTTGGGCATGAATTGGTGGGGCCAGGTGCTATTACATTTCTACCACTACTATTTGCACTACTCTCAATTACCACTTGGCTTGTTTCGAAGGGTTCCTTAATCGCAATAGGGGGTTGATGTGGAATAACAATACAATGTTACCTATTACGAGCCATTATTATTTTGAATGGTTTCTAAGGAGAGTCCAATCTACAGAGGATTACAAGAGATTTGGGGAAAATTTAAGTGATACCCTTTGCATTTTACAATGTTGTTCCCACGTATTGACCCCGGTGGCTTTGTTGGTGATGATTTATGAGCTTCAAGATAATTATTACACTAATTATGGCACTTGTCATGACAAGGCCTTAAAAATTTTATACAACCATCACTTCACCATTTCTCAGATCTGGCTTGCAAAAAATTTGGGCTCCAGGTTTGGTGTTAGTGGTTTTGTGGGTAACCACCCTGGTTTTGACCTTTGTGGTTTCAAGGGTGATTGCAGCTGTTGGGATAGTCACAACTCTGTCTTTGTGAATCCCAGGGTGTCGAGTGACTTGATTCTTGGTAGGAAGATGGGAGGCAATAGTTAGTGGTTTAAACCTCACAATATTGAAGAAGAATTCTCCTCTGACCCTGTTGGGAGTTCCCTTTGATCTTCAACTTGTAGATTTATACTTTGATGGACAACCTTACAATAACTTTGACTCTATCACCACTCCAAAGTCTACAAGGAAGAGGGACAATTAACAAGGATCAAAAGAGATCCTCCTACACTTTGAGCCTTAATGCTCAGGTGGGTGTACCCTTGATTCACTTCTTAAAAGGAATCCAAAATAATATGTTATACCAATATTCTCTTTACTAATTGATTTAAGATTTTATCATTTGAATGTGTGTGTGGCTGATGACAATGAAATGCCTCCAGAGGATGGACCAGTGCCTTAACCTAGGGAAAAGAGTCACCCAATTACATACATCAACTAAAGATATTAAATCAAACACTCCTAGGCTTAGGATAAGTGCTTTGCCTATTACCCCTTTCCATCAAACACAAGGACATCAAATTCTTATTTGTTTGCAAACTCACTGAACTCACCTAAAATATTTTAATCCCAACTTTGTTAGGAACTCAGAGATGACTTCACAATACTCTTTGTTTACCATATGTTAATACACTTTGTGACACTAACATATATGAGCTTAGAACCGAAACAAGAATACATACACAAATGCAAGATTGGAACTCAATAGCATTCTCATTAACATATTCAGGATCAATATACAATTAGAGCAACACAAAGATAGGAAAAAGACCCAAAATCTAGCTCCTCTTTTAGTATAATACCATCAACAACCAGGGACTAAAAAGAAAGTTTTGGAACCGTTACAAAATAAAAAAAGATACCATAAATACCCCCTAGTCATCTTGGAAACCCAAAATAGGTTGCAATAAGCTACAAATGACTAGGGTTAGGGTTTCACCCACTAAACCCACTAGAAATGGTCACAAATTTATTACAGGGGTAGAAACCCAGACAACCAGGAGAAAGAAAATCTTAGAGGGATTCCAATCATGACAAATCTCACTGAGAAGGTACTGAGAATCACATAAACACCCAAAATGTCAACCCTGTTCGGCCACCTACAACACGCCTCAAGCATAAAGAATGAGGTACAAACCCCTGTAGACGATCATGGAACACCCTGGACCACATTGTAATAGCAAGTGCCACCAAACAAATCAAATCTGGCTGTGAAAAAATTCAATTCTGGTCCTTTCTATCACTGAGAAACCCTTCAAAAATTCAAATTTGAAATCAAACGGTCAGTTTCAAGCACCAGCAGCAAATCAACAGTCCACATTTGAATCTCAATCAACTTTAAGTCCTGACCATTCAATCCATTTATTTCATGGGCTTGTATGACTTTAACTCACTCAGTCACCTCGGGTTTACCTCCAGCGAACATGCGACAAGGCATTTCCTGTTCGCAGAATGAAAATCTTAACCACCACTTAACCCGATGAACTGGAAAATAAAGGAAAATATTTGACCTCGGTCCCCTTTTAGCGAACTGGCAATTGAAGGATACCCCCAAGTCGCAGAATACTTTATGCCTTTTCCAAATTATTTAGTTATTACATGAACACTTGTTTGCTAAGTTGCTAAACCTTTTGGCGTATTACCACCTTACTCAGTGAATGAGAAAACAAAGGAAACCTGACTTATCTTAGCAACATCTGGCGAACAAGCGACTGAAGGGAAATCAACCATTCACAGAAAACTTTATGCTACCACCAGATATTTTAGCGATTGTGCGAATGCTTGTTCACTAAACCGCCAGCTTTTTTAGAACACTACTATTTTACTATGCGAATGAGTGAACCCTTCTAATATATTGGAACCTCCAAAAGACTGAAGAAACTTAACTAGGCCCACACTAGGAAGATCAACAGTTTTGTCATCTTTGCATAGCCCTCTGAGATTCCATCAGATCATAAGACAACCATCGATCGGAGAATCTTTCCTTGCCCTGAAAAACCTTTGATAGGAAACAAAATCAACGGACGTTGCAAGATCTAAAACCTCTGACAAAACCCATAAGAATATACGCCCGTTGTCGATCAACTGACAGTGTCAGGACCCTCTGACACATCTAGAAACTAGGTCCCACTGACGACTACCAATGTGTTAATACATGGACCAATAAAATATCGCCAACTGTGCATACGTGTCACCTTGGACCCACTAATCCTTTACGAGAATCAACAGCTGTCGCTATACCGCTGCGTTAAAATTTGAGCATGTCATCCTGGCGGAATAATGACAGCCATAAGATCAAACCGAACTTTAACCTACCTGGATGCCAAGAAAATTGGTCCCACTGACAGGATTCCACTTCATACTCCTATTGACCAAGTAGATACCACCAAATCAGCACACTTGGCATGTGGACCCGCTTGAAAAGAAAGGCTATGTCATACAATAAAATCAACAGCCAACATAAAAGTGCATAGCTTTGACACATCTCATGAGAACATACGACCACCGTTAGATCGAGATGTGGTCAAAGAACCTAGGCCCAGAGACCATGTGAACACGCGACTAAAGAGAAGGAAGCCGCGATGCCAAGTTGAAAATAGTTAAGAGATAATCACCCAAAAATAAGAGAATACGCGAACATAGTGTTTGCCCAATTACCAAGAGGAAAGATAAACTGCCAGGAAACTTGGAGAACTAGTGACAAGTAGGTAATCACTAGTTCACCGAAATAAAAGACAAACCGTCTGAGGATTAAATGAATACGTGACCAATGAGGAAAAGAAATGCGCACATGCATTTAACAAGACTTAAGTGGCCTGAAAAGGTAATGAAGAATTAGACAAGGGCTAGGGCATTTCTTACCAATGACTAGTTTTTGAAATTTTTGAACTAAGGGTTTCAAAGCCAAGGAAATAAAATGACCGCAGGGACCAAAGGAAAATTTCTATAGCCATGAAATTTTGCAGGGAAAGACCAGATAAAAGATAGAAAACCATGGAAATTCTTTCAAGTGCTAACAATGGCTCTGTTTGGGGATGTGTGACTCTTGTAGGCACAACAAGAATCTAGAATCACTGGTTATAGTAGACCAGCTATTGGACAAAATTTTGAACAATTGAGAGCCAAAGGGCAAAACCCTAGGAACCAAGACAAAATAGAACAGGGGCAAGTAGCTTATTTACAGAATTTATAGTTTATACAGACCTAACTACTGTTCATGGAAAATAAAATACCTTCAATTGAAAAGACCTAACTAATAATTCATCTTTCAAATTTGCATCCACAACATCTCATAATTTTGCAAGCTTACTTTGCCAAAGTCATCTACGAATTGCACAACTATTTTGAAGAATTGGAATTTGGAGAATCAAAGCTTATTGCGAATCAAGGCTATTGTGAGATCAATTTGTTTTTTTTACATTCATTTAGATTCTTTTTTATATCATTGTTAGATCAATTCATAGCATATCAGTTTTTACATAGCATAGATTCGTATTAGTTTTTCATTATTATTACATAGAAAATATAAAAAAAATAGATTAATTGCATTCATATTTCATATCAGTTTGGCATTCAAATCCTTCGTTTAGGTGTCGTCTAGGTCATTGATCTCGATAACAATCTGAGAACATTAATCTCACACCTACTAGAAGGTAGTAAATCACTTGGTTAAATTAGATTTCAATTTTGCACGATTTTGATTATAGCTAACCTCTAATGTTTTAATAAAGTGTTGTGTCTACAGATCAGGTACAAAATTCACACACATTTTTGGCACCCATCCTGGGGCAACCCACCTTTGCATGTTGGTTTTGATTTTTTTTTGGGAGCTAAAACCCTAAAGTTTCAAAGATTTAATTTTATCTCCCAAACGGTTTGGATTTTTGGTCTCAATTTTTTTTTGCAAGTTGGTGACATATCAAAGAAGCTATAGTAAAAAATATAGAATTTTTTGAGATGTTTTGAATTTTTAATAATTGTTTTTTAAAATTATGGAAAAAATTAATATCTAATGCAAATCAGCATATTTTTTGCAAATTTTTATTTTTTTGAAAAGCTCTTAAAAGTCTACAAGGGGTCCATTCTTTTTGTTTTAAATTTGGACATGATATCATAGCTCAAATAGTCAATTTACAAAAACTGGTCTATTTTGATAAAATGGGTCTCTAGGGCACAAATGAAGAGATTTTTCTAAAATTTTTGCATTTTTGGAAATCTCTCTATTTTTTAGTATGGGTCTCTATTCTGAATTTCTATTTTGGTTGCCAAAATCATATCAAAAAAATCAGATCTTGTTGACTAGGTCAAATGCAGTGCAAAAAAATTAAAATTTTGTGATGGGTATGCACTTATTTTTCATATGATTCAATGCATGATATGAGTTGTTATTTGGATTAATTTCTAGTTATTATTTCTCCTAACAATTGATTTTTAGATCTAACCCTAGGGTTTTCATAAGTTGAATATACCTTGTATATCTTGTTTGCTTGTTGGCTTGTTGGAGAGTTCGTAGCTTGCTTGCATAGTAAAGCTCAACAAAAATTGCTAAAAATCATGTAAAATCTACTAAGTGCGGTGCAAGGATCCCAGGTATTCTCCTTCATCTAATGACATTTTGATTTGGGACTTAAAATAAATCTCTCATGTGTCTAGCTTGGGTGATTCTTTTCATGCTTTTGTTTTACACACTTGCATAATTGATACTAGGTTGTGACCCCTTAAGGATTCATTAAGTAGTCTTAGATACTTGTGATTGATCTTGATTGCTATCTTGGGTTATTAGACTCGCTAATCCATCGGCCCCTCATTTCCACCCCGTGGTTGCAATCTCAGTGCCATAAAGGGGATGGGTCAACAAGACAGAAGCGTTAAGTGTTCCACTTGGCAACCCTTTTGTGCTTTTAAGAACTCACTTGTTTTCTAAGTTGGGGACTCATTTTCAGCTTGTGTGAAGTGTTAAGTGTTTCACCTTGTGGACTCATCTCATATTCGCTTTAAGCATTAAGTGTTCCTCTTTCTGCTTTTTGGGTACTTTTGGTAGATTTGCTTTCGGGAATATATCTGTGCTCACATAGTAATTAGGCCCTATGAACACTATTCATGATTCTTGAGAGATTGGATTCCTAGTGAAATCTTTCTTGACGACAAAATCCTTGTAGGTAGGGAGGATACTTAATGCGTTTCACATTCAACTTGGTTAGTGTGTCTTCTCTTATTGATCGATACATTCTCTCCTAGGAGAGGTTGATAGATCACGTGGGGTTGACATCATGAGCTTTGGTGAATCAAAATTGGTTAGTGTGCCTTCTCTTATTGATTGATACATTCTCTCTCTGGGGAGGTTGATAGATCACGTGGAGTTGGCATCATAGACCTTGGTGAAGCAAAACTTTATCTTAGCGTGTCAGATTAATCTTCTTGCTTTGTTTGGGTTAAAAGTGAAAAGGTGTCAAAAACCTTGGATCTGGAGCCAAGTCCCCTTGTGGTATACTATTGTGAGTCATCTTTAGAGAGGGTTAACCGTAGTAGAAAATCACTTCACAGGGAAAACTACATTGACAGAACCTCAAGCGGTCACAGCCATTTTTGCCATGGTAGTGACAGCCGCTATATAAATGTCCTTGTGGAAGAAATTTCCACGGGTATGGTTCATTGTTGGGTTGTCAGATCTCCCTAGAAGCTCCTGAAGATTAAGTTCTTGGACTGTGTCAAAACCCTGGTGCATTGGGATTGGAGTTCACCCCTTTGGATCATAAAAGTTGTAGAGTCAAACCATTACTAAAAACCCTAGCAAGGCCAAATTTTCATTTTATAGGGTATATGTGCATTATTGAAAAACATTTTTGGAACATACACAATTAGCGCTTCTGAGAATTAGAATGAATAAGTCACTTGATTGTTCATGCACAAGGTTGCTTTTGCCCTTGTTCATTGTTTTCAGACATGCTTGAAATCACTTGCTTGCTGTTTTGCGCGCTTGTTTATCTATCTGGTTATTGAAAACGGACAAATCTGTTACAATCTTCAAATCTAGACATTGAAATTTGCAAACAATTCAAATCTGAAAACTCAAAATTTGCAAAATCTGAAGTCAAATTCTTTTCTGGAGTCAAAAGTCATCTCAGGAGGTCAGAAAGTCATACGAGTTTCCATCAAGTGTCATTTCATTACAACCCATCTGTCGTATGGTTGGGTACCCAGTGTCGTACAAGTTTCCATGCCAGCAAATTCTCAAAGTCAAAATCTTGCAACTATCGTATGATATTGTCAATTGTCATTTCATTGCTACCCAACTGTTGTATGAGATTGTCAACTATCATTTCATTGATACCCAACTATCGTATGATAACCAACCCAGTGTCGTATGAGTTTTGATGATAGAAATTTCTAAGAGTCAAAGTCTTGCTTGCAACTGTCATATGAGTTTTGCAACTATCATTTCATAGCATACCCACTGTTGTACGAGTCTACAGAGTGTCGTTTGGGAAATTTTGAAAAGTTGTCAGAAAATTGTCAAAATTGCTAGATACTTCAGCTTTTACAACCTATTTACAGAATCAGTCATACAAATCACTGTGTCAAAAACATATCAGTAGCTATTGAGAATCAGTACACATGTCTCAAAGAATCAGTACACATGAGGAAGAAACTCTAATCACCGCTATGATGAAGCAGCTACAAGCTATGCAAGTTGAACTTAACAATCTTAAGAAAGAAAAGGAACCTAAAGAGTTCTCCATGGAAACTCTATGCTCTTTTCCATTTGATAAAGACTTGTACATGTCACCATGCCCTCAGAAAAAATTTGAGCAATGTGATAACCCTTATGATACCTCTTCCATGGAGAGTGACACATCTAGCTTTGGAGACTATGATGACTATGACAAAAGACAATGTAATGATACCTATGACACCTCTGTTCCTAAGAATCCTCGTTGTCGTTCGTTCCTACTTACTACAAATGGGCCGTCACATTGGATAGATCATGATGGTGATCCATATGATTCTAATTTTGAAAGAGATTTTGATGGCTTTTGTGGACAATACCTTGATTATGATCCATCTACTACTGCTAAGGACTATAAAATGCATTGTGCTAGCTTAAAATGTCAATACTATAAGGATCTCTCCTCTAAGAACTCTCAGGCTGAAAATAAAGATTACACTCTCAAGAAAGATCATGTTAATGCTGAACATTTGTCTAGTGATGGTTCCCTTCCATCCCTTACTTCCTCCAATACCCATACATTTCCTAAAGCTTCTGAGTTTTTCAAATCTTTCATAGAACCTTCATCCGACACAAGCCCTGATACTTTTCATGCGGTTCCCTATAGTTATCCTCTAGGGCTACCTCTTAAAGAAACTCAATCTAACCTTCACTTGGCTGCAAATACTTTCAATAATGCTAAACGTAAAGAGCCTAAGCCTTCATATGCCACAATGCCTACTTCAACTATTCCTTCACCATCTCTGCAACAGCCTTCCATACAATCCCAACATGCTTTTGTATCCTTAGAAGTGGCTCCATGTCAAGAGGACTCTAAAAATGATAAAGAAAAGAACATAAAGAAAGATCAAGATCAAGAACCCTCCATTTTATCCACTCCTTTTCTCGATGTCTCTTATCTACTTCATGGTTCTTTTGATCCTGTACACCCTTTTTCATGCATTCCATCATGTCTTAAGTCTTCTCCTAAGCAAGATCAAGCTACTACTTACACTATTGAGCTTATTGACAATCAAAATGACCTTACTACACTTGCACTTTCCAAAGATAATACTTCCATTAAGGTTGGTAAAAATGGTGTTGTTACTTCCAATGTTAAGCCTATTGAAAATCAAGAGAAAAATTATGAGCTTATGCTATCTGAAGATCCTTGTCAAGATCAAAGTCTTCCATCTTCTTATTCTACCACTCCATGTTCATTTCCACTTTCTACTCTTCCTAAGTCTTTGCAAGCTTTGAAAAATCCTATCAAAGAAGGTGCTCATATTCAAGATGTCCATGATTCTATTGAAAATCCTAATGCTCACTCTAAAGATGTTGATATCCTTGGTTGTCATATAGATGCTGATGAACTTTTTGATTATCCTTTTGCATCTTCCACTTCCATCCTTGGACCTCTTCCACCACTACTAAGGGTTTCACGTCTGCCTTCCATCTTGGATCCTTATTGTATACACCTAAAAATGGTCATCTAGACTATTAGTCCCTTTTGCTAAAATCATCAATTGCTTGTTCTTGATCAAATCCTAGTCCTATCATTTATTTGATTATTTTCTATGGGCTAACCATCTTATCCTAAGTCTTTATTTATTAAAAGGAATATTTCCTCCCCTTTTATTAAATAAAAAGCCCCACTTTTCTTCTTATCCTAAGTTGCACAAATAAAGCATTTATTCTTATTTTATAAAGAGGAAAAAACACTTTTTGTCTCATGTGGGACACAAAAGTCAACTCCTATTTTCCTATTGGAGGATATTTGTGCACAAGGATCAAGCTTCTTTTTTTCTCCACTGTTGATTAAATCTTTTGCCTCTTAATCTCCATGGTCCATTGATTTTTCACCTCCTATAAAAGAAGAGCTCTCTTCCTCATTTACACACATAAATTTTTATGCTATTGTTATGCTACAGGTTTTCTAGGTCATCTTGGAGCTTTTGGAGATATTCTTGCATCTAGGGTTTGAAGATTTGGAGCATTGTTGGCATTCATCTTGGATCTTCATCAACACTCTATCTTCTTTTCTTCATTCTTGCATCATCATGGCTTTCTTGCTTCATAGTTAGATTTCATTTTCATGCATAGTATTTGCATTTTCATAGCTTCATTCTTAGCTTAGATTTCCTTTTATGCAATAGATTAACTTGCATTGTCATATAGATTTGCTTTGCATTGCATACATTTGGCTTCATTGGAGATATTGGCATTCTTGCCCTTGTCTTCCTTGAATCTCCCATTGCATGGTTTACTAGCAAGGTTATTGGCTTAATAGCTCTAGCTGAGAGCATTCTTAAAAACCCTTGCACTCCATGCCTAGGGAGCTATGGATCGATTTGTGAGGGCTCATTCTTGAGTTTTCTTGCATGTAAGGATTCATAGAAGTGTGACAACATTTTAGCACATATTTTTTTTGGTGCCCACCGTGGGGTAACCCACTTTTACATGCTGGTTTTTTATTATTTTTGAAGCTAACCCTTGTGCAGATTTGTTTGGAGATGAAAAACCCTAGATTTGAAAGATTTGATCATATCTCCCAAACGACTTGGTATTTTGGTGTGAAAATATTTTTGCAGGTTGGAGACATATCAGAGAAGCTCAAAATTTTTTTTAGAATTTTTGGAGGTGATTTGTATTTTTTATGATTTTTTATTTATTTTTCATAAAAAATTAATTTTTGGCACAAATCAACATAATTTTTGGAAATTTTTATATTTCTAGAAAGGTCTTGGAATTCTATAGGGGGTCCATTCACTGTGTTTTTAATTTAGAAATCATATCATAGCTCATTTGGTCAATTTATTAAAACTAGTCTATTTTGGTAAAATGGGTCTCTAGGGCACAAATGAAGAGATTTTTTTGAAATTTTTACATTTTTGGAAAGCTCTCTATTTTTTGACAGAGGTCTCTTTTTTGCATTTTGGGTTTAGGGTCCGAATTCATGTGGTAAAAATCAGATTTTGTTGACTAGGTCAAATGCAAAAAAAATAAAATTTTGTGATGGGTATGCACTTATTTTTCATTGTTCAATGCATGATATGAGTTATCATTTGGATTATTTGCTGGTTATCATTGCTCCTAACAATTGATTTTCAGATCTAACCCTAGGGTTTGCATAAGTTGGATATACATTGCATATCTTGTTTGCTTGTTTTCTTGTCTTGTTCATTTGAAGGTGCATGACTTGCTTTCATGAAAAATGCTTAAAACAAACAAAAAAAGGGTGAAATCTACTAAGCGCGTTGTGTTGGACTTGAGATATTTTGTTACAACTCTACAACATTTGGATCTTGGGATTAAAATTGAATCTCTCATATGTTTAGCTTGAGTGTTTACATGCTTTCATAGAACACATTTCAATTGATGCTCTTAATGGGAAATGAATGAACATAGATTTGCTTTCATACAAGTTTGTGTAAGTGAATGTTTGTGTTTAAACCTTAAGTAATTTTTGGTTTCAATATCAAATATCTCATTGAGTGATTGAGGGCATGGATTCATTCTTTGTTTACATAGGGAGTTAAATGCACCACTTTGTGGACTCACTCTATGTTTGCTTGGAAAGTTAAATATTCTATTGATTCAACCCTTTGTCATTTGTGAGTAGTATTGATAAGCAACTTTAGATTACTTGTGATTGATCTAGATTGCTATCTTGGGTTATTGGACTCACTAATCCACCGGCCCCTCATTTTCGCCCCATAGTTGCAAGATCAACGCTACATTAAAGGGGAGGGGTCTACAGGAAAGAAGCGTTAATTGCTCCACTTGGCAACCCTTTTGTGCTTTTTGGAACTCACTTATTTTCTAAGGTGTGGACTCACTTTGAGTTGATGTGAGGAGTTAAATGTTCCACTTTTGGGCTCACTTTGAGTTGATGTGAGGAGTTAAATGTTTCACTTTTGGACTCACTTTGAGTTGGTGTGAAGAGTTAAATGTTCCACTTTTGGACTCGATTCACATTCTCTTGAAGGGTTAAATGTTCCACTTTTGGACTCGCTTCACATTCACTTGAAGGGTTAAGTGTCCCACTTTTGGACTCACTTTGCATTTACTTGAAGAGTTAAGTGTTCCACCTTTAGTGCTTTAAATACTTTTGATAGTGAATTACTTAGCTTTTATTTTAGAAGGCCTGCTTGGGGACACACCACCTCAAGGGATGACCTTAACTCCTGTGTTTTGGCAGAGTATAAATAGTGGGTGGTGAATCGAAAGACACCTCTCTTGGGAATTGAGTTTGATATCACTCTTGGCTAAGCCTCAAAGAACTTTATACCTTTGAGAAGTGAAGGAGGAGATTTGGGTTACTGCCTCCCCCCGGCTGTGTGATTTTGGATTCTTCTCATCTATGGATTTGGGCCTCATGTACCTTACGTATATCAAGGACTCCCTTTAGCAAAGCTATGTATATCCTTGTAGACAGCTTGATAAAGTGTTGTTGTGTTCTAAGTGCCTACTAAAACATTTTCAAGAACATACACAAGTAGAATCTTTAAGGAGTAGATATACTAAATCACTATTCTTGTTCATGTGCAAGGTTGCTTTGCCCCTTGCTCATTGTTTGAAGACAACTGCTTGCTTAAACTCCTTGATTGCTGTCTTATGTGATTGATCCATGATAAAAATCTATTGATATACTTGATCTTTTAAAATGCTTCAAAACTAAGATTTTTATGTTCATTGGTCATAGAGTCGTATGACTCTGCAACAGTGTCACCCAAAACCTTTTTGCTGTCTTGTTGCTGTTGCAATCTGGAGCTACTAAACTTGCATTTTAACCGGTCGTAGAGTGTCTTTTTCTGTTCTTACCTAAAGCTGGTCTGATATCTACATGCTTAGACTTATTCTAGACTGAAACAAATGAGCTAAAACTATTAGATTTGAGCTTAATGAATGCTACTCTTGATCACTTGTCACATCACAGTTACCTCTCTAGCTACTTGCTTATTGAGCTTCTTGCTCGCTACTCGGCTTTAGTCAATTGATTACTGTAAGTGCTTGAGCACTTTTGATGAGCCATCTCTCTATTGTTCTACTTTGACAAGTGATCTTTATTAGCTTTGCTTGTCTCAAATCTGAGAAACTTTGTCTCATAGTATTAGTCAACCAACATCTCTTTTCATGCCGGTTACAAATCGGTCTCAATTTAAGCAGGAGAGTCATCCTCCATTCAATTATACACAGTTACCTTCTCCAACTAGATGCTCATGAGCACCCATTAGCAACAACAGTTTTAGTTCTGACCAATCTGAGGATTCTAAGGCTACCCCGTGGTACAAAGGAGGTTTCATTTTCTCCGCATTCAAGACCCCCAAAAACACAGATAGTGTCTCACTCACTTTGACGGAACAAGAAAAATTTCAACTCTTGCAAGAACACTTTGAGCGTAAGGATAACCAAGCATGCGTAGAAAAAGAACACAATCAACAAAGGATGGATGCTGCTAGGTGCATGGCTTATAGAGGGACATTTCATGAGCAACCTGAGACTAGTAATCATGAGCATAGACCTCTTTTTAATAGTGGCAACAATAGCAACAATACGCCACCAAGATCTCTTCCAAGAACCACTTTTGGTATGCCTTCTTCACCTCCTAGACCTCCTCCCTCTCAACATGAGGCAGAGGCTGATGATGAGATTTTTAGTGAGGATCTTATGAGATTTGAACAAGATGTGGTCTCTCAACAAATGATGCATAAGCTTTTAGAGCGTAACGGCAATCAGTACTTTCAATATATGACTTCTAGAGGATACAAGCTTCCTCCCGGCTATGATGTCAGACAAATTATCCAACAGAGAGTACCAACTGAGTTGGAAGTTCTTCAAGAAGAATTACATTGAACAAATCAATGCCTTACCCAAATGGCATTAGAAAGAGAGCTTCCAAAGGTCTCTTTTGTAGAATCAATTTGTGCTCTTCCTTTTGATAAAGATCTATACATGGTCCCATTTCCTAAGGATATTGAGGTTCCTAAATATGACAAGTATGATGGAAATGGTGACCCTCATGACCATGTGCATCATTTTTATGCTCTTAGTATGGACTTTCTACATGAAGACACATATCTTCTACGCTTATTCCCTCAAAGCTTAAGAGGCCAAGCTTTAGAATGGTTTGCGAAATTGACACCACCTCTTAAGACTTTTGATGAGTTGGCTTAGCGATTTACCTAGCAGTACTCTTACAACATCCAACAACCTGTCACTGTGATAGATCTCGGTAATCTAAGACAACATCAAGGTGAGCCATTTGCAACTTACTTACAATGTTGGAGGTCATTGTATTCTCGATATCCTCGTCAACTACCCGAAAGAGAAAAGATTGACATTTTCTTCAACACACTTGTGCCTGAGCTATTTTATGATCTAAGGAAGCAACTGTTCTCCTCCTTCCATGACATGGTTGAAAGTGCATATCAGATTGAGGATGTAGCTATAAGAAAAGGGGATATTGTTATTAATAAAGATGCTAAAGGCAATGGTAAAGACAAGAACAAACCTTGGAATAAGAACAAGTATGTTGTTAATGATGGGGTTGTTGATGCTCCTAAAGTTAAAGAGCCTGCTTTCAATCTTTCCAATGCTATCTATGCAACAAAACAACAAGAAGCTGCCAACACTCACAATGCTCCTAAACCTCAATATGCAGATAAGCCTAAGAAGTCATTTCGAAAGCGAGTCTATACCAAGTTCGTAGAACCTTACGATGTAATCCTCAAGACTTTGGTTGACAATGGATATCTTACGCTTCTTGATAAACCTGGTAACTGGGATCTGATAAATAAGCCTGATTGGTGGAGAGAGGATCATTACTACCATTATCACAGAAACAAGGGACATCCAACAGACAATATTTTTAGGCTTAAGGATGATATTCAGGATCTTATTGAGAATGACACAATCTCCACTGATGGCTTAACTAAAAATTCTGATCACATAGCTTTCAAAGATCCTCTACCTAAGCATGATAAGGGGGAAACCTCTCAAGCACATAAGAAGAATCATGATGCTAAGATCAATTACACGTATCCTTCTAATACACCTGTGATCAACATGGTAGAGCCCGTTGAGAGTGTTCTAATGATGAGGTCTCAAGATGATAATAAAGCCAATCATGGTAAGCCAAAGTTGATCATGCAAACACGTCATAGTTCATCTTCCCAAAGCGAGACACTGAATGCTGTTACTAGGGGGCAAGCCAAGATTGTCCTTAAAACTACGCAAAATCCCAAACAAGCTTTACCTTCCAAACAAGTGGCTCCTTCAGCCACCCCTAGCTATGATCTTGTCCAACATTTGCACAAGACATCGGCTCAGATATCAATCCTTGAGTTGCTTCGATTATCCCCTTCACATAGAGAGATTCTTGATAAGGCTCTACGTACAACATGTGTTCCTAATGACATTGATCCAGATCAATTTCAGGCTATGGTCAACCACATTTCATCTCCACTATCCCTCTCCTTTTTTGTAGAAGATGACATATCTATTGCTCAACCACATAATCTAGCTTTACACATTGACGTTCTAGTCTACAATACCTGAGTCCGCCGAGTCCTGATAGACAATGGTGCAGGGTTAAATATTGTTTCTTTCAATGTCATACAATATTTGGGTTTGTCAGAATTTTCTATGGATTCTAAGAAGAAGATTACTATAAAAGCTTATGATGAAGTGGAAAGATCTTCCAAAGGTCTTGTCACATTGCCTGTCCGAGTGGGCCCTATCACAAAAGATATTAACTTCCAAGTATTGGACATTCCACTTGCATATAACATTTTTTGGGTTGTCCTTGGATCCATGACATGTAGGCTGTTCCTTCCACTTATCATTACTGCATCAAATTTCCATACAATGGCACTAAAATTATGATTCCTGGAGACCATACTATTGCTATTAATGCTCTTGCTGCTACTAAAAAATTTGTTCCTCACAATGAACCTACTGATGATCCTAGTACATCTCTAGTTGCTGCTGAGAAATCATTTAAGATGATGAGCCTTGGTATGGGTGAATATAAATTGGATTCCTTTGCTTCTATACCTATTTCTCCTAGGTTATATGGGAAACCTTCCACTTCTACTATGGTGATCCTTGAAGCCAAAAGAGAAGAACAATCTGTTCATGAGTGGATCTATAGAGAAGATGCCCGAAATACTCCCATGCTCAGTAATTTAGACATAGATACAGATGAGTCACCAATACACACTATGGCTCACATGGGAGATGATCTTCCCTCTACTTCACTTCTTTGGGGAGAAAAATGTATATCTACTGATGATATGGATGTTGATATGGTTCATTCTTGTAGTAACCATCCCGACATGGTTGATGGGTCTTGTGTGGGGTCTGATGAGTTTGTTCCTCGTATTGCCTTAGTGGACCACGCTGGTTCTTCTATGACAAGTCTAGATCTAGCTACTTTTGGAGCTTACCCTATAGGCTCAACCTCTCTTGTTACCAGAGATGACAGCCCTCGCATAAATGCTATTGAACCGGTCACTTCATTTCATCTTGCATCAACACCTGTTACTTCTTCCACCAGCGAACTAGCCACAAAAAAGATTGAATCCGCAATCAAACATCATAGTCATCAAGTCAAAAGAAAAGAGCAATGGTCGGATGGCGAAAACCACATTGTGGCGGTATCCGAACCTAAGAAAAGTAAAAATAAAAATCTTCTCAAAAATATTGATTATCAAATAAAAGATGACAAGCTGATTCTCTACAAAAAAATGATGCACTACTTCAAGCATGATCTCATATCTGTTACACTTCAACCCATTCCTAGAGCTAAGAAAAAATTTGGTAATGCCTTGGTTACTTCAACATCCATCTTACAAATGAAAAAACATAAATTTTGCTTCAAGTTCCTGGTGAATGAATTATGCTATCCTGCTCACAAATCTTACAATCCTACCATCTTTTCATATCTTCCACCTCATATTCCTCTTGCAAATCCACCACACCATTCCTTCCACCATCCCTTACACTTTGCCTTTGTCTCTGGTGACTTGTATAGGAAGGGTCTAGACGGAACTCTCCTTAAGTGTCTAGAAATAGAGGAGTCAGAAAAAGTGCTAACTGAAATCCATGATGGCATATGTGGATCACATTCTAACGATCCTTCACTAGCTCAGACATTGCTTAGGGTTGGTTATTATTGGTCGAACTGGTTGAGACCTCCTATCATCATAGTTGCAGCATTTGGGCCTGGGGCCTATCAGTTCTCTACATCAGAGGAAGCAGATTCTTGATGCCCATTTCTATCTGGGGCATCCTTTGTACATATTTTATGATCCTGAAAAAATACCAAAAAAATTCATATATGATGCTGAAAAAATCTTAAAAATCATAAAAAGTACTGAAAAAATGAGCATCCTAGTGAAAAACTAGCAATAGGCGCTTTGATGTCTCACCAAAAAAATAAAAAAATTCAAAACATCAATAAAAAATTTGAAAAAGTGCCTTGGTGAAAAACTGGAAATAGGCTCCTTGGTAGCAAAAATATAAAAAAATTATAAAAAGTCCTGAAAAAATTACAAAAAAATCTATCAAGTGGTGAAAACCTAGAAACAGGCTTTGCTTGAGACCCTCTGCACCTATGTCTATCAGTCTTGCGTGGCGCTCCTTCGCTCCACTTCTCTCTTTGCCTCTCTTAGCCTGGAATTGACTCTTGTCTTAGTCTAGGGGGCATCCGTTGTTTTCAGCTTATCTTGGGTCTCTTTGTGCATCTGGGTTTCTTAGGCACCTTGTAAATAGTGTTTTTCAACACCACCTCAACTATGTTTTTCAACACTACCCTAGCGTCAAGTGTTTCTTAACACTTATCAGATATCCTTTCCGCCGTCTTGGATGATGCAATATTTCTCACTGGCAGATGTGATACTCAAAGTTTGACTCTATGACCTACACACACGCACTTGACTCACTGAGATTTGTTTGACTTTATTTCTTTGTGTGCTGTCTATGATGATTTCTTTGCTAAGTGGTCTCTCCCTGAGAAGTTTTCGATGATGCATAGCTAGAAGAATGAGGGTATGAGAACATGTTTTATTTCTTTATCTGCTTGTGGGTATATTTTGTTGGTCCTCACTGTCATGAGCATTTATGCTGGTCTTACTTGACACTATGGACCTACAAGGTATTATCCTTGACTGTTTTGCAAGTGCATGCTTATAGTCATCTTGACTTTCTTGTGTCTCGATGCGAGCATAATCTTGCTATATCAAACTTAGGTAATCTCACTGCACTAGTCATCTTGACCTGCATGTCTTTGATGCTTAGGTGGGATTCCCAAATTTCTATCTGATATAGATCATATTCAGACCCACATAGTTATGCTAGTGTGTATTGTATGATCTTGCGACGCTACCAATAACGCTCAATGATGAATATTAGATGTCTATTGGCTTTGTGACCTTGCAAGTAAACCACTTTTCATGTAGCTTGCATTCTTAAGTTCATGTTAGTTAGTTTTGCATCTTGCATATGGAGAGATCTCTCCTTTATCTTTCATAGACTTGTTAATCAACTGCGCTCACCTTTTTCTTCTTCTTGATCATGTCTTTCACTTCTTGTCTTTCATATCACATAATTTTCCTTTCATTTTTGGATCCAAACTGAAATCTGAGTTCACCTTGATCACCCAACTCATCTTTTTCCTTCTTCCATGCAGTTGGTTAACCTTTTGAGGCCTGATCCTTCGATCTTCACTGGGGCATTCTTCACCTCTTCATCCCCATCTCTTTCTACTTCCAGTCTTTCATTCACTTTCAAATCCCAAGTTCAAATCCCCCTCTGTGGTGTTTACGGGTTGAGGGACCGATAGGTTCATGCCCTGTATCTCATGTGTGGGGCATACCCTCACTGCTTGATGGTTATTCTATTCTCTTTCTTTGATTATGATTTCTAGTGATTTGATCATGTTTCTCTTGCTTCTGCATTCCCTCCACCTAGATTTCACTTTCGATCCCGAGGGGGCAGACACATCATATATTATTGCTTATCTCTTTCCTAAGTGTTCAATACTGTCGCTACCAGGCTGACCATGTAGGATTTGCTATCTCTCTGCACTTCATTCTTTGGAGTCAGATCAATATTTGCTTACCTTCTTAGCTATCTGCTTGCCTTGTTGGCTATCTCTTGCCTTCTTGACCGATCTATTCTTTGACGTAATGTGTTCCCAAATTGATCACACATTAGTCAAAGAGGGGCAAATGTATACACCTAAAAATGGTCATCTAGACTATTAGTCCCTTTTGCTAAAATCATCAATTGCTTGTTCTTGATCAAATCCTAGTCCTATCATTTATTTGATTATTTTCTATGGGCTAACCATCTTATCCTAAGTCTTTATTTATTAAAAGGAATATTTCCTCCCCTTTTATTAAATAAAAAGCCCCACTTTTCTTCTTATCCTAAGTTGCACAAATAAAGCATTTATTCTTATTTTATAAAAAGGAAAAAACACTTTTTGTCTCATGTGGGACACAAAAGTCAACTCCTATTTTCCTATTGGAGGATATTTGTGCACAAGGATCAAGCTTCTTTTTTTCTCCACCGTTGATTAAATCTTTTGCCTCTTAATCTCCATGTTCCATTGATTTTTCACCTCCTATAAAAGAAGAGCTCTCTTCCTCATTTACACACATAAATTTTTATGCTATTGTTATGCTACAGGTTTTCTAGGTCATCTTGGAGCTTTTGGAGATATTCTTGCATCTAGGGTTTGAATATTTGGAGCATTGTTGGCATTCATCTTGGATCTTCATCAACACTCTATCTTCTTTTCTTCATTCTTGCATCATCATGGATTTCTTGCTTCATAGTTAGATTTCATTTTCATGCATAGTATTTGCATTTTCATAGCTTCATTCTTAGCTTAGATTTCCTTTTATGCAATAGATTAACTTGCATTGTCATATAGATTTGCTTTGCATTGCATACATTTGGCTTCATTGGAGATATTGGCATTCTTGCCCTTGTCTTCCTTGAATCTCCCATTGCATGGTTTACTAGCAAGGTTATTGGCTTAATAGCTCTAGCTGAGAGCATTCTTAAAAACCCTTGCACTCCATGCCTAGGGAGCTATGGATCAATTTGTGAGGGCTCATTCTTGAGTTTTCTTGCATGTAAGGATTCATAGAAGCGTGACAACATTTTAGCACACACTTATGTCCCTTCACTTTCCCCTCCTAACTCTCCTAATTCGCCATCCATCTTGGGTCCTTACATCCCTCCATCTCCCAGCTTTCCTCAAGATCAACATAGATGCATACGCTTGAATCCTTTTCATCCACCCACCCATCTAAACCAGTCATATCCTCCTTCTTCCACAAGTCCCAAGTCCTTTAGAAGTAACTTGAATTTTCAATACAAGAAAAAGAAACAATACAAGAATCCATCAAAAGAAGATCACCATGTCTCCTCTAATAGACATGGAAACATAAAGTCAAAAAAGATATCTAAGAAAAAAACTACAAGACAAGTATGTGTTCCAAAATCCATCATTAAAGATATTCTCTCTAGATCATCAAAAGGAAATAAAAAGCCTATGACTATATGGATTCCAAAATCTCTCTTGAAAGAGTCTGGTGTTGAGCAAAAAGTGAAGTTGACATTCAAGCTTCCAAAGACTTCCACTTCATCTCCCTCCAAAAATATTCTTCCATTCCACGTGCCTAAACCACAACCTCTGCTATCCATTCGCGATATTCCTTCACGTATTCCTTCATTCACATTTCCTCCACTCTCTCACCACCCTTCAAGGTATGTGTTGATGTCAAGCTTGCCTTCCTTTCCATCTACCCTTTCACAATCTTTCCATCAATTATCCTTCTACCTTCTATCATTTTTCCTCATTTGCCTATTCCTCCTATCTTCCAACCTCACTCACTTTACATAAAAATTTATCCTCCATTTTTCTCTTCCATCTCCCTTTCCCTATCAACATCTTTGAGCATATCATTTTGAATCCTTTGCATATCATGGTTTATCCTTTCAAGGAGCATTATCTAAAAAGCTTGCCTTCTTCTAGAAAAGAAAAATATAAAAAAAAATAAAAATTGAAAATGTGCCTTGGTGAAAACCTGGAAACAGGTACCTTGGTAGCAAAAGTAAAGAGAAATAAATTCATCCTATGGTGAAAACCACTCCCTTGTGGCACCTTGGATAAGTACCATGATGAAAACCTGGCAATCAGGCATCATGCGTAGTTCTTCTACATATTTCATCCATTCCATCTTCTCTCTTTGATCTTGACAAGGTTGATCTATACACAAACATTTGGCTATCTTGTGAGCTATCTTATGATGATCTTGCTTTCATTCCCTTCCTGTTTCCTTCATATCCATCTTCCTCCATTCATTTTTGCCTATCGCTATCCTTTTCCCCTTTGGTCTTGATCTAATAAAAGAAAAGATAAAGAGTAAAACACGATGCTTTGAAGCCTCTTGACATGTCTACTCCTTTGGATTGCATCCTTTCCTGCTCTTGTGTTACGCTTTTGTGACTTATCCTATGCTAGCCTTTCATTGCTTGTCCAAATGTACTTTACATGACAATTTTTCCCTAGCTTGGGTATTCTTGAAGAGTTTTCCCTTGAGGATTTCTTCCCTTCATTCTCCTTCATTCTCTTGTCTTCCATCTCTTCCACCAACTTGCCAATCCCTCTTTTTCTCCACCTTCCTAGACATTGGGACTGCACGATATGATCTTTCTTGGGAGTTTGCAATTAAAAAAAGATGCTATCAAGTATACCAAGTATCAGAACAAGTATCAAAACAAGTATCAGAACTAGTATTAGAACCAGTATCAGAACCAATATTAGAAGAAGTATCAGAACCAAGTATCAGAACAATTATCAGAACCAGTATCAGAACCAATATCAGAACAAGTATCAGAACCAGTATTAGAACCAATATCAAAACCAATATCAGAACTAGTATTAGAACAAGTATCAGAATGCCCATTGGGGCTACACCTTTCACTTTAGTTTATGGGTCTGAGGTGGTACTACCTATTGAGGTTGAAATCCCATCACTAAGAATCAGAATGCATGGTCTAGTAACTGATGATGACTACAGAGTGTCTAGGTTGCAAGAACTTGAACTACTAGATGAGCACAAACAAGAAACATATGATCATCTTAGAGTATACTAGAAGAGAATGTCTAGAGGCTACAACAAGAAAGTCAGACACAGAGAATTTCAGGTTGGTGATCTAGTCTTGAGAGAAAATCCTAAAAATCAATCCCATCGAGAATGCAAGGGGAAGTTTGAACCCAATTGGCCGGGTCCCTTTGTAATCACTGCTACTTTTGGCTCTAGTGCCTATCAACTCTCAATGACTAAAGGAGAACAACTTCGAGAACCAATCAACGTTCTCCATCTGAAGAAATTCTATGCCTAAGACATTCAGTCTATGGTAAAATGTCTTGAAAAAAATCTTTAAAATTGGAAAGAGTCCTAAAAAAATGAACATCTTGGTGAAAACCTAGCAATAGGCACCTTGATGATTCACAAAAAAATTGAAAAAATAAAAAATACAAAAAAAAATGAGAAAAAGAAAAAGTGCCTTGGTGAAAACCTGGAAACAGGTGCCTTGGTAGCAAAAATAGAATCTCTGCCAAGATGGTGAAAACTCGGCAAATGGGCGCCACTTGTTCCAAATGCTCCATCTATCAGTGCAATCTTGGTCTTTCCTAGCTTTCACTCTTGATTTAGTTTGTACATATCTCCCAATTTGTTTCTGCATTTCCAATTTTCAATAAGTCAGTTTGTACACCAATCGGCTCAAGCGTCTGTATCCTATCAATGTTTAACACTTGGGGGCAAATCAATGTCATATCCTATGGTCTCCCATGTATCTTAGACTGATCATATCTAGTCAGAGTCCTTTGAAGCTTCATGTGAGTCAGTCAGTCAGTCTTGTCTCTAGAAATGATTTTGCATCTACAACAACGCAATCAAACATCAAAACTCAACTGAAAACAATCTATACTTTTTACATTCTTTTATCTCCTTGTATGCTTACTGATTTGCATTGAGATTTTTGCATATTGTGTCCCTTTGAGCTCTTTGATGATGTCCTTTATAGGATTTAGAGAGTGATGATTGGGGGCATAATCTTTTCTTTGTCTTCTGCTTGTATGTGAAAATATAACAACTTTGGAAATTTCGGATTAAAATGGTGTCCGACTATAAGAGCCTCTATCTTGAATTGGATGGCCATGCGTACCTCGACCATTCATACCTAGACAATTCTTTTTGAGTAAGTTTGATCTAACTATTGTCTTTTTGAGTAAGTTCTTTCTCCTACTGTGGAACGCGATCTTGCCTAAGGATGTGAATGATAAAGGGTCACTACGGGTAATTCACATTGGATTTAGAATGATCTCTTGACTGTTTGATGTGTTTGCAATGCAAGGAGTATTCTAGTCATCATGAAATTTATGTTTTGATGCTTATTAAAATTGCTATATCAAAATGGACATGATATTCAGGTCATCCTGGTGTTTATGCCTTGGTGCTTATATCTAATCTGACATTTCAAAAATAAAATCAATATTCATATATCCATGGTTGTTGACCAATGGGTGTTGTATTGATTTTTGCACATACAAATCGATATTCATATGTCTATGGTTTTATAGCTAGTGGGCATTGTATTGATTTATCTGGTTACCTAAAAGTTCAATGATGATAACAAATCGACATATGATCAGTGACTAGGTCCTAGGTCTTAGGTTGCATTTCATATTGCATGCTTCTTTGCATTTTTCATCTCTGCATGATCTCACAATGACTAAATGAACTTCAAAGCTTAAACAATTCTTCAAATCTAACAAGAGTTGAATCTCACATGAAGGTTCCTCCAACAAAGTAGCAAGTAGAATCCTTTTTCGGGATCAAAATTCAAATCTGAGATCATTCATATTATTAACTACTTGCATAATCAACCTTCAATCATCACAGAAATCCAGTATTCAACTTAACTAATTATCTAACATCAAACTATTGAAATTTCAACTTGGTCAACCATGGTCAACTCATGGTCAAACCTAGTCAAACTTAGTCTCCAAGACCTCTAAACGATGCAGAATGCATTCACCGGACGTGTTTAACCATGTCTCAAATCAATTAACATGATTCTAACCATATCACACTGACTTCTTGTCAGATTTCAATTTTAATCCCGAAGGGGGCATGGTATTGCACATCAATTCAAAGTCTGTAAATCAAAATTCTATCGATCAAATCTATCAATATCTTTCATCAGTAAACAAGATAACAATCACGTCTAGTTACTGATTCATCAAAAAAGTCCTCATCGCTCGGGGCAAATCTATCATCACTTGGGGCATATTAGATTCATCAAGATCCATATCAATCTGGTATTCTCCTAATCTTGTAAACTATATCAGTTTTTGCAACCATCAGATCATAGTGTTCTTTCCTCAAGGTTCTTCAGCAACTGAAGGGTTTGGATGTGATACCTGCTAGTTCTGCTAAGACAATCGAGTCTAGAATGGGTCACTCACTTCTTTGCAATCCTAAGGTTTGGAATCAGGCGTTTTGACACTTTTTGGCAATCATAGGCTCATTTTCTATTATAGTGAACATTATCTTTGGTCATTCAAGACCTATTATCTCCATATCAAATCAATATCAATCAGCTTCTGTCTCATATCAATTATCAATGTTGAATCAGTTTCATATCTTTATCAAACACAGACTATCTTTGAACCACTACGCTTCGCACAGTAATTCAACGAGGGGCAAAATATAATACCCCAAAAATGGGCTATAAGTTCGTTAATCTCCTACATCATCAAAATATACAAAATCAACATCAAAGTCCTAACCTAAGGCACATCTAAACATCATCGAATCCTAATTGATTATCTTAAAATTCTGCATCGGGGAATATTCCTAGCAATATTCTTAATTATCTTAATTAAATTTAATTTTATAATTATTTGGCAATAAATCACATTTATCCTAAAGTTTGATTAATTGAATATTTTTCATATTTAATTAATTAAATTTAATATTTGCCACTTAATTGTTTAATTAAATTTAATTCTATTTATTATTAATTGTATTATTTAATTTTGACAATAAATCTAATATCCTATGAATAATTGATTAAATTCTTATTTAATTAATTAAAACAAGTTGTCATTATTTAATAATATAGTTTTTAATAAAAGTTTGAAAAAATAGTTGATTAACCCATAAATCAATTGTTTTATTTTTAAAAATTAGTTAAGTTGGAAATAAATCACTTTATTTATTAAATTAATTCATAAATAAAATATGCACAATCATAAAAGCAGACAACTATCAATTATCAATTAAAGCTAAACTCTATTTTGAGTTAAAACTTAGCTTTTGCATGTTTTTGTGAGTTAATTATCCTTTATTTAAAAATATCTCAAAAATCAACTTGAGTTATTTGAGTGATTTATGACTTTTTTTCATGCACCTCCAAAGCCCTGGATTTCTATAAAACAAGGCTTAGCTCTTCATAATTAATCTCTTAAATTTGCATCCACAGCATCTCATAATTTTGCAAGCTTACTTTGCCAAAGTCATCTACGAATTGCACAACTATTTTGAAGAATTGGAATTTGGAGAATCAAAGCTTATTGCGAATCAAGGCTATTGTGAGATCAATTTGTTTTTTTTACATTCATTTAGATTCTTTTTTATATCATTGTTAGATCAATTCATAGCATATCAATTTTTACATAGCATAGATTCATATCAGTTTTTCATTATTATTACATAGAAAATATAAAAAAAAATAGATTAATTGCATTCATATTTCATATCAGTTTGGCATTCAAATCCTTCGTTTAGGTGTCGTCTAGGTCACTGATCTCGATAAAAATCTGAGAACATTAATCTCACACCTACTAGAAGGTAGTAAATTGCTTAGTTAAATTAGATTTCAATTTTGCATGATTTTGATTATAGCTAACCTCTAATGTTTTACTGAAGTGTTGTGTCTACAGATCAGGTACAAAATTCACACACACAGAATTAGATATGGCCCTAACCAAATGGGATCAAATTTACCATGTTTTCCTTTATCCTCTAATCTGGCATTCCAAACTAACACCAAATCACCAGGCTCAAACCTTCTGTCAACAGTTTTCTTATCATATAAATTCTTAACTTGCAACTGCAATCTGACATTTCTTGCAACTGACTCTCTTCTAGTCTCATCCAACCTAATGAGGTCCTCAATTCTTGACTGCATCTCATCATCTATGTCACCATCATATAACTGAACAAATTTATACATTTCTAGCAAATTATTTTGAGGCATTCTTGCATGTATTCCATATACTAGGTCAAATGGTGCACAAGCAATTGCCCTCTTCATAGTTACCCTATTAGCCCATAGAGCTAATGGTAGCTTTGAATTCCATGCCTTCTTATCCTTTTCAAGAATCCTTTTCATAATTTTAATCAAACTCTTATTAGTAGATTCTGCCTGACCATTTCCTTGTGGATGATAAGGTGAGAAATTAGAAATCTGAATTCCTAAACCTTTGCAAAAGTCCTTATATTCAGCAGACCTAAAGCACATTGCATTATCACTAACTATCCTCTCAGGGCAACCAAACCTTGTAACAATATTATTCATCAAAAAATCAATTACCACCTTACTAGTTGCATTTCTTGTAGGTATAGCCTCTACCCATTTTGTAAAGTAATCAGTGGAAACTAAGATCCATGAGTGTCCTCCACTAGACTTGTTTGGTATCTCCCCTATGAAATCAATTCCCTATTGTTGGAAAGGAACCTGTACTTCTACTAGTTTTAAAGACAGGTTACCTAAAAATTTAAGCTTACCAAAGAACCTTTGACAAGCATCACACCTCCTTACCAACTGCTCTGCATCCTTGAAGATTGTGGGCCACCAAAAACCTACCCTCAAGATTTTATGAGTAGTTGTTTTACCCATATAATGTCCTCCACAAACCCCCTCATGCATTTCTTTCAACAATACTTCAGCCTGATTTTCATCTACACATTTCAACAGTATGCAATCTAAATTTTTTCTATACAATTTACATTTCACAATTACATACTTGATGGCCTATAATTTTAATGTCCTCCTTTGATTATCATTCATTCCTACTGGACATCTCATATTTCTCAACTAATACATAATATCTTGATACCAAACACAATCATCCATGTGACATGTATAATCAATTTCAAAATGATTTACCTGATTTGTATCAAGATTGGATTGGGCCATCAGTTTTGCCAATCTTTGTCCTCTAACCAATTTAGTAATCTAGACCTCAACATTGAATTCTTGGATCCTATTGATCCATCTGCATCTTCTTCTATACACCTCCTATTGTGAGAAAATATCCTTCACAGCTACACTTGGCACAAAGGCAATCACAACTACCCCCATCAAGTAACACCTAAAAGCCTTGACTGACTTGACAAGTGCATATGCCTATTTTTCATTTATGTCATACTTCAATTCAGCTGCCTGCAAAGATTTACTGAAAAATGCAATAGGCTGCTCAAAACCATCCTTATTCTTTTGTAACAAAACTGCAACAATAGTGTGAAAAGATGCAAAGGAAAAGATGTGCATTGGAACATTATAATCAGGTGCCTTAAGCACTGGTGCATCTTTGATATCCTGCTTGATATTTTTGAAAGCCTCATCAGGGTCACCCTCCCAATTGATTGCAGCTCCCTTCTTCAACATCTTAGAAATAGGTCTAGTAACCTCTGCAAAATTTGTCACAAACCTCCTTAAGAAATTGACCTGATCGAAGAAGGACTGAATCCCTTTAACATTCTTTGGTCTCTGAATTTTATCAATAGCTACTACCCTCTCAGGGTCAATTCTTACTCCTTGCTTCCCAACTAGGTGGCCAAGCAACTTACCTTGAATGACACCAAAAGCACATTTACTTGGGTTTAATGAAATGCCATATTCCAAAGCCCTCATAAATATTTTCTCTAAATGAGTACAGTGGTCATGTTCCTGCTTGGAATAGGCAGTTAAATCATCTTGATATACGACAAGGAAATCATTTATAAAATCTGAAAAGACAACATCCATTGCCCTCTGAAAAGTAGCACCGGCATTTGTGAGACCAAAAGGCATTCTCACATAAACATATGTCCCCCAAGGTGTTGTGAAAGCTGTCTTGAATTGTTCTGATTCCTTGACAATCACCTGATTGTAACCAGAGAAACCATCCATCATAGACATCAATTCTAATTCGGTTACTCTCTGTAACATAGCTTCCATATTGGGCAAACAATAGTTATCCTTTAATGAGCTAATGTTCAAATGCCTAAAGTCCACACAAAGCCTGATGTCACCATTCTTTTTCCTCATAGGAACAAGATTTAACACCCAAGAGGAATTCCTTATAGGCTTGATAATTCCAACATCTCTTAGCTTCATTAACTCTTCTTGCATTTTGGGTGCCAAAGTAGGATTAATAGGCCTTTGTTTTTGCCGGAAAGGTTTGGCATCTTCTTTTAGTGGAATAACATGATGAAACAAATCTTCTCTATAAACCTTTAGGTCATCATATGACCATGCAAAAAAATGCCTGAATTTTCTCAATAATTCAATCAAAGATTTTCTTGCATTATGAGACATGTCCCTACCAATGTGTACCTTCCTAGGTGCCTCATGTGTTCCAAGATTTATCTCCTCTAGATCAACATGATCTTCTCTTTTGATATTCTTTTGAACTCTATCCTGGTTGTCAAAGACAGTCTCCAAAACAACAAGCCCCTTGGGCACCTTGTTATTTGTAAGTTGAATGACCTCATTGCCAAAGACAACCTCCTTTCCTTCTACTGACTCAACCAAGGCTGAACAATCAAATTCCTAACCATGATACTGATCTTCACAACTCATAAACTTCAAGATATTATTATCATCATCAAAAACTTGCCAATTTTCAATATTGTCTAGTATACTAGTCCTACCCTGAATTTCAACTTTAGAGATACCAGTAAATGTAATATCAGTGGGATTGATTGCAATATTGGCTAACAAGTCTGCCATCTTATTGTTGCTCCTATCCTTCCACTCAATATTGAAGGCATCAAAATATTCAATCAAATCCCAAACTGCATTCCTATATTGTTTTAACCTCTTGTTCTTGGAAGCATATATTGACCTAACTTGGGACACCACCAGCTCAGAATCACAAACAACACTTATGCATTTAATTCCATGCTTTTGGGCCAACCTCAGTCCTAACAACAATGCCTCATATTCTACTATATTTTGGGTACAAAAGAAATTTAATGTGAAAGAAAATTTGTAGATGTTTCCATCAGGAGAAATAAGTAAAATACCTGCTCCTGCTCCATCCTTGCAATTTGCACCATTAAAGTACATTACCCAAAAATTACCCTTCACAGAATTAACACTTACCTCAATAGAGATAGGTGACAAAATAGGTTCCTTTTCAAGTACAGGGAACTCTGCCCTAAAAGCATTAATATTAGTATCCACAAAACATGTAGTCTCATTATCAATATTTCTTTCAATCATGTGGCATACTCTTGGCTCTCGATCAATCTTGACAAATTGATCATCAATCTTGAAAGTGGCATAAGACAGATCACACTATAAACTTTCACCCATGGCAGCACTCCACCCTCTAGATAGTAGCATCCCATAATGAGGAGGGATGTCCACCACCAAAACACTCATTGTTAATTCTTTCTCTGGATATGCTGCCAGCCTATATGGCATTGCATTGATAGTCCCAATGACTGGTACCTCCCTCTAATCCATTACACAACATCTGCCTTGAACTGTATCAACTTTTAGGCCAAACTTCTCCATGATTTTGAAAGGCATAACAATATTAGAGGCACCACTATCAATCATAAAATTTCTTAGTTTCATTCCATTCACAAGAACACTTAAAAAGAATGGATCAATGTTTTCAAGGCTGGCATTGATAGAACTATCCAAATATATAGGGGGAATTTGAGATACAATTCCCTGAGCAGCAACACCTTTCAAAGCTTTGTCCTGAGATCCATTGCATGCAACATCATTATTGTGAGCATTATCTACCCATGCAATAGCTCTTTCTTTGTGTTCAAGGATCCTCAATAATTCTGACAATGAAACCTTGACTGTAATTTGGGACAATACAGATAACATATAAACAAGAGCAGAAGAAGGAATCTCAATCTACATGGCCTTAGTATCCTTTTGATTATCTGATACATTAGGTGTATTGGCCACCCTCATTTTTTTAATCTTAGCCATTGTGTTAACTGGCCTTTCAATCTCACTAGGAGTCCTTTCAATTCCAACTCCCTTAGGCTCACAATTCTTACCTTTTATATTCTTGAATTTCACCATGTGATCACCTTTTGATTTATTCTCAATAGGCTCTCTGGAGTTGGTACTCTTTATAAACATTCTTGCAGCTTTCTCATTTGTATTCCTTGCCACCATGCCCCTAGTTTGCACTTGGGCAATCATTTTTGTAGTAATTCTATCCATCTCTTCTCTAGAAGGTCTTCTTAAATTTACTGGCTTAGAAGAAGAGTTCATGTTACATGTCTTCTTATCAATGTCTTCACTATCAGAAAAGACCTCTTGATGAAAAAGGGCCTGATTATGTCTCTTCACATTTACATCTACTTCTTCTTCAAAATTAGAATCATCTTCATATCCTAGATATGAAGTAGCCATGTTGCATCCAACATCATCTTGATCTTCTTCTTGATCTATCTCCTCATTGCCACAATCATGATTTGCAGCCATAGAATGTGCAACTACACAATGCTCTGCAGAATGAGCGTACTGGCATTCAACACACCAAGGTATGTCCTCCATGACATTTATTGAAGCTTTTTGTAGAGGGTCAGGGACACCTCTGTCATTGTTTCCTCTTGTAGTAGGGACAACATGCTTGCCATCCTTCCATTGGGTGTTGTAGGTGTAGTTCTGTAATCTATTCTGCTTATTGAAATTGTTGTTGAACTGAGGCCTTTCATTGGTAGGAAAACTGATGTTCCTTCTTGCAGGTGCCTTCAAATCCTTCAATGCATTGAGCACCTTATCCAACTTGTCTTCTTCTTGCCTCCTAGTTCCAACATTCCTATCATTTTCTTTTTTGTATTTCCTGTCCCCAAACAACTAAGGGTCATCTCTCTTTCCACCCAACTTCCCTGATATCTTCATATTGTTCTCAATATTGATGGCAATCCTAAAAGCATCCCTCAGAGTTCTTGGTTCTTTATCCCTTAATAAGTATCCCATCTTTCCATCAAATGCATTGAAGTATGTGGTTAAACAAACTTTGTCATCTAACCGCATAACTTGGAACAACTTATGCATACCCTTCTAAAATCTCATATTGAATACAGTTGTAGTCTCATTATGATTTTTCCTTATGGTATTAAATTTATTCAACATGCAACTAGCATTAGGCCTATCACCATACTACTCTTTAAAACATCTCTCAAAGGAATCCCAAGTATCAATACATTTATCAGGAAGTCTCTTAAACCAATCTCTAGCATCCTCCATTAGAGATTGAACAAACAATTTCATGACTACATCCTCATGCTCTACCTCATAATCATTAAGCATATCAACAAATAACCTAAGATGCTCCTCACAACTAATAGCATTATTACCAGCAAACTTAGGAACCTTATCTCTTATATCATTTGGAAAAGCATTTGGGTAGCCTGGAATTCCATCAAAAATAATTTGCCTATAGCCTTCTAATTGCATAGGTCTTCTTTGAAAACTTGAACTAGTGTTAACCCTAGGATCAACATTTGCATTTACATTTCCATCTACTTGTGCATTTGATTGCTGCCTAGGATCAACACCTATCCTAGTAGATGAAGAAGGAATTGAACTGGTAGTAGCATTACTAAGTGGAATAGTAGTAGTCATAGATGGCATACCTAGTTCAGTAGCAGATGGACCAAGAGCATTAGCTGATGAAGCCTTCAAGAACTGGATCTTTCTTCTCTTTTCTGCAATGGAGGCTTCAATTTCAGCCCTCTCTAATTCTCTTGCAAGGTCCCCATCTTCTTTTCTTCTTCTTTCTATCTCTGTGTCCTTATTTGAATTGGGTGGTGGGACCCCTAGTAGTGTCAATGATCTACTTGTTTGATGTCCCACCATCTTTTTCTTTCCTTTCTCACTAGTGGCAACAGCAGGCCTAGTGATCTCATGCCCATCTTTATCTTTAGGGAGGGAAGCATAAATTTGAACCTGTCTAACCACAGGGCCCTCTTGATCAAATTCATGATCTTGCAGTAAGTGCTCCTGCTCACTCCTCAAAGCCTCAAGATCACCAAAGACATCATGTTGCAAAGTCTTAGGAGTAGAAGCAAGCATCTTGTTTCTCTCCTTCATTTCATTGATCTTTCTAAGGAGAGATTATCTTTCTATTAGAGCATTCACCTTTTTAGCTTCTCTCTCCTTCTATAACCTCTTATGTATGGCATCCTGCTCTGCCAACTGTAACCTTAGTGAGTTCAAATCATCTGGGTCTATCATAATGTCATTAGAACCTGATGACACATCCATATCAGTAAGATTTTGATATGGAAAATGCACTTGCCATGATCTCATGGGCTCTCTTCTGAAATTATCTTCATCAAGATCTAAATCAATCTCAAGACCCATCTCTCTAGCTTGTTCATCCTGACCTACAAGAAATGGACCCTTGTCTTGAAATACAACCTCTAGGGTATCATAAAATTTATCTTCAGAGTGACCACCATCTGATCTAGAAACTCTATCTTGTGAACCTTCCTCACTTGAGGAAACATGTGGTGCTCTACCTCTAGTATTTCTTTGTTCTCTTATGGGAGCACTAGTAGACTCACCATTTCTTCTGATCCAACTCTTCTTCTCCTGTCTAGGTAATTGCTCCAGAGTGACCTCCAGATTTTTTCTAACAAAGGACCTAGTATTCCTCCTTTTGTCCATCTTTAACTTATGACACTGGTTCTAACCTCTTGAGTCACCACCCACCTAGATGGGAAATCTTTCCACTAAATACAACAAGAAAACAAGAGTGCACTTTGAAAGCTCTTATCTCTAGACTCTCCCCAGTAGAGTCACCATTTTGTTGGGAGTTCCCTTTGATCTTCAACTTGTAGATTTATACTTTGATGGACAACCTTACAATAACTTTGACTCTATCACCACTCCAAAGTCTACAAGGAAGAGGGACAATTAACAAGGATCAAAAGAGATCCTCCTACACTTTGAGCCTTAATGCTCAGGCGGGTGTACCCTTGATTCACTTCTTAAAAGGAATCCAAAATAATATGTTATACCAATATTCTCTTTACTAATTGATTTAAGATTTTATCATTTGAATGTGTGTGTGGCTGATGACAATGAAATGCCTCCAGAGGATGGACTAGTGCCTTAAGCTATGGCAAAGAGTCACCCAATTACATACATCAACTAAATATCTTAAATCAAACACTCTTGGGCTTAGGATAAGTGCTTTTCCTATTACCCCTTTCCCTCAAACACAAGGACATCAAATTCTTATTTGGTTGCAAATTCACTGAACTCACCTAAAAGACTTTAATCCCAACTTTGTTAGGAACTTAGAGATGACTTCACAATACTCTTTGTTTACCATATGTTAATACACTTTGTGACACTAACATATATGAGCTCAGAACCAAAACAAAAAGACATACACAAATGCAAGATTGGAACTCAATAGCATTCTCATTAACATATTCAGGATCAATATACAATCAAAGCAACACAAAGATAGGAAAAATACCCAAAATCTAGCTCCTCTTTCAATATAATACCATCAACAACCAGGGACCAAAAAGAAAGTTTTGGAACCATTACAAAATAAAAAAAGGTACCATAAATACCCCCTAGTCATCTTGGAAACCCAAAATAGGTTGCAACAAGCTACATATGACTAGGGTTAGGGTTTCACTCACTAAACCCACTAGAAACGGTCAAAAATCTATTACAGGGGTAGAAACCTAGACAACCAGGAGAAAGAAAATCCCAGAGTGGTTCCAATCATGAAAAATCTCACTAAGAAGGTATTGAGAATCACAGAAACACCTAAAATGTCAACCCTATTCGACCACCTACAACACACCTCAAGCATAAAGAACAAGGTACAAATCCTTGTAGATGATCATGGAACACCCTGGACCACACTTTAATAGCAAGTGCCACCAAAAAAATCAAATTTGGCAGTGAAAACATTCAATTCTGGTCCTTTTTGTCAATGAGAAACCCTTCAAAAATTCAAATTTGAAATCAAACAGTCAGTTTCAAGCGCCAGCAGCAAATCGGGGGTCCACATTTGAATCTCAATCAACTTTAAGTCCTAACCATTTGATCTATTTATTTCATGGGCTTCTATGACTTTAACTCACTCAGTCACCTTGGGTTTACCTCTAGCCAATATGTGACAAGGAATTTCCTATTCGCAGAATGAAAATCTTAACCACTGCTTAACCCCGCGAATTGGCGAACAGAGGAAAATATTTGACCTTGGTCCCCTTTTAGCGAACTGGCAATTGAAGGATACCTCCAAGTCACAGAATACTTTATGCCTTTACCAAATTATTTAGTTATTACGTGAACACTTGTTCGCTAAGTCGCTAAACCTTTTGGTGTATTACCACCTTACTCAGCGAATGAGTGAACAAATGAAACTTGACTGATCTTAGCAACATCTGGCAAAAAAGAGACTGAAGGGAAATCGACCATTCACGGAAAAATTTATGCTACCGCTAGATATTTTAGTGATTGCGTGAACGCTTGTTCGCTGAACCACCAGCTTTTTAAGAACACTGCTATTTTACTACGCGAATGAGCGAATCCTTCTAATATATTGGAACTGCTAAAAGACTGAAGAAACTTAACTGGGCCTACACCAGGAAGATCAATAGTTGTCTCATCTTCGCATAGCCCTCTAAGATTCCATCAGATCATAAGATAACTATCGATCGAAGAATCTTTCCTTTCCCTGACAACCCTCTGATAGGAAATGAAATCAACAGACATCACAAGATCTAAAACCTCTGACAAAACCCATAAGAATATACACTTGTCGTCGATCAACTAACAGTGTCAGGACCCTTTGACACATCTGGAAACCAGGTCCCACTAACGACTGCCAACGTGTTAATACATGGACCAATAAAATATCACCAACTGTGCATACGTGTCACCTTGGACCCACTAATCCTTTACAAGAATCAACGGTTGTTGCTATACCACTCCATTAAAAGTCGAGGATGTCAGCCTGGCAAAATAACAATAGCCATAAGATCAAACTGAACTTTAACTTGCCTAGACGCCAAGAAAACTGGTCCCACTGACAGGATTCCACTTCATACTCCTGTTGACCAATCAGATACCGCCAAATCAGCACACTTGGCATGTGGACCCGCTTGAAAAGAAAGGCTATGTCATACAATAAAATCAACAGCCAGCGTAAATGCACATAGCTCTGACACATCTCATGAGAACATACGACCACTGTTAGATTGAGATGTGGTCAGAGAACCTGGGCCCGGAGACCATGCGAACACGAGACTAAAGAGAAGGAAGCTGCCATGCCAAGTTGCAAATTGTTAAGAGATAACCACCTGAAAATAAGAAAATACGCGAATGCAGTGTTCACCCAATCGCTGAGAAGAAAGATAAACTGCCGGGAAATTTTGAGAGCTAGTGACAAGCAGGTAATCGCTAGTTCACTGAAATAAAAGACAATCCGTCTGAGGATTAAATGAATACACAACCAATGGGGAAAAGAAATGTGCACATGCATTTAACAAGACTTAAGTGGCTTGAAAAGGTAATGAAGAATTAGATAAGGGCCAGGGCATTTCTTACCAACGACTAGTTTTTGAAATATTTGAACTAAGGGTTTCAAAGCCGGGGAAATAAAATGACCACAGGGACTAAAGGAAAAGTGCTATAGCCATGAAATTTTGCAAGGAAAGACTAGATAAAAGATAGAAAACCATGGAAATTCTTTCAAGTGCTAATAGATCCCATGGTCATGTACTTTTGCAAGGAGGGAGGGATTCTTTCATTCATGGAAAATCTCACGGGCCATGATGAAATGATCTCCAGGCAGTTTGTGAAGACCTAGAATGAAAGAAAAGTTACCATCAATGGGATTAGATTTGAGATCAATGAGGAGGTCATCGGCCAAGCTACTGAGATGCCTACAACTGGAAGAAAGTGGAAGAAAACCTCTAAAGCCCAGGTGAAAACTAATTTCATTCAATTTTTTTAAGAATGAGGATAGCCCGGTGTCTAAGAATGGGGGCTATAGTATTTTTGACCTCTCAAAATTTTGGCAGAAAATGTGCAAGCTGGTCATCAACTATTTCACCCTAGAGGGTCACTACGGTACTTTCTAGAACTACCATCTTTCCTTTTTAAATCATTTTAGGCATAAAATGTTGATTTCCTTACCCTTTTACCCATTTCACTCCCTGGATTCCAATGTCAATGATGTTAATGAGACTATCTCACTAGGGAAGAAGCATGTCTACCTCCACCAGGGCCTTATCCTTAGACTACAGAATTTTCACCATGCCCTTTGCCCTCCTCCCACTGTAAAAGTCACCCATACTACCCAACAATCTTTGTCATCCTCGGCCTCCCTCAACCAGGGCTTCCCCACATCCTTAGAGTCTAAAGGATGCTCCACCCCTACTGCTACTCCTATGTCCTCTGAGACTCAACCCAATCCTATTTTGTGGGCTAGTTCCAAGCATTCCCTTAACCCTGAGGAGTCCTCTCAGCCCCCCACAAGAAGCACAATAAGATCATCATTAACCTAGATTGCCCATTGAATACTGACCCCCAACCCATCTCTATCTACCGCTCTTCTCATATTGCCAAAGAGCAAGGCAAAAAAAGCTATCAAGGAGTTGATGAATCAGGAGGATGCCTATGTGGGTTCCCCAAGAAGGGAGGAGTCAGACAATGGTTCTGACTAGGTGGAGGATAAAAATGAGATTCGAACCACCACGGTTGTGGAGGCTAAGGTGGATAAGGATCCTGGTGAGAGTAAAGACACCACGGGAAGTGGTCTGGTGGGGAGAATCAAATACCAAATTTCTTCCCTAGAGAACATGGTGGCCAAACTCATTTGAGACCTGGACAACACCAACAAAAGACTGGATGATGTTAGCAAATTTGCTCTCAAGGTGATGCATACTTCTGCTACCACTCTTTGTCTTCTCAATGAGAAGGCCTCAAAGGGGAAGGAGTTTGTGGAAGGAAACTGCGAGCTCTTCAAGGTCCTAAATGAAGAGTGGACTGACCCATTTCTTTCAAAATGCTTATGGGATGGAAAATGACTTTGTGGCTGGACTGGAGCGGGACTGCGTATGGTGTTGTGGTTGAATCCATGCCTATTAGTTGGGCAGGTTTTGTTGATTTTAGTTTTAATTTTAAAAATTTAAGTATTATATTATCCCTACGTGGCATACGTTACTTTTCATGCTGGATTTCCTCAAAATTATCCCATGGATTATTGAAACCGAGCAGCTGTGCAGGGTTAGTTTTTGCTTCTTCTTTTTTATAGAGGTAGATGCTATGTGCACTTTACTATTGCCGCTTTCTAAGGTTGGATTAATTTTTTGTTAATTCTCTTAGTTAGCTATCTTATACATGTACCACGGGCCAGCACCCTCTTGTTTCTGCTTTATTCAAAAAATAGAGGAAAATTATTATTTAATGATCATTTGCAAACGCGAGACATTTTTTAGGTGTCTAAAACTAATAATAATCAATCAATAAAAATATTTAAAATATTATATTAACGAAAACTATAATATTCAATATAAGTAATACTATTTTTTATGATAAATATAAATATAATATTAATATTCAAGATAATTATTTAATATTTCATCTATATTATTATATTAGAAATATTTTTATATTATTAGTTGATAGGCTTAATAACTTGACCTCAGAGTCCATAATTGGATAATAACCCCCATATTTTGTTTGGCTTGAAAAAAGTTGTCTCATGCTAGAAACTAGTAAATCTCATTAATTGTTTTTTTTTTCAATTTTTCAATTTTCCAATTTTTGGTTGTCATTTAGGCATCATTTGTGAGAGGAAATGAGAAAATAATTTATCAATTTAGATAAGAATGTAAGGATTTTCTACAATATTTGGTGAAAATATGGGCCAAATATAAAAAAGCATCATTTGTATTTCTTTAAAGTAAGAAGAGTAGTGGTGGAATATTATTTAACCATGCATAGAGATTATGGACATCTCAATAACATATTATGATACAGGAGCAGTTAGGTTCATAATCAATCTTACATTGCCCAAAAAAAATTAATTCATCTTTAGTTTTATTGTGGATTTTGGTTTGTTTTGCGGTTTAAGAGATATCTCTATAACGATAATTTATGGAGTTGATCACATTTGAGTTTTTTGACTTATGTAGTTTTTCTTGTTGGGAAAATTTTCCTAAGAAAGTTAATTATTTAAAATTGGTAAAGGTTGGGGTCAAATCCTTTTGGAGGGAAAATATTAAAGATATTTTTTAAAGTTTAAAAAATATTTCATAACCATATCCTTCACGATTTGAGAGAAATTAATGTCTCAATAGATTAATGCCATTTTTTTATTTCTAGATTTTAATCAAGGATAGTGTAAAATGGCTTGGTGGTAAGCTTAGGATTATCATTTATCTTATCATCATTCATTTTCAAGCTGCTTAGAGATTCCAAAAATAATTTACATCAATTCATTTTTGGCACATGCAAGCTCCAAGTTGACCATTCCTTTCTCAATATAAAATAAAATTGACCACATTTGAGCTCTTCAACCAACATATTTAAATAAAAATAAAAAATAATATTTCCATAGAAGAGGAAAGGGGGTGTGAGAAATAGAAGATGAAGTGTACATGGGAAAAAGAAAGGAGGAGGCTACTATTGAAAGGTGTTAACATGATACATTTATGTTGTTGGAGAATGATAGGGAGATTAGTGGGAAGAGGTTGGACAAAATCTATTTTTGCGTTGTTAAAACAAAAATAGAAGATATTTAATTGAAAAGGTACAAGAGATAAATGATTCTCTAGTATGGAGTGTTGGGATAATGAGAAATAATGTAGGAAGTGTGGAAAAATATATTGACTATTTTTTGTTTGAGGACTAAGGAAGAGTATGGATGGGATTCATGTTAGAGGTTATGAATGGATAAAAAAAGTAACTTTGTTGCAAATAGTAATTAGATTGTAATTTTTGTATTCAATTTCAACAAAAATCAATATGAGTTTTGTTTCCAATATGTGAAATATTGTATAGGGTTTGTCAATTTTTGTTGTCGCTGTTAGATTGACATTATCACTAATCTTTTTTGCACCGAGTTGTAAATGGATTACATTTTTATTATTTTTGTGTTTGCATTAAAGGATTTCTTTAATAGAAAGATATAATTCAAAATTATGTTTTAAATGCTTTCCTTATTTGAGCCATTTCCCACCTCCACATTTCTAACATCTCCCCAACCTCGTATTTTTGTTGGGATTATCGAGACTCTTTCACAAATTCATTATAACATAATGCTAAAGTAGTTAAGGCTAGGTAAAGAGCACCAATTCTTACCCACAGTCTAATTATCATTTACTCCTTGCTCACCCAACCCCCCGATTATTAAATTTAAAGAAACCAAAATAATGATAGCTAAAATTCTATTAATAAATATATATGTACCAGTAACCCCCCACTTATACTCAAGTAATGAACACTTTTTCATGACTACTAGGACATTTGTGCTTAAGTATTGACAATTTTTGAATGATTGTTAGGACAGTTTTACATATGAATAGACAATTTTGAATGTGGTTGTAATACACGACTATTGGGGCATATTTAAGTAGGTATCGATTGAATCTTTGAAATGGTCACTTTTTGACCATTATGTGCATAATAGATCCCATAGTATGTATCATTACTACCTTGAACCCAGAAGCTATAAGTATTTAAGTTTCATACAAAGATAAAAACTAAATTGTCAAAATTCAATGTACCATTAGGATATGTGAGTGCATTGAGTTAGCTATAATGATTATTGGTGTGCTTTGCCTATGGTTGAAAGCTTATTAATTTTTAGTAGTGTTGGTGGAAATCTAAAAAATAATTTTACAATTTTTATAAAAGTAATTTTTTGTACTTGAGGATCTTTAAAAATTTATAAAGTACATATTTTTATGATATATTATTTAATATATTATATGTTAATATTATTAAAAATATTAATATACTAATAGTATTTTATTTATTAATTATTTATATATAAATAGATATTATTATATGATATTTATATATACCTTTTTTTAATATCTCAAGACTATTACATATGTTACTTTTCACCCTCTAATATTTTAGTTACTATTGTTTATTCTTATTATATTTATTTGTTTACAATTTTTTTCAATATTTAAATTTACATATTAAAGTATTTTAAAATAATAACACGCTATCTATTAGAAAATATTACTATAATAATTGGTAACCATAGTTGGGTGGGTGGGGGTGGTCACATCAGAGATGTATGTGGCAACATTCTCCTAGTTTATTAAGTGAATTTAAGATGGCAAATTACCCACGTGGTTGTGGTGGCAATGACCCTTCACAGTATTGATTTTCCTATCAATTATGGGTTTAAAAAAGTCATCATTGAGGGGGATTCCCTCAATGTGATAATATTCTTAAAAAGACACACATCCCTGGTTGGGAAAGCAAAGATATTATTATGAAATGCATCCTCCTTATGTATCTAGCCTAGATGATGTCATGTTCCATCACTCCTTTCATGAGGGTAATGGTGCCACTAAAGAATTAGTTGTGGTGGGTAGACTTACCAAAGATATTTCAACTTGGTTTAAGATTCAAGACGTAACCATTCAGGCTAGCAACGACTATGCAGCCACGAATATTGCTAACCATACGAAGGGGAAACACTTAGTTTTTTTTTCAAAAGTTTGCAAAATGTAATATAAAGAAAAAGATTTTTGTGGTTGGATAGCTACTACCCATTCAGGCTCATGTTATGATTGAGTAAGACATTGCCACATCTAGCAAAGGACACTCATCTAAAAAATGTACAATTAATGGTGAATTTTTATTATAATTGTGTGTGTCTATTTAGATCTTTCAAGATTTATTTCCTCTTGATTATTCTTGTTAGGTTTATTGGTCCATATCCTATGACCAACTCTATGACTTGTTTCTACAAAGACACCATGGGAGGTGAATTGAACTAAATTTATCAGAATAAGTGTGATAAATACAAAAGAAACACCATCCTCTCGATCATCCCACAAGAAGAGAATCTTGATAACTACATTAAGGGTATGCATGGTCATGACCTGAACCTCTCTGAGAAGTTTGCAGAGGCGTGGGATAATGAAATAATAAAGATAACCAAGGTTTACATTGAGGTCTCAAGGATACTATTGTAGCTATTATAGGCCTGGTTCTTGAGGGTAAGACTATTCGAAGAAATACTATTGGTCACCATAAGAAAGATATGAAGCTTTATCTTGGCCCAGGAGAAGCTCTTCTAGGACTCCAAAATAACTTCAACAGAGAAGTTTTGGCCAATGATTGGAAGGATATCGCATCGATTCTCATTAAGTTTTTCACTATCGATGGTAGGTTTAAACGTTTCCATTCCTATTTATTTCCAATGCTTAATAATTTTCACCATAATATCAAATTTAATTTTCCTTTTTGGTTAATTTCATCCCTATCTCAGTCAGTTAGTAAGGCTAAAAAATGGAGCAGGAAGCCCCTCCATTAGGGTTTATTTTTTCACCTTTACAATTTCCACCTATCTTTTCCTCCTATGGCTAGTCCCAGTAACCCTAATTCTATTGACCAACTTGTTATTGTGGACCTTAGTAAGCCTATGGTTACCCCTAAAGTCATTTAGCCCACTTTGGCTCCCCCCACTAGTTCTACTAGGGTTAACCCTCTTCATAAAGCTAAAATGAAGGTCATGGTTATGAACACTATTATTGTGCCTAAAGTTTCCCATTCCTCATGGTCCACCAAATATTCTTTCTCCCAAAACTATTCCTCGTCAAATACTCTGGGCCCTAACACAAAACCCCCTCCCCTACTAGGAATAGAACATATTCAGATGATCTCAAGGTTCCTTTCAATATCTCCTTCCCTCACTCTAAAAACCCTACTGCTAAAAAGGTTATGTCTGATGATTACCACATTGTGAGTAAGGTGGACCGACTTTTTATCCTCTATAATAGATAGAATGCAATAATCAAGTGGCTCATTACTCAACTCGACATGACAAGAAAGAAATTTAACTGGATGGAGTCTATTGTGGAGGCCGAAGCCAAAGCTAGTGAATGGTCTACACCAAAATGTATATCAGTGCTTGGGTGAATGCAGAGGAGCTAGCTCAAAAGCTGGATAATTGGAGTATTATGGAGGACCAGATCTGTGAGTTAAAATCCCTCATCCCTTTAGATGAGGAGAAATAGGAAATGATAAGAGCGTTGGGGAACATTAAAGCTAACGAAGACTAGATAAACAAGAAATTGGTCGAGGTCATTAAATTTAGTAAGGACATTCATATGGATAGAAATATGTATGGTTCTTTTAATACCTTGTAGGAGGAACTTAAGTACCAGAAGGCCAAAATAATGAAGCCAGAGGAGACCAGATGATAACTAATGAGCACTCAAAAGAGGGACTTGGTATGATGATAAATGGATTTGTTATGGAGTGCCGGACTAGGATGTCCTATTTTTTAGACACTCTTAAAGTGCTAAACATGGAATGGAAGGAAACTCATCTTCCTAATATTTAGTTTTCCTATCTTTAGTCTTTGGACTCTATTTAGGTTAGTTGCTAGTAGTTCGTGGAATTAAATTTTTTGTTGTTTTGGTTGTGGATTTTATTCTAGATTCACTGCTTGTGAATTCCTCTCAAACTATCTTTATGACTTGATGTTTTTTATTGTGGCCCCTCTCCCATTTGAACTTAATCAAAACATATTACTTAAATAATATCAAAAAATTCTAAATTTTACCTAAAGAGTCATGCTCGAACAATATGTCAATATATATAGATTTTAATTATTATATAATTAATTATGTAATATTAAAATACATTAAAGATTTGCACATCTTTTGAACCTCCTATAAATATAAGTTCTAGTTAGTAAATGTAATTTCTAAGACATAAAGATTTAAAAAATATTTCTAACTATATAAGATCACATTCTACGGTAATTTTTATCACATTCTATAATATTAAAAAGAAAGAGAATACTTTATTATATATTTTTAACTTTAAGAAAAAACACTTTTTAATAAATTAAATTAATTGAATTGATTATAAACCATATAATATTTAGTTATAATTAATGTCTCACTACAATAAACACATGAAGACTAAACATCATAAGAACTTTTCATAAATCTAAATCTGAAGCCAGAGAAGACCAGGATAGAATGTATGCTTCTTTTAATACCTTGTAGGAGGAACTGAAGTACCAAAAGGCCAAAATAATGAAGCCAGAGAAGACCAGATGATAACTAATGAGCACTCAAAAGAGGGACTTGGTATGATGATAAATGGACCTTTTATGGAGTGCCAGACTAGGATGTCCTATTTTTTAGACACTCTTAGAGTGCTAAACAAGGAATGGAAGGAAACTCATCTTCCTAATATTTAGTTTTCCTATCTTTAGTCTCTGGACTCTATTTAGTTTAGCTACTAGTAGTTCACGCAATTAATTTTTTGGTTGTTTTGGTTGTGGACTTTATTCTAGATTCATTGCTTGTGAATTTCTCTCGAACTATCTTTATGACTTTTTTTTTTGTTGTGGCCCCTCTCCCATTTGAACTTAATCAAAACATATTACTGTAATACTATCAAAAAATTTAAATTTTACATAAAGAGTCATGCTCGAACAATATGTCAATATATATAGATTTTAATTATAACATAATTAATTATGCAATATTAAAATACATTAAAGATTTGCACATCTTTTGAACCTCCTATTGATACAAGTTCTAGGACAAAGATTTAAAAAATATTCCTAACTATATAAGATCACATTCTACAGTAATTTTTATATCTGATGTTAAAAAGAAAGAGGAATACTTTATTATATATTTTTAACTTTAAAGAAAAATACATTTTAATAAATTAAATTAATTAAATTGATTATAAATCATATAATATTTATTTATAATTAATGTCTCACTACAATAAATACATGGAGACTAAACATCATAAGAACTTTTCATAAATCTAAATCTGAAAAGTAATATGACAGGTTAATAAGAACTAATTTTTCCACCATATAAAATTGACTCTTAAGCATACAAAGGAGAGTAGAGTTGACATAAGAGTTGATCTAGTGGTGATTTTGTACTCTTTAAAGTGAAATCTCGAATTCACTACTAAATTAAGTTTTCACATTGCTTGATTTGTAGTCTCACATAACCATTCTAAATTCAAAATTAGAATGTAACTGAAGATTCAAAATTAAATCTGCACCTCCATTCTATACAAGTCCTAGTGTAGCTTAAAATTCAAGATTAAATGTGCAGCATATCCTTTGAGAATAAACTGAAACTTACCAACTTTGTCTTCACCATGTCTACATTTTAAAAACAATAAAACAATATAAGTACAAAACACCCCATCTCTCCCTTCTCCCAGAATCACCTAAACAGATCCTCTAAAACATGGCGCGTGACTGGTTAATAACTTCAGACATGGAATCATATCACTTTTAGAGCCAATTAAAGCCAAAAGTCCATGAAAACAGACTACATCAATTGACACAGCAAAATGGTATTGGATAAATCGTAAACTAAAACGTAAAATATATAAGGAAAGTTTGAAAAAAAAACCAAGTGTCCCCCTTGGTAAGATAGACGTTTTAGTTTACGATTTAGACGTTGCCCAAATTGAATATCTCCGCTTTTAATAAAATCGTACCGAAAGCAATAAATAAATTGAAATACTTCATACCTTCTAATTTTGACAGAGCATATTTTCATAAAGTTTTGAGAGAACCGTGGACCTTTCTCAATACATGACACTCAAAAGCCCAGAAACATTCAGGTGATTGTTGATTAAAAGAGTCATAGCAATTTGATAAGATATGGTAAAACTTGAAGCCACCAGAATTTTTTTTAAAAAACATTTAACAAAGTTTTCTGCCTGCGGGAATGAGATTTCAACGTTTAAAAAATCTCTGCCACCAAATAGAAAATTGTTCTACTATTTATGACGATCTGGCATCCATAATTTTTTCTGTACTTATAAAAACTTTTAAACTTCAAAGATTGTATGTTTCAAATTTCCCGATACAGAATCCCTTAAGTAGAGAGTTTAAAGTAGTAAGAAATTATATCAGTGTCAAGATCACGATCAGAACGATTGTATGCTCATTTTCCCCTATCATAAAGATTTATAATAGAAACCGGAACAGGATTAGTACCCTAATAACTATCATTGCTTTTCAAATAATTTTCAAATTATCCACCCAATACTGACACAATGTTTTGCAATATTCCACCATATATGACACGCCAAATTTTAAATATGATATAAGTTGACATTAATCTAACGAAATTTACACACTGAACAAGTGAAATGAAGAGGAGAATTAAGGTTATTATTATAGAGTAACACTGTGCATGACTGGGCTCACAGGAATGAAAATCCAACATAAAAGAGCAAACACTAAGACCGTACTCATGCGCGGAGAGAAAAAGATTGAACTTATTACACAGTGGGAGACTATTATGAAGAAGACCATTGAACTCTATGTAGAAGAAACAAAACGTTACCACTACGACAGCAATAGTAAACACAACAGGATGAAGAGAACTAAAAAGAGATGACAACCATCAACACAGGGAACTAATTCTTTGGCGCCAAATCCTTATCCTTGAGATTATAATTCAGACGAATGCGAACCACTTCCTCATTCCCTAAAATCTCCCTCACTTTCTTTCCTTTTAATTCCTCTGGTATGCCATCCCACTGTAACGAGATACCATGACGCTTGCTTTTATCCACCGTGAATTTTATATCAGCAGCGAAATCACATTCCAGTAGAATGGGATGTACTGAATTCGTTTTCGCTTCTATTTCCAGTACATAACCACGCCCCGTCGCAGCATTCGTTCTAGAATTAGTCTCGTCGTAAAAGAATTGAATACCAGAGATATCCTTTATCTTTTTGTCAACGAACTCGAATTTTATTTCTGGTCCATACACAACGTTGCCCTTTCTTCCGGTCTTCTTCAGCCCTATAGTACATTTCTTACTTCCTTCGATTTTCTTGAGTTCCGCACTGTTAACATTTTCCCATGGAATGATGATTGCTTCAATACCACGAGATTTAAGAGCCTGCTGTACTTTGGCAATAGACTTTTCTTTAGACATATTCGCCACTTCAGTAAAGAACTAGAGAAGCCTGCCTTGGAATGATGAACTTACAAATAACAGATTGGTATTTATAGGGGGGAGAAAGGGTGATTCCCGGAATAAACAATAATAATAAGAGAATACAAAAGTAAATATGATCTTAATGACTGTTGCATATCCCATTTAATGAGTTTGAGGATAAGATTTGGATGGCTTGACACGTGTTCTGCTTGAAATCAGTGGCGATGAATTGGCTTGGTCGATAACCATAGTTGGTGGATACAAATACAAAACAGAGGTATTGAATTAAATTGTTGTATGATCAGGATCATTCATTTATAATAATGAAGAAATAACAGAGCAAAAATAGATCTTAAGGACGCGTGTATGACATTAAATGAGTTTGTAAATCAGATTTTATAATCGCTTGACATGTGGTCTGCTTGGAATCAGTGGACGTGAATCAGCTATTGAATGAGATGCTCTGATGTAAGCTGGTTGTTAATATGATTTCAGAATCATTCATTTACGATAATGAATCAAACAGCAGAGCAGACACACATCATAATGACTGTTGTCTATCACATAAGATTGTAATGGCTTGACATGTGATCTAAGTGGAGATGAATTGGCTTCATATTTAATGAGCTTGTACAAGAGGTTTTAAAAGCTTGACATGTGATCTTCTCTGCAGACACACATCATAATGACTGTTGTCTATCACATAAGATTGTAATGGCTTGACATGTGATCTAAGTGGAGATGAATTGGCTTCATATTTAATGAGCCTGTACAAGAGGTTTTAAAGGCTTGACATGTGATCTTCTCCGCAGACACACATCATAATGACTGTTGTCTATCACATAAGATTGTAATGGCTTGACATGTGATCTAAGTAGAGATGAATTGGCTTCATATTTAGTGAGCTTGTACAAGAGATTTTAAAGGCTTGACATGTGATCTAAGTGGAGAAGAATTATATAGATATTAAGAGAGTATCGACGGAGGTCTTGTGACGTAAAGATAGTTGTTAATGTGATATCAGGTTAATGCATTTAACATAATGGAAAATTAGGAGATAGTTGTTAATGTGATATCAGGTTCATGCATTTAACATAATGGAAAACTAGGAGAGCAAAAATAGATCTTAATGACTTTGTTGTGCATCACATTTAAGGAATTTGTAAGTTAGATTTTAAAAACATGACATGTGATCGGCTTGAAATTTGTATTATTTATTGTAATTATTAATTAATTAAAATATTTATTTTATTTTTATTTTTATTTCAATTACTTAATTTACAATTTTAATTAATTAAAATTATAATAAATGGTATGTTTTGGATGTTGTGTGGGTGTACTTGTGACTAAACAGCCAGCTAAAACATAAGCTATATAAAGACAATTGAAAACAAAAAACCAAGTGTCCCTTTGGTAAGATATGCATTTTAGTTTGATCTTTAGACGTTTATTGTAGACATTGCCCTCCAAAACTGTCTCAAATAGACTAAATAAATTTATGTTGATAGGGCTTCCAAAGAATGACTTGGTGGTGGATGATATATTGAATTGTTTTAACACAAAATCAAATCAATGTTGCTGTATTATATTTTTCTAATTTGTTGTTGATAAGTCACAACTGAATAAATTGTTTTAAATTAGTAGTTGTGCTTTTTTGATCATACATTAGGTTTAATAATTTATTTTTTTGAATGGAAAGAAGTGGTATAATTAATTGGTAGAACATCATTGTCAAAGTTGATTCCCAAGTTTGAGATCAATTGTATATTTTTTTTTAAAACCACATCAACCACATTTAAAATTAGGGACCAAGATGGTGGCCAACCTAGACAGGGCAGTTCTCCAAAATAAGAATGGGAAAACTGTACAGTAGTTTAGACTAATAATAAATTACTAGATAATTTATATCTTATAAAACAAATATTTTTATTTTATAATGTTATGATTGTAATACCCCAAAAATGGGCTATAAGTTCATTAACCTCCTATATCATCAAATCATATGAAATCGACATCAAAGTCCTAATCTAAGGCACATCTAAACATCATCAAATCTAATTGATTATCTTAAATTTTGCATCGGAGAATATTCCTAGTAATATTCCTAATTATCTTAATTATCTTTAATTTTATAATTATTTGGCAATAAATCACATTTATCCAAAAGTTTGATTAATTGAATATTTTCATATTTAATTAATTAGATTTAATATTTGCCACTTAATTGTGTAATTAAATTATATTATATCTATTATTAATTGTATTATTTAATTTTGACAATAAATCTAATATCATATGAATAATTGATTAAATTCTTATTTAATTAATTAAAGCAAGTTGTCATTATTTAATAATATAGTTTTTAATAAAAGTTTGATTAAATAATTGATTAACTCATAAATCAATTGTTTTATTTTTAAAAGCAGTTAAGTTGGAAATAAATCACTTTATTATTAAATTAATTCATAAATAAAACATGCACAATCATAAAAGCAAACAACTATCAATTATCAATTAAAGCTAAACTCTATTTTGAGTTAAAACTTAGCTTTTGCATGTTTTTGTGAGTTAATTATCTTTTATTTAAAAATAACTCAAAAATCAAGTTGAGTTATTTGAGTGATTTATGGCTTTTTCCCATGCACCTCCAAAGCATTGGATTTCTATAAATTAAAGGCTCAACTCTTCACAAATCATCTCATATTTTGCACAATCACGCTGGAGAATTGGAGACTGAGGAATCAACTTGCGAATTCAAAGCTTTGTGAGATCAATCTTATTTTTTTTGCATTCATATTACATATCATTGTTAGATTCATAGCATATCAATTTTCAATAGCATTCATAGCATATCAATTTCATTTAGCATAGATTTCATATCAGTTTTTATCATTCTTATTGCATAGAAAATATCAAAAATATAGATTAATTGCATTCAATTTCATATCCATCAATTGCATTCAAATCCTTCATTTAGGTGTCGTCTAGGTCACTGATTTCGATTACAATCTGAGAACATTAATCTCGCACCTATTAGAAGGCAGTAAATCGCTTGGTTAGATAGCTTTCAATTTTGCATGATTTTGATTATCACTAACCTCTAATGTTTTACTGAGTGTTGTGTTTACAGATCAGGTATAATTTTCACACACACATTTCTGGCGCCCACCGTGGGGCAACCCACCTTTGCATGCTGGTTTTAATTTTTTTGGGAGCTAAAACCCCAAATTTTCAAAGATTTAATTTTATCTCCCAAACGGCTTGGAATTTTGATTTGAAATTTTTTTACAGGTTGGTGACATGTCATGAAAGCTACAGTAAAAAATTTAGAATTTTCTGAGATGTTTTGAATTTTTAATAATTTTTTCTTGAAATTCCGGAAAAAATTAATATCTGACGCAAATCAGCATATTTTTCAAAAATTTTTACATTTTCGGAAAGCTCTTTAAATTCTACAAGGGGTCCATTCTTTGTTTTTTAAATTTGGATATGATATCATAGCTCAAATAGTCAATTTACAAAAACTGGTCTATTTTGATAAAATGGGTCTCTAGGGCACAAATGAAGAGGTTTTTCTAAAATTTTTGCATTTTTGGAAAGCTCTCTATTTTTTAGTAGGGGTCTCTATTCTGAATTTCTATTTTTGTGGCCAAAATCATATCAAAAAAATTAGATCTTGTTGACTAGGTCAAATGCAAAAAAAAAAATAAAGTTTTGTGATGGGTATGCACTTATTTTTTTTACATGGTTCAATGAATGATATGAGTTGTCATTTGGGTTGATTGCTGGTTATTATTACTGATAATAATTGATTTTTAGAGGTAACCCTATGGTTTTCATAAGTTGAATATATTTTGCATATCTTGTTTGCTTGTTGGAGAGTTCGTCACTTGCTTGCATGGAAAAGCTCAACAAAAATTGCTAAAAATCAAGTAAAATCTACTAAGCGCGTTGCAAGGATCCCAGGTATTCTCCTTCATCTAATAATATTTTGATTTGGGACTTAAAATAAATCTCTTATGTGTCAAGCTTGTGTGCATCTTTTCATGCTTTTGATCTATTTCTACACACTTGCATAATTTGCATAATTGATACTAGGTTGTGAACCCTTAAGGATTCATTAAGTAGTCTTAGAATACTTGTGATTGATCTTGATTGTTATCTTGGGTTATTGGACTCGCTAATCCGCCGGCCCCTCATTTCCGCCCCGTGGTTGCAATCTCAGCGCCATAAAGGGGAGGGGTCAACAGGACAGAAGCGTTAAATGTTCCACTTGGCAACCCTTTTGTGCTTTTAGGAACTCCCTTGTTTTCTAAGTTGTGGACTCATTTTTAGCTTGTGTGAGGTGTTAAGTGTTCCACCTTGTGGACTCATCTCATATTCACTTTAAACGTTAAGTGTTCCTCTTTCTACTTTTTGGATGCTTTTGGTAGATTTTCTTTCGGAACATACATCTGTGCTCACATAGTAATTAGGCCCTATGAACACTATTTGTGATTCTTGAGAGATTGGATTCCTAGCGAAATCTTTCTTGACGATAGAATCCTTGTAGGTAGGGAGGATACTTAGTGCGTTTCACATTCAACTTAGTTAGTGAGTCTTCTTTTATTGATCGACACATTCTCTCTCCGGAGAGGTTGATAGGTCATGTGGGGTTGATATCACAAGCTTTGGTGAATCAAAATTGGTTAGTGCGTCTTCTCTTATTGATTGATACATTCTCTCCCCGGAGAGGTTGATAGATCACGTGGAGTTGATATCACAGACCTTGGTGGAACAAAACTTTGTCTTAGCGTGTCGGATTAATCTGCTTACTTTGTTTGGGTTAAAAGTGAAGAGGTGTCAAAACATTGAATCTGGAGCCAAGTCCCCTTGTGGTATACTATTGTGAGTCATCTTTAGAGAGGGTTAACCGTAGCGGACAATCCCTTCACAGGGCAAACTGCATTGACGGAACCTCAAGCGGTAATAGCCATTTTCGCCCTGGTAGTGACAACCGCTATATAAATGTCCTTGTGGAAGAAATCTCCACGGGTATGGTTCATTGTTGGGTTGTCAGATCTCCCTAGCAGCTCTTGAAGATTAAGTTCTCAGACTGTGTCAAAACCCTGGTGCGCCGGGATTGGAGTTCACCCCTTTGAATCATAAAAGTTGCAGAGTCAAACCATTACTAAAAACCCTAGAGAGGCCAATTTTTCATTCTCAGGTATATGTGTGTTATTGCAAAACTTTTCAGAACATACACAATTAGTACTCTCAGGGATTAGCACAATTTGGTCACTTGATTGTTCATGCGCAAGGTTGCTTTTGCCCTTGTTCATTGTTTTCAGACGTGCTTGGAATCACTTGCTTGCTGTTTTGCGTGCTTGTTTATCTATCTGGCTATTAAAAATGATCAAATCTGGTATAACCTTCAAAATCTGGACAATACAATTTGCAAACAATTCAAATCTGAAAACTCAAAATTTGCAAAATCTAAAGTAAAATCCTTTTCTGGAGTCAAAAATCATTTCAGGAAGTTAGAAAGTCATACGAGTTTTGTCAAGTGTCATTTCAGTATTGCCCATCTGTCATATGATTGAGAACCCAGTGTCGTGTGAGTCTGCAGGGTGTCATTTGGAAAAATTTGAAAAAGTTGTCAGAAATTGTCAAATTGCAAGATATCCAATATTTCCAGCCCAGTTCCAGAATCTGTCAAAAATATCATTATGTCAAGAACAGATCAGTAGCTATTGAGAATTAGTACACATGTCTCAAAGAATCAGTAAACAAGAGGAAGAAGCTCTGATCGCCGCTATAATGAAACAGATACATGCTATGCAAGTCCAACTTGACAAACTTGAGAAAGAGAAGGAATCTAAAAAGTTCTCCATGGAATCTTTATACTCTTTTCCATTTGATAAAGACTTGTACATGTCACCATGCCCCCGAAAAAAAATTGAGCAATATGATACCTCTTCCACGGAGAGTGACACATCTAGCTTTGAAGACTATGATGACTATGATGACAGAAAATGTAATGATACCTATGACACCTCTGTTCCTAAGAGTCCTCCTCATCATTCGTTCCTACTTACTACAAATGGGCCATCACATTGGATAGATCAGGAGAGTGATCCATATGATTCTGATTATCATAGAGACTTTGATGATTTCTATGCACAATACCCAGATGATCCATCTGTTTCACTTGAGGAAGAGAAAGTTTACCACGCTGATTATAAACATGCATACTATAAGGATCTCTCCTCTAAGAACTCTCAGGCTGAAAATAAAGATTACACTCTCAAGCAAGATCATGTTAATGTTGGACCTTTGTCTTGTGATGGTTCCCTTCCATCCCCTACTTCCTCCAATACCCATACATTTCCTAAAGCTTCCGAGTCTTTCAAATCTTTCACAGAACCTTCATCTGACACAAGCCCTGATACTTTTCATGTGGTTCCCTATAGTTATCCTCCAGGGCTACCTCTTAAAGAAACTCAAGCTAACCTTCACTTGGCTGCAAATACTTTCAATAATGATAAACCTAAAGAGCCTAAGCCTTCATATGATATAATCCCTACTTCAGCTAGTCCTTCACCATCTCTTCCAAAGTCATCCATACAATCCCAACATGCTTCCTTGTCCTTAGAAGTGGCTCCATGTCAAGAGGATTCCAAAAATGATGAAGAAAATAACATAAAAAAAGATCAAGATCAAGAACCCTCCATGTCATCCACTCCTTTTCACGATGTCTCTTATCTACCTCAGGGTTCTTTTGATCCTATAGACCCTTTTTCATGCATTCCACCATGTCTTAAGTCTTCGCCTAAGCAAGATCAAGCTACTACTTACACTGTTGAGCTTATTGACAATCAAAATGACCTTACTACACTTGCACTTTCCAAAGATGATACTTCCATTAAGGTTGGTAAAAATGGTGTTCCTTCCAATGTTAAGCCTATTGAAAATCAAGAGAAAAATTATATGCTTGTGCTATCCAAAGATCCTTGTCAAGATCAAAGTCTTCCATCTTCTTGTTCTACCACTCCATGTTCACTTCCACTTTCTACTCTTCCTAAGTCTTCGCAAGCTTTGAATGATCCTATCAAAGAAAATGCTCTTATTCAAGATGTTCATGATTTTCTTGAAAATTCTAATGCTCACTCTAAAGATGCTGATATCCTTGGTTGTCATATAGATGCTGATGAACTTATTGATTATCCTTTTGCATCTTCCACTTCCATCCTTGGACCTCTTCCACCACTACAAAGATCTTCACGCCTTCCTTCCATCTTGGGTCCTTATGTCCCTTCACTTTCCCCTCCTAGCTCTCCTGATTTGCCATCCATCTTAGGTCCTTACATACCTCCATCTCCCATCTTTCCTCAAGATCAACATAGATTCATACCCTTGAATCCTTTTCATCCACCCACCCATCTAAACCAGTCGTATCCTCCCTCTTCCACAAGTCCCAAGTCTTTCAGAAGTAACTTGAATGTTCAATACAAGAAAAAGAAGCAATACAAGAATCCATCAAAAAAGGAAGATCACCATGTCTCCTCTAATAGACATGGAAGCATAAAGTCCAAAGAGATATCTAAGAAAAAAACTACAAGACAAGTATGGGTTCCAAAATCCATCATTGAAGATATTATCTCTCGATCATCAAAAGGAAATAAAAAGCCTACGACTATATGGATTCCGAAGTCTCTCATAAGAGAGTCTCATGTTGAACAAAAAGTGAAATTGACATTCAAGCTTCCAAAGGCTTCCACTACATCTCCTTCCAAAAATATTCTTCCATTTCATGCACCCAAACCTCAACCTCTACTATCCATTTGCCATATTCCTTCACGTATTCCTTCATTCATGTTTCCTCCACCCTCTCACCACCCTTCAAGGTGTGTGTTTACGTTGATCTTGCCTTCCTTTCCATCTACCCTTTCACAATCCTTCCATTCATTAACCTTCTACCTTCTATCCTTTTTCCTCATTTGCCTATTCCTCCTATCTTCCAACCTCACTTGCTTTACATAAAATCTTATCCTCCATTTTTCTCTTTCATCTCCTTTTCCCTATCAGCATCTTTGAGCGTGTCATTTTGAATCCTTGGCATATGATGGTTTATCCTTTCAAGGAGCATTATCTAAAAAGTTTGCCTTCTTCCAAAAAAAGAAATGAAAAAAAAAAATAAAAATTGAAAATGTGCCTTGGTGAAAACCTAGAAATAGGCACCTTGGTAGCAAAAGTAAAGAGAAATAAATTCATCCTATGGTGAAAACCACTTCCTTGTGGCACCTTGGATAAGTACCATGATGAAAACCTGGCAATCAGGCATCATGCGTAGTTCTTCTACATATTTCATCCATTCCGTCTTCTCTCTTTGATCTTGACAATGTTGATCTATGCACGAACATTTGACTATTTTGTGAGTTGTCTTATGATGATCTTGTTTTCATTCCTTCCATGTTTAGCCTTCATATCCATCTTCCTCCATTCATTTTCGCCTATCGCTATCCTTTTCCCCTTTGGTCTTGATCTAATAAAAAAAGAAAGAAAGAGTAAAACACAGTGCTATGAAGCCTCTTGACATGTCTACTCCTTTGGATTGCATCTTTTCCTGCTCTTGCATTATGATTTTGTGCTTATCCTATGCTAGCCTTTCATTGCTTGTCCAAATGCGCTTTACATGACAATTTTTCCCTAGCTTGGGTATTCTTGAGGAGTTTCCCCTTGAGGATTTCTTCCCTTCATTTAGCTTTCATTCTCTTATCTTCCATCTCTTCCACTAGCTTGCCAATCCCTCTTGTTCTCCACCTTGCTAGACATTGGGACTGCATGATATGATCTTGCTTGGGAGTTTGCAAATGGAAAAAGATGCTGTCAAGTATACCAAGTATCAGAACAATTATCAGAACTAGTATCAGTACTAGTATCAGAACAATTATCAGAATCAGTATCAGAATCAGTATCAAAACCACTATCAGAATAATTATCAAAATCAGTATCAGAATCAATATTAGAACCAGTATCAGAACAATTATCAGAATCAGTATCAGAACCTAATATCAGGACAATTATCAGAATCAGTATCAAAATCAGTATCAGAATTAGTATCAGAACTAGTATCAGAACAATTATCAGAATTAGTATCAGAACCAGTATCAGCACAAGTATCAGAAAAAGCATCTCATGATTAATCCAACTCTTTGGGCCTACAGAACAAGTATCAGAACACCTACTGGGGGCTACACCTTTCACTTTAGTTTATGGGTCTGAAGCGGTACTGCCTATTGAGGTTGAAATCCCATCACTCAGAATCAAAATGCATGGACTTGTCACTGATGAAGACTACAGAGTGTCAAGGTTACAAGAACTTGAACTACTAGATGAGCGCAGACAAGCAGCGTATGATCATCTCAGAGTGTATCAGAAAAGAATGTCTAGAGGCTACAACAAGAAAGTCAGACATAGAGAATTTCAGGTTGGTGATCTAGTGTTCAGAGAAAATCCTAAAAATCAATCCCATCGAGAACGCAAGGGGAAGTTCGAACCCAACTGGCTGGGTCCCTTTGTAATCACTGCTACTTTTGGCTCTGGTGCCTATCAACTCTCAACGACTGAAGGAGAACAGCTCCGAGAACCAATCAACGTTCTCCATCTAAAGAAATTCTATGCCTAAGGCATTCAGTGCTTGGTAAATGTCCTAAAAAAAATCTTAAAAATCAGAAAAATTCCTGAAAAAATGAACATCTTGGTGAAAACCTAGTAATAGGCGCCTTGATGATTCACAAAAAAATTGAAAAAATGAAAAGTACAAAAAAATTAAAAAATATCAAAAGTACAAAAAAATTGAAAAAATGAAAAATACAAAAAAAAAAAAAAAAAAAAAAAGTGCCTTGGTGAAAACCTGGAAACAGGCACCTTGGTAGCAAAAATAGAATCTCTACCAAGATGGTGAAAACTCGGCAAACGGGCACCACTTGTTCCAAAATGCTCCATCTATCAGCACAATCTTGGTCTTTCCCAGCTTTCAGTCTTGCTTTAGTTTGTACATATCTCCCGGTTTGTTCCTGCATTTCCAGTTTTCAATAAGTCGGCCTGTACACCAACCAGCTCAAGCGTTTGCATCCTATCAATGTTCACACTTGGGGGCAATCAATGTCATATCCTATGGTCTCCCATGTATCTTAGACGTGTCATATCCACTCAGAGTCCTTTGAAGCTTCAAGTTGAGTCAGTCAGTCTGTCTCGTCTCCAGAAAGGATTTTGCATCAACAACAATCAAAAATCAAAACTCAACTGAAAACAATCTGTGCTTTTCATGCTTTTATCTCCTTGTAGGCTTACTGATTCGCATTGAGATTTTTGCATATTGTGTCCCTTCGAGCTCTTCGATGATGTCTTTTACAGGATTTAGAGAGTGATGACTGGGGGCATAATCTTTTCTTTGTCTTCTGCTTGTATGTGAAAATCTAACAGCTTTGGAAATTTTGGATTGAAATGGTGTCCGACTGTAAGAGCCTCTATCTCGAATTGGATGGCCATGCGTACCTCGACCATTGATACTCGAAAAATTCAAGGAAGTTTGATCTAACTATTGTCTTTTTGAGTAAGTTCTTTCTCCTACTGTGGAACACAATCTTGCCTAAGGATGTGAACGATAAAGGGTCACTACGGGTAATTCACATTGGATTTAGAATGATCTCTTGACTGTTTGATGTGTTTGTAACGCAAGGCGTACTCAGGTCATCACGACGTGTATGTTTTGATGCTTGTACAAATTGCTATATCAAAATGGACATGATATTCAGGTCATCCTGGCGTTTGTGCCTTGATGCTTATATCTAATCCGACATTCAACAACTAAAATCAATATTCATATGTCCATGGTTGTTTGACCAGTGGGTGTTGTATTGATTCTTGCACATACAAATCGATATTCATATGTCTATGGTTTCATGGCTAGTGGGCATTGTATTGATTTATCCGGTTACCTAAAAAGTTCAATGATGATAACAAATCGACACATGATCAGTGACTAGGTCCTAGGTCTTAGGTTGCATTTCATTTTGCATGTCTCATTGCATGATCTCACAATGATTAAACAAACTTCAATGCTTAAATGATTTTTCAAATCGCATCTTCAAGTCTAACAAGAGCTGAATCTCACACGAAGGTTCCTCCAATGAAATAGCAAGTAGAATCCTTTTTCGGGATCAAAATTCAAATCTGAGATCATTCATATTATTAACTACTTGCATATTCGACCTTCAATCATCACAGAAATCTAGTATTCAACTTAACTGATTATCTTACATCAAACTATCAAAATTTCAACTTGGTCAACCATGGTCAACTCATGGTCAAACCTAGTCAAACTTGGTCTTTTGGGACCTTCCAATGATGCAGAATGCGTTCTCGAATGTAAATAACCACTTCTCAGATCAATTAACATGCTTCTAAACTATCAACGCTGACTTTTCTTGTCAGATTTCAATTTTAATCCCGAAGGGGGCATGCTATTGCACATCATTCAAAGTCTGTAAATCAAATTCTATCGATCAAGTCTATCAATATCTTTCATCAGTGATCAAGACAAACAATCACGTCTAGTTACTGATTCATCAAAAGTCCTCATCGCTCGGGGCAAATCTATCATCACTTGGGGCATATCAGATTCATCGATCCATATCAATCTGGTATTCTCTCAATCTTGTAAACTGTATCAGTTTTTGCAACCATCAGATCATAGTGTTCTTTCCTTGGTTCTTCGACAACTGAAAGATTCAGATGTGATACTTGCTAGTTCTGCTAAGACAATCGAGTCTAGAACGGGTCACTCACTTCTTATCAATCCTAAGGTTCAGAATCAGGCATTTTGACACTTTTTCGCAATCATAGGTTCGTTTTCTGTTATAGTGAACATTATCTTTGGTCATTCAGGACCTATTATCTTCATATCAAGTCAATATCAATCAACTCCTATCTCAATATCTTTCAATCGGTTTCTATCTTGAGATCGGTTTATCTTTCGAATCAATTTCATATCTTTATCAAACACAGACTATCTTTGAACCACTGCGCTTCGCACAGTAATTCAAAGAGGGGCAAAATGTAATACCCCAAAAATGGGCTATAAGTTCATTAACCTCCTATATCATCAAATCATATGAAATCGACATCAAAGTCCTAATCTAAGGCACATCTAAACATCATCAAATCTAATTGATTATCTTAAATTTTGCATCGGAGAATATTCCTAGTAATATTCCTAATTATCTTAATTATCTTTAATTTTATAATTATTTGGCAATAAATCACATTTATCCTAAAGTTTGATTAATTGAATATTTTCATATTTAATTAATTAGATTTAATATTTGCCACTTAATTGTGTAATTAAATTATATTATATCTATTATTAATTGTATTATTTAATTTTGACAATAAATCTAATATCATATGAATAATTGATTAAATTCTTATTTAATTAATTAAAGCAAGTTGTCATTATTTAATAATATAGTTTTTAATAAAAGTTTGATTAAATAATTGATTAACTCATAAATCAATTGTTTTATTTTTAAAAGCAGTTAAGTTGGAAATAAATCACTTTATTATTAAATTAATTCATAAATAAAACATGCACAATCATAAAAGCAAACAACTATCAATTATCAATTAAAGCTAAACTCTATTTTGAGTTAAAACTTAGCTTTTGCATGTTTTTGTGAGTTAATTATCTTTTATTTAAAAATAACTCAAAAATCAAGTTGAGTTATTTGAGTGATTTATGGCTTTTTCCCATGCACCTCCAAAGCATTGGATTTCTATAAATTAAAGGCTCAACTCTTCACAAATCATCTCATATTTTGCACAATCACGCTGGAGAATTGGAGACTGAGGAATCAACTTGCGAATTCAAAGCTTTGTGAGATCAATCTTATTTTTTTTGCATTCATATTACATATCATTGTTAGATTCATAGCATATCAATTTTCAATAGCATTCATAGCATATCAATTTCATTTAGCATAGATTTCATATCAGTTTTTATCATTCTTATTGCATAGAAAATATCAAAAATATAGATTAATTGCATTCAATTTCATATCCATCAATTGCATTCAAATCCTTCATTTAGGTGTCGTCTAGGTCACTGATTTCGATTACAATCTGAGAACATTAATCTCGCACCTATTAGAAGGCAGTAAATCGCTTGGTTAGATAGCTTTCAATTTTGCATGATTTTGATTATCACTAACCTCTAATGTTTTACTGAGTGTTGTGTTTACAGATCAGGTATAATTTTCACACACACAATGATAAAATTAAAAAAATATTTATAATATTTTAAAATATTAGAATATGAATATTTCTAATTTTAAAAATATTTTGATGTAAGATGGTTCCCGAGACTACATCAGATTCCGACACCAGGCTGCGATGTTAAGGATTCCAAAAACTTTATCGAGTTCAGAATTCAGGTCAATCGAACCAAGGACGACAAAGATGAAGGAAAATTTCAAGGCAGATGGAGAAGGGAGTGCATGAACTCTTATTTTTTATGACATCCCGAGTTGCACTAAAAACTGAAGAATACATTTTCAAAGATGTTATACATACCCTCTCTAAATTACTCTGTGGTAAAGGCTTATTCAAAAGAAACACTTTGTAGTAGCTCTGTCACAGCCTTGACAATAGAACAGTCCATACGGTTTGGACAGTCGAGCATTTCACTGCAGATCCACGGCAAGCCATCACTCATAACAAAAACGGGGCACCCGCTATGTTAGATTAAAGGTCCCAGCAAATGTAAGGCACATATTTTGATCTCCGAATTGGTATAATGGTTTTCATTATTGAAAGGCATGTTTTTGTCCTTATAAGTATTTTAATGAATATTTCAGAGTTTTTAATCGCTTGACATGTGGTTTGCTTGGAATCAGTGGACATGAATAGGCTACTGAATGAGATGCTCTGATGTATGCTGGTTGTTAATGTGATTTCTGAACCGTTCATTTACAACAACGAATAAAACAGCAGAGCAGACAGACATCATAATGACTGTTGTCTATCACATTTACTGAGCTTGTACATGAGGTTTTAATGGCTTGGCATGTGATCTAAGTGAAGATGAATTGGCTTCACATTTAATGAGCTTGTACATGAGGTTTATTTGGCTTGACATTTGATCTGCTTGAAATAAGTGGAGATGAATTGGCTTGGTCAGTAACTTCCGTACATAGATATTAAGAGAGTAATATTGAAGGAGATGTTGTGACTTAAAGATAGTTGTTAATGTGATTCCAGATTCATGCATTTACCATAATAGAAAAATAGGAAAGCAAAAATAGATCTTAATGACTTTGTTGTGCATCACATTTAATGAATTTTTAAATTACATTTAATCACATGATATGTGGTCTGCTTGAAATTCGTATTACTTATTGCAATTATTAATTAATTAAAAATATTATTTTTATTTAAAAAAAAAAACTAAGTGTCCCCTTGGTAAGATATGCATTTCAGTTTGATATTGTAGACATTGTCCTCCAAAACTGTTCCAAATAGACTAAATAGGTTTATGTTGATAGGGCTTCCAAAAACAACTTGGTGGTGGATGATATATTGAGTTGTTTTAACAAAAAAATCAAATAAATGTTGTTTTATTGTATTTTTCAATTAGTTGTTGATATATCATAATTAAATAAATTGTTTTAAATTAGTAGTTGTGCTTTTTTTAGCATACAATAGGTTTTATATATATATATATTTTTAATGGGAAGAAGTAGTACAATTAATTGGTAGAACATCGTTGTCAAAGTTGATTCCCAAGTTTGAGATCAATTATGGATTTTTTTTAACCAACCTAGAGAGGGGAGTTTTCCAAGATAAGAGTAGGAAAATTGTAAATTAGTTTTGTTTAGGTTTTAAAATGTCACCCTAACTAAAGCATTAGGGCTCACCGACATTTCATTCTAACAATGGAAACCTTCTTGATCTGTAGGTGGACTCTGATTGAGAAGGAATCTTCAGATTCTAGGCTAGTTCCTTTTTGATTTAAAATATCACCTCCTACCTGAAACTTGAATGGGGAAAGGGAGAAAGATAACTTAAAAACCAAAATTAAAATGGGGTGATACACCAAAACTTGTTTCAAGATTACAATACATAAACTACTGAGATGCATTAACATTCACTATTCAACATATAGGTTGACTAAAATCCACTATTAGGGTTCACACCATGAACAATGAAATCTATCAACAAATATATAGATTCTACAAAAAGATTTGAATTTTGGTCACTTAGAGGAGGAATAGGAATAATTCACTTCTCCTTGTTACAAAACTGATAAACACTTAATGCAGAAAGAAGAAAAGGATTGAATTCAATACTCAAAAATTGATGCAATGGAGAAACCTACTTTATTATCCTTCCAAGCTCTGAAAATGGTTACAAAAATGTAAAAAAGGGGCTGAGGAATGAAAATGTTCACTTAGCCTTCTTTTGCATGATTCCAAACCCCTAAAACTAAAAATCTAACTCCTTTTTAAAGCCCTCCAAGGCTGAATTAAAAAATCCAGGCCCCCTAAATTCCCTCTAAGAAATGCTCTAATTTTGCTATAAATTAGCCCCCAAATTATAGGTATTACTCTAAGATATTCCCTTAGATCAAGCCTCCTAAAATAGCTCCCAAAACCCTGGCAATAAACCCTAACTATAAGCCTAGAAATAATGCCACTAATCCAACCCCTTATGTTGGTTTTGAAAGATAAAATCTTCTAATAAATACCAACATTTACAATAAAATAGGCCCTTTTTAAAATCAAAATACCATAAAGCCTTAATCAAAACCTAAACCTAGATGAAATACCTTAGTCTAAGCTTATACAAATTACATAAGGTCAAAATGACCACCATGCAATCTGTAAGCAATGAATATCTCAGAGGTAGTATGTTAGGTGGCATTTCAACTTTCAAGGCTGGCTAGGAGTACACTGCAGACATTTAAATAAATTTTATTTTGGACTGTCATTGGACTTGAAAATCCATTTCACCTTTGCACTATCTCAGTTCTTGAACATTTCTTTTGCATTTGGATTTTGAGAACAAACTGAAGGTTAAAACCTTAAACTATTGTGGGTATCTGTAGATGAAGTCCAGCTCATAATTTATCTTCTCTCTAGCCATTTGATCCTCTTTGTGGTTGTGCATTTTCTCATATATGTTTGAAAACGTGGCTTAGACTGTGATTGACAATAAGCTTTTAAAGCTTGATGAGCTCACGCTTGACTGAGAGCTCACGGGCTATGCATGGAACTCATGGGTTTTTTATTGTACCTAGCCTTTGGTTGAGAACATAAGTTTGCTGGAACTATTGAGGCCTTGATGCCTCATGCTTGACTGAATGTAACCTGAATTCAAGGCTAGGAGCTCTGACTGTATGAACCTCCGCATAAACTAGAGGATCACTCAATTTTTTATTGGAAGAACTGAAGTTGATCCTTGATTGAAGACTTATTCTCAAAAGCTTAGGCTTGATTAAGAGCTCACGACTTTAGACTGGAAATGGGCTCTCTTAATCATTCGGGCTAGCTAGACTCAAGCTTGGCTCATCTTTGATGGGAAGATCTTCGAGCTATGTTTATAAACTCACATCACTTTACTACTAGAGAACCTGATCTCAAGGGTCAATTATGTTAGTGAACATGACCAAATGGTCAATTTATGCGTTAATCGGTCAACTGGTATGTTCACTAACCTAATGCTATCATGTTGTCCTAAAAAAGGTTTATCAGCTATAAACACTAAGTCCCTTTGACTTAGATATTAGGTCTATATAATAAAAACATGCATAATGGTGGCCACTAATAGTAAAAGATTTCATAAAATTATGTCCATTTAATAGTACTTTTCAGTTTATGTGTAAGCACATTTTCCTATTGCATTGAGATACCAGATAGATATAGGTGCAGCTCTAAAAGATTCTGATTATTGTATGATGTTTTGATCTTATGCATTGCTTAGATCTAATTAGATCTAACAAATTTTAACTCTTCCATAATGCAGGACAAACCCTAAAGACCTAGAACTAGACACATGAATACATAGACCCAGACAATGGACCGGAGGACTTGAACCAGACAGACAACCAACTCTAAAATGAAGACGACTCCTCAAGGCAATGCAAAGGACCTTACTCATACCTCTATCACATCTTTCTATTCTGCCCTTTGCACTCTATTTATTGACATGAAATATGAAAGAACATTTGTAAAATTACATTTAGTTTGAATGCACAATGTATTGATCAATTATGAATTTGAAAATTTAAAATGTGATCAATACTTAGAGTATAATAAAAAATTGTTATAAATGCAATAACAAAATATTGATCTACATCACCTGAAAAATAGTGTTGAATGGAAGTACCTTTATGCGACCCTTTCCTATTTTTGTCTATTGTTCTGTATATAGAAAAATAGGGTAACAATTTTGGTGACTTCTGCTGGATGTCTTCCTGCTAAAAATGAACCCTTGACCTTATCATTGTGTAATGGAGTTAGATAACCAAAACATGCATATGCAACCTTTATTGAAATGAAAATGCATCTAATCTAAGACTCATGCAACCTAAAGCCCTAGTGTTGGAATGCACTTATTGAAATGAAAACTAGACTAACCTACTCTAACTAGCTTAAAGCCTAGTCAAACAAAACCATTCACTAATTGTGAAAAATAGATGCCCATCCTTTTCAACTCACAATAATCCACATGCTTATAGAAAGCCAATATGATATGAACACATGAGATGTACTTGACCCATTGCTGAGAAAATTTATGATTAAAAAAGATGTCACTTACTTGATCCAGTTGATTAAAAACACCATCATCCTGAGGAAAATCATAAATCAGCAACATTTTGTGAAGAACAAGAGAAAATTCACTTACTTGAGCCAACTAATTGAAAATACCATCATTTTGATCCAACGTGACAACAAGCTGCTAAATACCTTATTGGACATCCCTGAGAGATAATGAACTTGGAGCTCTCCTTGATAGATTCTGGTTCTTGAAATATTACTTTAGACTGCTGAGCTTCTTCTTTTTCATGCTGGATGGAAATAACTTCCTCCTGTAGCTTGTGGGTACTTTCTGGAAGTGTGGGCTTATCATCAAGATGTAAGAAAAATTGCTCCACCTTGTCCCTAAAAAGATCTTCTTCTTCATCTTCCTTACTCTTTTGTAGGAGAAGCATATTCTTGTCAGCATAATTATCCTGATTTGCTGATATCTTCTTTGTCGTATCTTGTTCAACAGGAAAGGGAAAATCTTCCCAAGTCAAAATATTTTCTTCAATAGCATGAGAAACATTAGAAAGATCATCCTTCTCACACTTACCAATTGTAACCTTCTATTCAATAATCAACTTTTCTTTCTCTAACTGAAGACACTTTTCAATCTGAAGTTGATAGCCTTTCTTATACTTTACAACTATCGAAGCTAGGATCCTTATGTTCTTTTCTTGATCCTGAAACTCTTTCTCATGGAACTCCTCCCGAGCTCTTGATTCTCTTTCTATTTCTTCTTGAAATTCAACTCTTTTATTGAACATGGCCTTTATCAGCTCTTTATAATCTTCAACTACCTTTGCATGAATCTTCTTCTATGCTTCCAACTCACTTTCATGAACCTTCTTTTGTGCTTTCAATTCTCTTTCAATCTTGTACTCATTCCTCTTGAACTGCTCCACTAAATATATCTTATGACTTTGCTCCTGTTGAGCCAATGCAGCCTCCTGATGTAAATAGGCTTGATAAGCATGCTCATCTTGCTTCTTGTCTAGCTCTTGTTGGAATTTCGATTCCTACTACCTCTTAATATCTTCAATCTACATAAGCATATCATACAACATACTTGTAGTATCTCTATTGTGTAAATCATTATCATTTGCAGGATAATTAAAAGGCTGAGTTGATGTAGGCTCTATGAAATCATATTGTAATTGTTGACCTTGAAAGGAATTATCTTAAAATTGTGGAAAACATGGAAATTGACCATCTTCATAAGCATATCCTCCCTGAAAACTTGACATCTCTACTCATTAGACAGGCTATAAATCAGAAAGTAAAACAATTTGAAACATACCAACACTTGATCTTGAGACACAAGTTGACTTTCCTTCACAGAACCACCAAATATGTGAAAGGTATGACCTCTTTAAGGTCTAAATCTTACTGATAGCACACCACAACTAGCAGGTAATGTAATGTAATTCCACTAGTTCATTGAAGAACGGGTCTGACAAGGCCTGCCAAAAACTGTTTAGGTTTTAAAATGTCACCCTAACTCAGGCATTAGGGATTGCGATCATTTCATCCTAACAATGGAAACCTTCTTGAGCTATAGGTGGACTCTGATTGAGAAGGAATCTATAGATTCTAAGCCAGTTCCTATTTGATTTGGAATATCACCTCCTGACTGAAACTTGAATGGGGAAAGGGAGAAAGATAACTTAAAAACTAAAATTGAAATGGGGTGATACACCAAAACTTATTTTAGGCTTACAATACATAAACTACTGAGATGCATTAACATTCACTATTCAACATATAGGCTAACTAAAATCCACTATTAGGGTTCACACCATGAATATACAAATTCTACAAAAAGATTTGAATTTTGGTCACTTAGAGGAGGAATAGGAATAATTCACTTCTCCTTGTTACAAAACTGATAATCACTTAATGCAGAAAGAAGAAAAGGATTGAATTCAATGCTCAAAAATTGATGCAATGGAGAAACTTGCTTTATTACCCTTCCAAGCTTTGAAAATGGTTACAAAAATGTAAAAAATGGGTTGAGGAATGAAAATGTTCACTCAGCCTTCTTTTGCATGATTCCGAACCCCTAAAACTAAAAATCTAACTCCTTTTTAAAGCCCTCCAAGGCTGAATTAAAAAATCTAGGCCCCCTAAATTCCCTCTAAGAAATGCTCTAATTTTGCTATAAAATAGCCCCCAAATTACAGGTATTACTCTCAGATATTCCCTTAGATCAAGCCTCCTAAAATAGCTCCCAAAACCCTGGCAATAAACCCTAACTATAAGCCTAGAAATAATACCACTGATCCAGCCCCTTATGTTGGTTTTGAAAGATAAAATCTTCTAATAAATACCAACATTTACAATAAAAATAGGCCCTTTTTAAAATCAAAATACCATAAAGCCTTAATCAAAACCTAAACCTAGATGAAATACCTAAGTCTAAGCTTATACAAATTACATAAGGTCAAAATGACCACCATGCAATCTGTAAGAAATAAATATCTCAGAGGTAGTATGTGTTAGGAATAAGGTGTCTCAACCTTGGATAATTCCTATTCTTATTATTTGTTTTGTAAATGTATTTTTTGCAAATAATGTAATTAAGTGTGAGTGTACATGTCTAGTTGGCATGTTGATGTGTCACTCCACTTGATGTGTCGGCATCTTGTGCGTAAGGAGATCATGATTGAAATGGTCATGATGGATTCCTATGACGCATAAGAACTATTTAAGGAATGTGCTATGACAGGTGTAAGAGCATCTTATGACTTGGGCCTATTTGGGCACCCAAGAAGAAGTGGTTGGTGTGTGTAAGAGAATATGCCAAAAATAGGTTGGTATGATAGATTCTCTTACACTTCTCTTGTGACTGTGATTGCATGTAACAACTGTGTACATGTGGCTTTGTGCATGGGTCTTGGTGGTTGTGCCTATTTTTGGGTCCAGAGGAGTCTATATATATGATGCTACTCCTATGGGAGAGATATAACAAAAATTTAAGTCTTGTTGGCTTTGTCTCTGATTTCCTGAAAGAACTTGCATTGCAAGTGTATTGTAATCTTTGTGTTGAAGATAATACATTGTGTAGGTTTTGGAGTGCTGGGGTTTTTTACTGAAAGGTTTTCCCTAGGGTATATCGTTGTGTCATTCTCTATTTTTCTGTATGTATGGTATGTGGTTGCAATATCTTTGTTAAAGTAGTTAACGAATCTGAAATTGTAAGGATTTATAAGAATTTGCACAATACTCTCCTATAGAGATTAGCGTAGGAAGCTGTTTCCGCACCTGAGTTTCCTTACAAGTGGTATCAGAGCTTGATCAACTTTTGATCCTAGTTGTTGGGTAGGGTTTTTTGAGCTGATCTCAAGTTTGAGTGGGATTTTTTTGCAGAGCATTCTGAATCTTATTTGCAGATTGAGATGGCAAGTTCATCATATGGAAGAATGGAGGTGGAGAAATTTAATGGCACTAATTTCGAGTTGTGGAAACTCAAGATGGAAGACATGTTGGAAGATCATGACCTATGGGAAGTGACTTCAAGTGCTACAAGACCAGCAACTATAGCTCAAGTAGATTGGGATATCAAAGACCGTAAAGCTAAGGGTGTCATAAGACTCTATTTAACTGATGCAGTCCTTCTGAATGTTCTAGATGAGAAAACCGCAAATAGTTTGTGGGAAAGACTTGCGGCCGTGTATCAAGCCAAATCACTGGTGAACAAGTTGTTCCTGAGGAAGAAGTTGTACTCTCTATGAATGGAGGAATGTGGATCCTTAACAGATCATTTAAATGCATTTAATCTGCTGGCTGCACAATTGACATCAGCTGGTGTCAAGTTAGAGGAGGACGATCGTTGCTACACACTTTTGTGTTCTTTACCAGATTCATGGGACCATCTTGTGATGGCTCTCGAAAGCACTTTAGTCACCTTCAAAATGGATGATGTGGTGTCTTCCCTGCTATCAGAGGAGATGCGGAGAAAGGCTTTCATTTCGGAAAAAGAAGCCCTTGCTGTTCGTGGGAGATCCACAGAAAGAGGGAAGAAAAAAGACAATAAGTATGACAATAAGGGTAGATCCAAATCCTGTGGGAAGTCAAAGACTTCCAATAAGTCCAAGGAAAAATGTTGGAACTGTGATAAATTTGGGCACTTTCGTAAAGACTGCAAAGAGTCGAAGAAGAAGAAGAAACGTTCAGATTCAGCTTCAAAAAGATCTCAAGAAGATGGTGATGCATTCATTGCAGCTTTGGCAGCCCATGCATCTGATGATGTGTGGTTGGTTGACTCAGGTGCATCTTTTCACATGACCTCTCATCGAAATTGGTTCTCAAAATATGAAGAGTTTGATGGTGGAAAGGTGTACTTGGGTGATGATTCTCACCTAAAGATAGTTGGACGCAGAAGGGTCACTATCAAATTTCCTGATGGACGAGTAAAGGGAATCATGGAGTTATGCACATTCCAGGTTTGGCACGAAACCTATTATCTATAAGTATGCTGAATGATGTAGGTGTGCAAGTTGTTTTTTCGAAAGAAGGATGCAAGATGATGAGAGGATCGATAGTGCTTGCAAGGGGTACTAGAAGAGGTACCTTATTTCAGCTAGATGCATGTATTCCTCTATGTAATAGTTCTTCATCCTCACCATCTAAACAAGCAGTGAAGAAGTCTGTGGCTATTGGTTCTGATGGTAGTGCAAACACTTTGGAAGGTAAGCTTCCCGCAGAAAAGACAATGTTATGGCATATGAGATTTGGCCACATTGGTGAAAAGGGTCTCAGAACCCTAAAAAATAAAAATCTCATTGAGGGGTTAAATGATTGCAATCTTGAGTTTGACTTATGCGAACACTGTGTCTATGGTAAACAAAATCGTGTTCAGTTTTACTCTAGTTCTCACAAATCTTCTGATGTTTTGGATCTTATTCATTCTTATGTATTTGGTCCTGTAAAAGTTCCTTCAATCTCCAAGTCTGTATTTTTTGTATCTTTCATAGATGATTATAGTAGAAGGATGTGGATTTATTTCCTTAAAAGTAAGACACAAGTCTTTAGTCGGCTCAAGGAATTTAAAGCTCTTGTAGAGAATCAGACTAGTAAGAAGATTAAGTGTGTGAGAACTAACAATGGTGGTGAGTTTTTCTTAGCAGAGTTTGAACAGTTCTATAAAGAACGAGGTATCGAGAGGCATAAGACAACTCCTTATACCCCACAACAAAATGGAGTTGCAGAGAGAATGAATAGGACACTGATGGAGAAGGCTAGGAGTATGCTTAGTGGAGCTGGTTTAGAATAAAGGTTTTGGGCCGAAGCTGTGGCCACTGCTTGCTATCTAGTTAACCGATCTCCTACATCAGCCCTTGTTGGTAAGACACCCATGGAGGTGTGGTCTAGTAAGAAGCCTTCAATTAGACATCTTCATGTTTTTGGTTGTGAAGCTTATGCACATGTTCCAAAGGAGAAAAGATCTAAGTTGGAAAACAAAGCTATTAAATGTATTTTCATCGGATACAGTGCTGGTGTGAAAGGATACAAGCTTTGGGATCCTGTGACTAGTAAGGTGTTGTATAGTAGAAATGTTATTTTCAGAGAGCTAACATCTTCTCCTATTGTGCTACAACCAGATGAAAAAGAAAAGGAAAAAGATGTTGTTCAGTTGCCTCCTACCCCTGAGAAGACTGAACAGAGAGACCATGTTGGGCCTAATGATGAGGAGAGCTCTAGCAGTTCTGATAGTTCAGAAGAAGAGGAAGAACAACCTCAACCGTAGCCCTTGAGGAGATCCACGAGAGAAAGAAAGCAACCAGAAAGGTTTGGTTATTCTATGTTAGATTCCAGTTGTGCCTTTGCTTTGATTACTAACACTGATGAGCCTAGATCTGTGAAAGAGGCTTTGGGCATGGAAGATGCAGGTTCTTGGATTGAGGCTATGGATGATGAGATGGCTTCATTGGAGAAAAAAAAAACTTGGGACCTTATACCTTTGCCTAAAGGGAGAAAATTTGTTGGCTGTAAATGGGTGTTCAAGAAGAAATTCTGTGCAGATGGTAGTGTTGAAAGGTATAAAGCTAGATTGGTTGCAAAGGGGTATTCATAGGTAGAGGGAATAGATTATGGTGAAATATTCTCTCCTGTTGCAAAGTTGACATCCATTGGATTTCTATTATCTCTTGCTGCATCATATGATTTAGAGATAGGACAGATGGATGTGAAGACAACTTTCCTTCATGGTGATTTGGAGGAAGAGATTTATATGTCATGGCCTGAGCACTACATTGTTAAAGGTAAAGAATCCTTAGGTTGCAGATTAAAGAAATATCTATATGGTTTGAAGCAATCTCCTAGGATGTGGTACCTTAAGTTTGATGCCTTTGTTTTTTCAATTGGATTTGTAAGATCAAAATCAGATCATTGTGTTTATTTCAGAGTTGAAAATGACCGCCTTCTTATTGTTGCATTATATGTTGCTGTTTGGGAAGGGTAAGGGTATGATTTCTGATTTTAAATCTCAGTTGTCAGCATAGTTTGAGATGAAAGATCTTGGGGCAGATAGGTACATCTTGGGTATGGAAATCAGTAGAGACACGTCTAACAAAAAACTTTGGTTGAGTCAGAGTAAGTATGTGAAGTCTGTGTTGGACAGATTCAGCATGGCAAATTGTAGACCACTATGTGTTCCTATTTCTGTGGGAACAAAGTTATGTGTAGATGATTGTCCAAAATCTCCTAGTGAGGTGGAGGACATGAGTAGAGTACCTTATGCTAGTGCAGTTGGCAGTCTTATGTATGCTATGGTCTATACTAGACCAGACATTGCCCAAGCAGTGGGAGTCCTAAGTCAGTTTATGGCTAATCTTGGATGGGTACATTGGGATGCAGTTAAGCGAGTATTCAGATATTTGAGGGGTACATCAAATTACTCCATATGTTATCATGGTAACTCTTCTAGATCTCCGCATTTAGTTTGTATTCATGGGTTTGTGGATTCAGATTGGGTAGGTGATATTGATAGCAGGAGATCCACCAGTGCTTATGTGTTCACTATGTTTGGTGGTGCCATCAGTTGGATGAGTAAGCGACAACTTGTGGTTGCTTTGTCCACTACAGAAGCTGAGCACATGGCTGCTACTCATGCTTGTAAAGAAGCCATTTGGCCTAGAAGATTGTGTTCTGATGTTGGTGTCGATGTAGAAAAGATTACTATTTGGTGTGACAGTCAGAGCGCTATTTGCCTTGCAAAGAATCCAACTTTCCATGCCAAAATGAAGCACATTGATGTGCAGTTTCACTTTGTGAGAGATATGGTGGAAGATGGAAAGGTAAATTTGGAGAAGGTAGATACTGTGAAGAATGTTACAGATGCATTAATGAAACCAGTGGGCACTAAGAATTTCAGATGGTGTTTGGAGTCTATGGGCCTTTTGGCCTATAGCGGTTAAAGTTCCTGTTATGTTCCTGTTGCTCTTACAAGGTGTTCAACAAGTGGGAGAATGTTAGGAATAAGGTGTCTCAACCTTGGATAATTCCTATTCTTATTATTTGTTTTGTAAATGTATTTTTTGCAAATAATGTAATTAAGTGTGAGTGTACATGTCTAGTTGGCATGTTGATGTGTCACTCCACTTGATGTGTCAGCATCTTGTGTGTAAGGAGATCATGACAGATTCTTATGATACGTAAGAACTATTTAAGGAATGTACTATGACAGGTGTAAGAGCATCTTATGACTTGGGCCTATTTGGGTGCCCAAAAAGAAGTGGTTGGTGTGTGTAAGAGAATATGCCAAAAATAGGTTGGTATGATAGATTCTCTTACACTTCTCTTGTGACCATTATTTTTGGTAGATTCTATGAGAAGCTATCATAGTCTATTCTAGGGATGGATGCCTATTCTTGGGATTGCATGTAACAACTGTGTACATGTGGCTTTGTGCATGGGTCTTGGTGGTTGTGCCTATTTTTGGGTCCAGAGGAGTCTATATATATGATGCTGCTCCTATGGGAGAGATATAACAAAAATTTAAGTCTTGTTGGCTTTGTCTCTAATTTCTTGAAAGAACTTGCATTGCAAGTGTATTGTAATCTTTGTGTTGAAGATAATACATTGTGCAGGTTTTGGAGTGCTGGGGTTTTTTACTGAAAGGTTTTCCCCACGGTATATCATTGTGTCATTCTCTATTTTTCTGTATGTATGGTATGTGGTTGCAATATCTTTGTTAAAGTAGTTAATGAATATGAAATTGTAAGGATTTATAAGAATTTTCACAATACTCTCCTATAGAGATTAGCGTAGGAAGTTGTTTCCGCACCTGAGTTTCCATACAGTATGTTAGGTGGCATTTCAACTTTTGAGGCTGGCTGGGAGTACACTGCAGACATTTAAATAAATTTTATTTTGGACTGTCACCAGAATTGAAAATCCATTTCACCTTTGCACTATCTCAGTTCTTGAACATTTCTTTTGCATTTGGATTTTGAGAACAAACTGAAGGTTAAAACCTTAAACTATGGTGGGTATCTGTAGATGAAGTCGAGCTCATAATTTATCTTCTCTCTAGCCATTTGATCCTCTTTGTGGTTTTTCATCTTCTCATATATGTTTGAAAACATGGCTCAGACTGTGATTGACAGTCAGCTTTTAAAGCTTGATGAGCTCACGCTTGACTAAGAGCTCATGGGCAATGCATGGAACTCATGGGTTTTTTATTGTACCTAGCCTTTGGTGAGAACATAAGTTTTCTAGAACTATTGAGGCCTTGATGCCTCATGCTTGACTGAATGTAACCCAAATTCAAGGCTAGGAGCTCTGACCATATGAAACTCTGCCTAAACTAGAGCATCATGCAGTTTTTGATTGGAAGAACTGAAGTTGATCCTTGATTGAAGACTTATTCTCAAAAGCTTAGGCTTGATTAAGAGCTCATGACTTTAGACTGGAAATGGGCTCTCTTAATCATTCAGGCTAGCTAGAGTCAAGCTTGGCTTGTCTTTGACAGGAAGATCTTTGAGCTATGTTTATAAACTCACAGAACTTTACTACTAGAGAACCTGATCTCAAGGGTCAATTATGTTAGTGAACATGACCAAATGGTCAATTTATGCATTGATCGGTCAACTGGTATGTTCACTAGCCTAATGCTATCATGTTGTCCTAAAAAAGGTTTATTAGCTATAAACACTAAGTCTCTTTGACTTAGATATTAGGTCTATATAATGAAAACATGCATAATGGTGGCCACTAATAGTAAAAGATTTCATAAAATTATGTCCCTTTAATACTACTTTTCAGTTTATGTGTAAGCACATTTTCCTATTGCATTGAGATACTAGATAGATATAGGTGTAGCTTTGAAAGATTCTGATTGTTGTATGATGTTTTGATTTTATGCATTGCTTAGATCCAATTGGATCTAAAAATTTTTAACTCTTCCATGATGCAGGACAAACGCTAAAGACCTAGAACTAGACACATGAATACATAGACCTAGACAATGGACCAGAGGACTTGAACCAGACAGACAACCAACTCTGAAATGAAGATGACTCCTCAAGGCAATGCAAAGGACCTTACTCATACCTCTATTGCATCTTTCTATTCTTGCCTTTGCAGTCTATTTATTGACATGAGATATGAAAGAACATTTGTAAAATTACATTCAGTTTGAATGCACAATGTATTGATCAATTATGAATTTGAAAATTTAAAATGTGATCAATACTTAGAGTAGAATAAAAAAATTTTATGAATGCAATAACAAAAAATTGATCTACATCACTTGAAAAATAGTGTTGAATGGAAGTACCTTTATGAAACCCTTTCCTATTTTTGTCTATCGTTCTGTATATAGAAAAATAAGGTAACAATTTTGGTGACTTCTGCTAGATGTCTGCCTGCTAAAAATGAACCCTTGACCTTATCATTGTGTAATGGAGTTAGATAACCAAAACATGCATATGCAACCTTTATTGAAATGAAAATGCATCTAATCTAAGACTCATGAAAAGAGATGCCCATCCTTTTCAACTCACAATAATCCACATGCTTATAGAAAGCCAATATGAGATGAACACATGAGATGTACTTGACCCATTGCTGAGAAAATTTATGATTAACAAAGATGTCACTTACTTGATCCAATTGATTAAAAAAACCATCATCCTAAGGAAAATCATAAATCAGCAACATTTTGTGAAGAACAAGAGAAAACTCACTTACTTGATCCAACTAATTGAAAATACCATCATTTTGATCCAACGTGACAACAAGCTGCTTTGATTCTTTCTCAACTTCATAGTTTGGTAGAACATCATGCTGAGGTGCGGGCACAACTTGTTCTTCTTTGTTGGCATGCATACTTGATAAATACCTTATTGGACAACCCTGAGAGATAATGAACTTGGAGCTCTCCTTGATAGATTCTGGTTCTTGAAATATTACTTTATCCTGATGAGTTTCTTCTTTTTCATGTTGGATGGAAATAACTTTCTCCTGTAGCTTGTGGGTACTTTCTGGAAGTGTGGGCTTATCATCAAGATGTAAGAAAAATTGCTCCAACTTGTCCCTAAAAAGATCTTCTTCTTCATCTTCCTTACTCTTTTGTAGGAGAAGCATATTCTTGTCAGCATAATTATCCTAATTTGCTAATATCTTCTTTGTTTTATCTTGTTCAATAGGAAAGGGAAACTCTTCCCAAGTCAAAATATTTTCTTCAATAGCATGAGAAACATTAGAAAGATCATCCTTCTCACACTTACCAACTACAACCTTCTATTCAATGATCAACTTTTCTTTCTCTAACTGAAGACACTTTTCAATCTGAAGTCGATAGCCTTTCTTATACTTTACAACTATCGAAGCCAAGATCCTTATGTTCTTTTCTTGATCCTGAAACTCGTTCTCATGGAACTCCTTCTGAGCTCTTGATTCTCTTTCTATTTCTTCTTGAAATTCAACTCCTTTATTGAACATGGCCTTTATCAGCTCTTTATAATCTTCAACTACCTTTGCATGAGTCTTCTTCTATGCTTCCAACTCACTTTCATGAACCTTCTTTTGTGCTTCCAATTCTCTTTCAATCTTGTACTCATTCCTCTTGAACTGCTCCACTAAATATATCTTATGACTTTGCTCCTGTTGAGCCAATGCAGTCTCCTAATGTAAATAGGCTTGATAAGCATGCTCATCTTTCTTCTTGTCTAGCTCTTGTTGGAATTTAGATTCCTACTACCTCTTAATATCTTCAATCTACATAAGCATATCCTACAACATACTTGTAGTATCTCTATTGTGTAAATCATTATCATTTGCAGGATAATGAAAAGGCTGAGCTGATGTAGGCTCTATGAAATCATATTGTAATTGTTGACCTTGAAAGGAATTATCTTAAAATGATGGAAAACATGGAAATTTACCATCTTCATAAGCATATGCTCCTTGAAAACTTGACATCTCTACTCATTAAATAGGCTGTAAATCAGAAAGTAAAATAATTTGGAACATACCAGCACTTGATCTTGGGACACCAGTAGACTTTCCTCCACAGAACCACCAGATATGTGAAAGGTATGACCTCTTTAAGGTCTAAATCTTACTAATAGCACACCACAACCAACAGGTAATGTAATGTAATTCAACTAGTTCATTGAAGAACGGGTCTGACAGGGCCTGCCAAAAACTGTTTAGGTTTTAAAATGTCACCCTAACTCAGGCATTAGGGATCGTGATCATTTCATCCTAACAATGGAAACCTTCTTGAGCTATAGGTGGACTCTAATTGAGAAGGAATATATAGATTCTAAGCCGGTTCCTATTTGATTTGGAATATCACCTCCTGACTGAAACTTGAATGGGGAAAGGGAGAAAGATAACTTAAAAACTAAAATTGAAATGGGGTGATACACCAAAACTTGTTTTAGGCTTACAATACATAAACTACTGAGATGCATTAACATTCACTATTCAACATATAGGCTAACTAAAATCCACTATAAGGGTTCACGCCATGAACAATGGAATCTATCAACAAACATACAGATTCTACAAAAATATTTGAATTTTGGTCACTTAGAGGAGGAATAGGAATAATTCACTTCTCATTGTTACAAAACTGATAAACACTTAATTCAGAAAGAAGAAAAGTATTGAATTCAATACTCATAATTTAATGCAATGGAGAAACCTAGTTTATTATCCTTCCAAACTCTAAAAATGGTTACAAAAAAGTAAAAAGGGGACTGAGGAACAAAAATGTTCACTTAGCCTTCTTTTGCACAATTTTGAACTCCTAAAACTAAAAATCTAACTCCGTTATAAAGCCCTCCAAGGCTGAATTCAAAACTCGAGGCCCCCTAAATTCCCTCCAATAAATGCTCTAATTTTTCTATAAAATAGCCCCCAAACTACAAGTATCACTCTCATATATTCCCTTAGATGGCAGTATGTTAGGTGGCATTTCAACTTTTGAGGCTAGCTAGGGGTACACTCTAGACATTTAATAGCTTTTATTTTGAACTGTCACTCGACTTGAAAATCCATTTCACCTTGGCACCATCTCGGTTCTTGAACATTTCTTTTGCATTTGTATTTTGAGAACAAAGTGAAGGTTAAGCCCTTAAACTATGGCGACTATCTGCAAATGAACTCTAGGTTGTAATTTGTCTTCTCTGTGGCCATTTGATCCTCTCTATGGTTGTTCATCTTCTCATCTCTATTTGAAAATGTGTCTCAGACTGTGATTGACATTAATCTTTTAAAGCTTCATGAGCTCGAGCTTGACTAAGAGCTCATAGGCTATGCATGGAACTCACGGGTTTTTATTGTACCCATCCTTTGGTTGAGAGGCTCATTTGATCTAAGTGGCTTGCGGATTTGGAGGAGAGCTTATGGAAGTTTTCAGCTGAAAGAGGCAGGCCCTTTTTTATTTTAACATTTTTGAATTTTTTTAATGTTTTAAAGTTATTTTTGTGTATTTAATGTTAAATAATTATAATTTGAGTAAAAATGTTAATTTAATATTTGTTTTTCGTCATGTAATTTTATTATTTTTAATTGTAGAAATTAAATAATATGATGTTATGTAGATTTATTTGTTTAATTAATGGAATTTTTTTTCAGTTAATAAAATGTTAGTTAGTTAATTAATTTATTTTTGTTAGATATGTTTCAAAATATTATGAAAATGTTACAAAACATTTGGAAAACTTATATAAATTATTAGAAACATGATATTAAAACATGAACCAACATAAACTTTAACATTAAAAAAACATGAACTTTAACCATAAACCTAATTTAAAATAAGATCCCTTAACCTACTAAAAAATAAACCTTAATATGAAACGTACATGAACCTTAACATTAAAACAACAAGAAACTAGAACATGAAGCAACATAAATTCTAACAGTAGAAACCAACATGAACTTTCTCTCTCCCTATCTGACCAATTAAGACCTAACATGAAATTAACAAGACGTAATAGGACCCCTTAAGAGATAACACGAGTAATAAGACCTAATATTTCCTATTAAGACCTAACATAATTAATAAGACCTAATAAGACCCTTAAATTGATTAATACAAACTAATAAGAGCTAATACCTATTAATAAGACCTAATAGGACCCTTAAGAACTAATAGGACCTATTAACACCTAATAGGAATTAAGACCTAACATGTGACTAATACTTGACCAATTAGGACCTATTAATTGACTGATTAAGACTAATTAAGACTTAACATGTGACTAATATGATCAATTAAGACCTAACATGAAATTAATAAGACATAATAGGACCCCTTAAGAGCTTAAATGAGTAATAAGACCTAATATTTCCTATTAAGACCTAACATGATTAATAAAACCTAATAAGACCCTTAACATCTAATAGGACCCTTAACATGATTAATATTTTCTATTAAACTCTAACACTAGAAACCAACATAAACCAAAATATTAGAAACCAACATGAACTTTCTCTCTCTCCAGGACCAATTACGACCTAACATGATTAACAAAATGTAATAGGACCCTTAAGAGCTAACATGAATAATAAGACCTAATATTTCCTATTAAGACCTAACATGATTAATAAGACATAATAAGACCCTTAACATCTAATATGACCCTTAACATGATTAATATTTCCTATTAAACTCTAACACTAGAGACTAACATAAACCAAAATACTAGAAACCAATATGAACTTTCTCTCCTTCTTTGACCAATTAAGACCTAACATGATTAACAAGATGTAATAGGACCCCTTAAGAGCTAACATGAATAATAAGACCTAATATTTCCTATTAAGACCTAACATGATAAATAAGACCCTTAAATTGATTAATACGACCTAATAAGACCTAATAGGAATTAAGACCTAACATGTGACTAATACTTGACTAATTAGGACCTATTAATTGACTGATTAAGACTAATTACTTGCTTAACATGCAACTAATATGATCAATTAAGACCTAACATGATTAATAAGACATAATAGGACCCCTTAAGACCTAGCATGAGTAATAAGACCTAATACCTACTAATAAGACCTAATATGACCCTTAAGAACTAACAGGACCTATTAAGACTAATTAGGTCCAATATGACCTAGTAAGACCTAATAGGACCAATTAAGACCTAACAAGTGACTGATATTTCACCAATTAGGACCTATTAATTGACCAATTACTTGAATTAACATGTGACTAATATGACCAATTAAGACCTAACATGATTAATAACACATAATAGGACCCCTTAAGACCTAACATTAGTTTAATAAGACCTAATATTTTTTATCAATGCCTAAAATGATTAATAAAACCTAATAAGACCCTTATCCTATCTGGATATCATGAGTGGAGCGGAGGGAGGATGCGAATTTTTGATTTTCCTTTGAGCAGGAAACCTGTAGAGAAGGGACATGATGATCAGTCTGCAGGCTTGGATCTAGGAAAGGACAAAGGAAAGGGGGATGTGACAGAAGATGGGGATCCACGGGCCTTGCAGCCAGATCTAGGAAAGAAAGAGTGAAATGCTCCAAAAACAAGTGCATCTGGAGGTGCCCTAGGTCCCTTGGGATGATGGACTAATTTGTTTGGGGTCAAACCATCGGGTAAATCCTCTTTCCCTAAGATTAAAGATATTTCAAACAAAGAGAAGGGGCCTTTTGCTTTAGAAGTGCCTTCTGAGCTTATTGATCATAATATTCTGAGTATGGCTCCAACTCTTGTTGGCAAGTTCGTAAGTACTAGGCCAAACATAGATTTGGTTAGAATATTTGCTAAGAAAAAGTGGGATCTGAAAGGATAGGTTGAAGTTATGGCTAGGGCCAAAGGGTTTATGTCATTTGAGTTTTCCTGGCCTAAGGATTACTCAAAGATTCTCTATGTGGGAAACTAATTGATGGGGAAATCCACTCTCATTCTTCAGAAATGGACCTCTAACCTTGATCTCAATAATGATTTCTTGACCCAGGCCCAGGTCTGGATAAGGCTTCTAGAACTTCCCTTAGAATACTGGCATGAAGATGTTTTTTATGGCATTGATAGCTCTTTTGGGGAGTTGCTATCTATTGATCCAGTTATAGCAGCCAAGAAAAGACTCACCTATGCCAAAATATGCATAGGGGTGGTTGAAGGTCAGGATATGCCAGAAGTGATTGAGTTCCAATCATGATTTGGGAGGTGTGTGCAGCAAATAGACTATGAAAATGTGCCCTTTGCCTGCTTCCATTGCAAAAAGGCAGGACACAAGGCCAAAATGTGCCCTATTTTCATAGAAAATGAAAAATCTCGAAAGGATCAAACCAAACAAGGAAAAAGAAAAGAGACCCAAAATCAACAAAAATGATCTAATCAAGTTGAGGGAACTAGGAAGGTGTGGAAGGAGAAATCTCCCAATGGAAAGAATCCTGAGGGAGAATCTCTAGGGGAGAGACTCAATGAAAAAATGGGGAACCTTCCAGATCATCAGTGTTCGGAAGGAAATAAAATAAATGAGGACAACCTACCCCAGAATAGTGGGTTACACTTTTTTGGACATGTTGATTTTTGCTGAAATGACACATTTTTAATAAAATATGATTATTTAAGCTTTGAGAGGTTCCATTTGAAGGAATTAATTAGAAATGATTGGCTCAAAGCCTCTTAGATAAAAAAATCATTGATATAACATCTATACTCCTCATTCATACCTTCAATGGAGTCTCCTTCGCACCTATTAAAATGTTGATAAAAAATCACTCCAACTTTATGTTTAGGCAAATCAAATGAATCCATTCGAAAAACCTATCTATGTAGTAAGGTACTACTAAGAAAACTCTTTCCAATTATTATAATGTTAATATATATTAAGCTTATTATGATTTTGTATTTTTAGTTTTACCAAATAGATATTTCACCATATCTCCACCTCTATGTTTGATGGTTAAGGAAAAATATTAAATGAGAGAAAAAAAATCTAAAAAATATCTATGCCCTAGGTATTGAAGTTATCTTTCTATCAAAAAAAATAAAAATAAAATTGGACAAATACACAAAAAGTTATAAGCTATGTAGTCAAGGTATGTCAAAATTACGGCTTAGTTGACTTTAAATGTTAATAAAATATGAAATAATCATGATAATGTCATAAAACTAATTGCATGCCCTCCATATAGATGTTAAAAAACTAAATTTGAAAGAATCACATTGATATCTATTTTAGAAAAAAAGTTATGCTTTACGAAAACAATCTAACTCTTTGAAAATGACATTTTTAGCAACATACCAATTGTTGTGGGAGAAAGAAAAAAATAATCATATCAATTCAAAAATAAAAATAAAAAATATATTTAGAATCTAGATAGAAAATCCTAAAATACTCTAATTGACTTCATCTTCTCATTCTTAGCGGTTTAACGACAATATGCATTTGAATCTAAAAGTTTTTTTCAAAATTTAGAGTACATTGTCCGTTCAAGCAAAAAAGTGTAACCCACTATTGTGGGTTCACCTAAGGAGCTGAAAAAGGCCCAGATGGAAAATAGTGGAAAGGGAGATGTTGTGGCCATCCCTATTATCCCAACTCCTACAGTTGGGGAGGAGAAAAATGGAGGTAGGGACCATCCTGAGGAAGGTGAGATCATAGTGGAGGATATCATTGAGGACTCCCTTGTCCCAGACACCTAGGAGAATGGGGGAACTTTGGAGGAGTAGGCCCCTTCTCAATCTCAGGATTCAAACTTATGTAGAAGCACTTGGGTGTCTCCAAGGAAAATTAACAGAATTCTTGAGATGGTCTCTACCTCTACTCCAGGACAAATATAAAGAATGGAGGCTCTTTTTGATAGCTACAAAGATGACAATGCGGGACCTTGGATAACAGTTAAGGAAAAGAAAAAGAAAAACATCAGGGACCCATCACCAATTTCTCCTACCATTACCAGGAGTAGAGCTAAAGCTGACATAGGAAGTAAATCCAGCACTCCGGGTAGGGAGAGCAAGAATCAAATCAAAAAAGAAGAAACAAGAAGAAATATAGTGGATGGAACCTAGAAAACCATCCAGGAATCATGTGTATGCACCCTAAAATGGTCGCCTAGACTTTGGGCCCCATTTATTCAATTTGTCAATATCAATTCCTGAATCAATAATTTCCATATATTCAAATCAAATTCTTTGATCAAATCATAACCATTTCAATTATCTCAATTCTTCCTAAGGTTTGAATATTTCATTAATTTTATTTAATTAATTGAAAGAAATAAATTCCTTTTAAATAAATAAATTAATGTTATTTAATTGAAATTAATATTTCTTAAATGAAATGATGTTATTTAATTAAAATCCATTTTTAATTAAATGACTTTATTTTATTTAATTAATATTCATTTCTAAATTATATAATCTTATTTTATTTTATTAAAAGATATATTCTTCTTCTTTTCAATTAAATAAATAAAATATCTTCTCCAAAATATCTTTGTTATGGAAAAGGAAACAAATCAATTAATAAAAAATAAAATAAATGAAATTCCATTTTCCTACAAACTTTCTAAAAATAACATTTGTTTCCTCTTTTCCACATTGATTCTGGATTTGCTTTCAAATCCACTTTTTTCTATAAAATGAGCCCTCTCGCTCTCAGTTGAGGATCCCCAAATTTTCATATCATTATTATGCTGCAAGATTTTTCATTTAGAGCTTTCAATTTCATCATTTTAGTTTGCACATTTAGTTTAAATTACATATAGTTTATTTCTTGCAATCATATAGTCTAATTTCCATTTCAATAAATTAGTTTGTTTATTGCATTTGCAATCACTTAGAATAGTTTTCATTTGCATGCATGAACAAGATTCAATGGAGATTAGCATGCTTTCTATTCATCTTTGAATCTCTCATTCTAGGGTGTACTTGCATGGATTGACCAGGTCGATCTGAGGGCATTATAATCAATCCTTGCACATACTTGGATAGAGACCTGTGAGTCAATTTGTGAGGGCTCATTCTTGAGTCTCCTTGCATATAAAGATTCACAGAAGTGTACCACATCTTGGTGTACACATTTTGGCACCCACCGCATCTATCCGAGAAGTTTCTATCCGAGAAGTGCAGGGATCGATATTGAGGCCCTCAGATTGACCAAGTTACCCATGCAAGTACAAACTCAGAACAAGAGATTCAAAGATGAATAGCAAGCATGCTAATCTCCATGAATCTTGTTCATGCATGCAAATGAAAACTATTCTAAGTGATTGCAAATGCAATAAACAAACTAATTTATTGAAATGGAAATTAGACTATATGATTGCAAGAAATAAACTATATGCAATTTAAACTAAATGTGCAAACTAAAATGAAGAAATTGAAAGCTCTAAATGAAAAATCTTGCAGCATAATAATGATATGAAAATTCAGGGATCCTCAACTGAGAGCAAGAGGGCTCATTTTATAGCAAAATGTGGATTTGATTGCAAATCTAGAATCAATGTGGAAAAGAGGAAACAAATGTTGTTTTTAGAAAGTTTGTAGGAAAATGGAATTTCGTTTATTTCATTTTTTATTAATTGATTTGTTTCCTTTTCCATCACAAAGATAATGGAACAGGAACACTGTCTTTCCTGAGGCAATAGAAAGTGGAACAACCTCTACCCATTTTGAGAAGTAGTCAGTAGCAGTGATAATGAACTTATGTCCACCTGATGAGTTGGGATGAATGTACCCAACAAGGTCAAAGGCTCATCGCTGAAATGGCCAGTGAGATATAGAAGGAATTATCTCCCTACCTAGAGCATGTACTAGGTGTCCATGTTTCTAACATTTTTAACAAGACTTGGAAAAAGCTACCACATCTATCTGCATTGTAGGCCAATAGTACCCCGCCCTAAGAAACCTTCGAGCCATGGAAAGACCATTAGAATGTCCCCCACATATGCACTCATGGATGTCAACTAGCACTTGAACAAATTCCTCCTTTTCTAAGCACCTAAGAAGTGTCCCATCTAGACCCCTCCTATACAAATCACCAGAGATGAGGGAATGAAGAGAGGCATTATGGAAAAGGTTTCTTCTTTCAGATTGGTTAATTGTGTCGGGGATGATGCCATCACAAAGATATGAGTAAATTGCACCATAGCGGGAGGATTCATGATTGACAAGGGTACAAATGACATGGCTTTCTTGAGAGTCATGAATGGGATAACGTAGCTCTTCCACTAGGAATTCAGGAATTCATATTTGGACTCATGTTCCTCTAACTAAAGAAGTGAAGCAAGGGTGGCCATAGCATCAGCTGCTTTGTTCTCAGCCCTAGGGATTTGTTGAAAGGTGACAAAAGTAAAGTATCATCTTAATGAATCAACCATTTTTTTATAAGGTATCAACTTGTCATCTTTTTTTTGGTATTGTTCATTGACTTGATTAATGATCAACTGAGAATCCCCATAGATATGCAGTTCTGTGATATTCCACTCTATAGCCATTTTTAGTCCACTTGTTAAAGCCTCATATTTAGCTATGTTGTTTGTGCATGGGAAGAGTAACTTGTAAGATTTGGGAATAGTGTACCCATGTGGAGAGACAAACAACACACCAGCTCCAGAACTATTTTGCATGTAGGAACCATCAAAGAATAGTTTCCAGGATCTCTCAATCATGTACATAACATGTTCATCTGGGAAATTGACTTGAATGGGCATATTATCTTGAATTGGGAAATTAGCCAGTTGATCTACAATAGATTGGCCTTTGATTGCCTTGCACTCAATATACTCTATTTCAAATTTAGAAAGAATCATCATCCATTTAGCGTGTCTACCCATGAGAGCAGCTTTACCAAGCAAGTATTTGAGAGGATCAATTTTTTCTATGAGGTGTATGGTGTGCGCAAGCATATAGTGTCACAACTTATGAGAGGCAAACACTACTACAAGGCAAGCTTTTTCAATACTAGTATAATTGACCTGATAAGCAACAAGAGTGGGGCTACTATAATATATGGCCCTTTCTTTCCCTTGTTCATCGAATTGAGCCAACAATGCCCCTAGTGAAGATTCAGTAGCTGAGACATACAAAATGAGGGGTTTTCCTAGAATGGGAGGCATTAAAATGGGAAGACTTGCCAAGTATTCCTTAATTTGATCCATGCTCTTTTGGCAATCCTCATTCCAGACACATTGAACAACTTTATGCAATTTTTTGTTAAAGGGCTGCCCTCTATCTGCCAATTGTGAAATAAACCTCCTTATAGATTGAAGGTGTCCTTGAAGACTCCTCATTTGACTGATATTTTTGGGAGGTGGCATGTCTATAATGGATTGGACCTTTTCAGGGTCCACTTCTATCCCTTTGGCTAAAATGATAAATCCTAATAATTTGCCAGAAGTATCACCAAATGCACACTTTTTTGGGTTTAATCTTAGTTGAAATTGTTCCATGTGATCTAGAATTACTTCTAAATTAGCCAGATGTGTTCCTCTTTTCTTAGACTTAGCGAGGGTGTCATCCACATAATCTTCCATATTCTTATGCATCATGTCATGGAAGATGGTTATCATAGCTCTTTAATAAGTAGCTCCTACATTTTTCAATCCAAAGGGCATGACGTTCCAATAATAAGTACCCCATGCACATGTGAATGTAGTCTTTTCCTAATCCTCAGGAGCAATCTTGATCTGATTATACCCAGAAAAACCATCCATCAAGGAATAGATCTCATAGCCCGCCATCATGTCCACTATCATGTCTATGTTAGGAAGTGGAAAATCATCCTTTGGGCATGCTTTGTGAAGATTCAGATGGGTTTATCATGTTTAGAAATAGGTACAATGTTGGAAATCTAGTCAGCATAGTCGATGGCTCTAATGAATCCTGCACCAAGGAGCTTTTCTAATTCAGCTTTCACTAAAAGAGCTATATGAGGGTGCATTTTTCTCAACTTTTGTTTGACTGGTTTCACACCTGGAGCTATGGACAAATGATGCATAATGAGATTAGTGTCCAACCCTGGCATGTCTGAATATGTCTATGCAAAATTAATTTTCTTCTTTTGGAGGAAGTCAGTGTAGGCTTTCTTTTCTTGAGGTGATAAAGATTTAGCCAAGTGTACAATTTTTGGAGCCTCTTCTATGCCCAAATTAACATCTTTTGTAGGTTCAACCAATACTAATGATCTATCCTAAAAATAGCTTGGGAGACTATCAAGTACCTCATCTGTAGGTGCCTCAGAGAGGTTTTCACCCTTGGATACATCTTTTATTTTTACTTTTTTTGGTTCTGACACCGTCACACAGTGGTTTTCACCATTAAAACTCCTATTCTTTTTTTTTTTTCTTTTTATCTTGTGACTAAGGTACTTGATGTCAGGTTTTGTGATACTGGTAGCCAGTTCACTGGTGGAAGAGACTACAAGTTCAATGGCATTTAGATAGTAGGTGATCTCATAGTCATTGTGAAATGTCAAGAGTTGAGGCTCTTGATAACATTGAGACCAATCAATAAGGTTGGGGTCAATAAGGGGTAGGTTTATGACTGGTTCAATATTAAGGATATAGGTGATGTCATCTTTGGTGACTACAGAATTGGAGTCTATCTAGTATCCCTCTAAGGTGTCTAAATTAGGATTTATCCTATCAAGCAATGACACTATCTTGATGATCCCTTATCAAGAATGGAGGCTCTTTTTGATAGCTACAAAGATGACAATGTGGGACCTTGGATAACAGTTAAGGAAAAGAAAAAGAAAAACACCAGGGACCCATCACCAGTTTCTCCTACCATTACCAGGAGTAGAGCTAAAGTTGACATAGGAAGTAAATCCAACACTCCAGGTAGGAAGAGCAAGAATCAAATCAAAAAGGAAGAAACAAGAAGAAATATAGTGGATGGAACCTAGAAAACCATCTAGGAATCATGTTCCCAAAACAAATCATGAAGGTCATATCTTGGAACATTCGTGGACTCAATAGAATCTACAAACAAGAAATTGTTAGGATAATGATAAGGGATCATCGGCCAGAAATATTTTTGATTGAAGAAATAAAAATGAAGAACGAGAAAGTTGAAAGAATTATTTTCAATAAAGGGATGAAGACTACGACTTCTAATTCTAAGGGTGCTTTGGGTGGTTTGTTAGTGATATGGAAGGACAACTTAAAAGTAGATATCATTTTTTATGAAGGTAACATTTTTCTTATTCAATTCAAAAATTTCAAGGATCAGGAAAGCTGGTTCATTATGAATATCTATGCCCCAAACACAAAGAATGGTAGAAGACTCTATTGGAATAAAATTAGTAATCTTATGGCCAAGTTGGGAGATCCTAAGGGCATTATTATGGGGGATTTCAATACCCCTCTTATCGCCATTGAGAAATTAGGCAGGCTCCCCCTAGACCTGGAAAGCAGACATCTAGCAGATTTGACTAATGACCTGGCCCTTATTGATGTCGAGTTAGGAGGTGGGAAATATACCTGGTCTAACAGGAGAGTTGGGACAAAATGTATTCAAGTAAGGCTGGACAGAGCCCTTATCACTTTGGATTGGATGAACCATTATCAATGCAGTCTTTCCTCTATGGTGAGACTTGGTTCGGATCACTCCCCTATTGCTCTTACCCTAGAATCTATCAATAGGAAAAAGGCTTTCCCGTTTAGATTTGAGAAGATGTGGTCTACTCACCTTGGTCTTGCTATCAAAATTAGGGAATGGTGGGGTATTGATGTGGATGGTACAACTATGTACAAGGTGGCTAAAAAACTCAAAAACATTAAAATGGAGATCAAAAAGTGGAACAAAATGGACTTTGGGAATATCTTTCAATCAAAAGAAAGGATCATAGCAAAACTTGATGAGGTGCAGGAAGATATAGAGAATATGGGTTATGATGACAGTAGGTCGAATGCTGAAAAGACTATTCTAGCTGACCTTCACAACATTGTTGGAAAAGAGGAAATTTTTTAGAGGCAAAGGTCAAGATCGGTGTGGTTAAAGGAAGGGGATAAAAACTCAAGATTCTTTCACCTTTCTACTATGAAACATAGGGCTGCTAATAGAATTAGTGGTATTAAAAAGGGGGATGATACTATAAGGGAAGACAAAGAGATTTCTAAGGAAGCTATTAGGTTCTTCTCTTCTATCTTAACCAAAGAGCTAAACCTAGGTGTTGAAAACTAAGTGGAAATTCTCAAGACTATCCCCAGTGTGATAACAGATAGCTACAATAATTTTTTGGTGGCTATTCCAAAATTTGAAGAAATCAAGGAGGCTATTTTTTCTTTGCCTCCTAAAAAATCTCCTGGCCTAGATGGGTTCCCTACTTTTTTCTTCCAGATGTATTGGGAGGTTATAAAAGATGACCTTGTTAAAGTGGTGCAAGAATTTTTCGGTGCTAGGAGCTTGCTTAAAGAGATCAATGCTACTTTTTTGGTTTTGATTCCTAAAGTCATAGGTGTGGATTCTTTTAAAAATTTCAGGCCTATAAGTCTTTTCAACTCTTTTTACAAGATTTTTTCAAAGGTTTTAACTAACAGAATGATCAAAATCCTTCTAGAGATTATTGCACCTCAACAAACAGGTTTTGTCCCTAGTAGACAAATCCTTAACTCTATCATTGGTGTGCATGAGGTGATCCATTCCTTAGATGAAGGAAAAAAGGAAGGCTTCCTGCTCAAACTTGATCTATCTAAGGCTTATGATAGGGTGGACTAGATGTTCCTGGATAAAGTTCTGGAAGCTTTTGGTTTCAATGATAAAACTAGAAAGATTATTTCTCAATTGATTTCCACCCCCACTTTCATAGTGATGGTCAATGGTTCTCCCTCTGATTTATTTAAATCCTCTAGGGGCCTTAGGCAAGGGGACCCTCTTTCACTGATCCTCTTCATCATTTTGGCTGAATGCCTGGGAAGACTTATTAATGAAAAAAGAAGTAGAGGAGAAATTACTGTGTTAAAACCTTCTTCTGGGCCCCTAATTTTCTCCCATCAACAATTCATGGATGATACTATTTTAGGGGGAGAGGCTTCGGTGAAAGAAGCTAGAAATGTGAAGTCTATTCTCAATACCTATTCCAACACCATGGGACAACTCATTAATTAGAGTAAGAGCTCGGTCTTCTTTATTAGCACCCCTATGACTAGACAGAGGAAAATAGTCGACATTTTGAGTTGTGGTATTGGCTCTCTCCCTTCTATGTACTTGGGACTCCCTCTGGGGACCAAACCACCTAACCTATTTTGGAACAATCTCATTGATCATTTCAATAGAAAGCTGGTAGGGTGGAAAGGCATCACTCTGAGTCAAGCTGGTAAAGTGCTTCTGATCAAATCTACTTTGCAGAATTTACCTACTTATGCTTTAAGCCTTTTCTCTATCCCTACCAAAGTGGTTGATAATTTGGAGTCCATTTAGAGGAATTTTCTATGGGCTGGTACTGAAGGTAATAAGTACCCATTGGTGGCTTGGGAGACTATTTGTAGACCCAAAAAGTAGGGGGGCTAGGGATTAGAAATATAAAGTAGTTCAATAGGGCTCTGCAAGCTAAATAGATATGGCAGATTTTCAACTCCACAGGGAAATGGAGGTATATTTTGAAGGATAAATATGCTGCCAATATCAACTTCAAATATTTCATCAGTAGGGACTATGACTCGAGTGGATCCAACATCTAGAATTGTATTCTGAGGACTAAGGGCTTAGCCACTGAGAAAGTGAAATGGAAACTTGGCAATGGTGAAGATATAAATTTTTGGCATGATTACTAGCTAAGACAAGGGCCCTTATGTAACATTGAGCCATATAATAGATGGGCTAACAAATGTATAGAAAGATTTGGCTGTAGAGTGAGAGACTACAGGGTCAATAACGAATGGGTGAATCTGACTGAGCTGTCCCATGAGCTAAAGCCGCTGATGGACATGATTATACATATCCCTCTGTCCCTCAACAAGGATGCTATTATTTGGGGGGATACTAAGGCTGACAACTACACTATTTCCTTGGGGTATGAAACCATGCAAAACATTGAAACTATCCCTGTTTGGGCCAGAGCCTGGTATCCTAGCCTTATTCCCAAAATCAATATTTTTTTTTTCTGGATAATGTTCCAAAACTGAATCCTGACAGTGGACAACCTTACCAAGAGGGGGAATATGATACCTAATAGATGCATTCTATGCAAAAACCATAGTGAGAGTGTGGACCATATCATTATTCATTTCCACTTCACTAGAGACATATGGTCTCATGTCCTATCTTTTTTCAAGATGACTTGGTGTTTTCCCAATAACACTACTGATCTCTTTCAACAATGGCACCATGGGGCTATTGGGGATGTGAATAAGGGCTTAGGGAATGGAATTTTCCTCATGTGTGTTGGGGAGTGTGGAAGGAGTGGAATAACATAATTTTTAGGGAGAAAGAAACTAATGCTAAAGTTGTCTTCCACAAAACCCTTAACACTTTGTTAGAGAACTATACTATCAATAAAGGTTGTAACCCTCTTCTTAGCACTAAGGAAATTGATAGAAATAGGAGGGAAGATTTTAGATGGACTCTCCTGCTTGAGGGTTGGTGTAAAGCTAATTTTGATGGGGCTGCTAAAGGCAACCCTGGTAAGGCTGGGGTGGGTGGAATCATTAGAAATGCCCATGGCAAAGGAATTGCTTCTATTTTTTCTCCTTTGGGGTTGCAAACTAATCACTATGTAGAGGTGATTGTAGCACATCAAACCAGATCCAGCACAAATAAAAAGGACATCCAGGAACCTGATAAAGATCTTTCTGACCTTAAGGAGGAAGCTAGAAGAGTGTCTGAGCTGGAGATTCATGCTGCGGAAATTCTTAGAGAATTTGCCTGAGCTACTCTCCTAGGCTTGCACCTTTTCAGGTTTTTTTTTCTGCTTCCCTATTTTCTTTTTCTAGTTTTATCTTGCTATCTTGTGGGGAGCTATTGTTTAAGCCTATGACTATTATGTTGTGATACTTTAAAAACTTTATCTATGTTTATCTTTTAGTTCTGTAGGGTTTTAGGGTCCCATCAAAACCTATTTTCCATAATCAAAAACATCTAATAGGACCACTTAATGCCTAATAGGACCCTTAAGAATTAATAAGAGGTCTAATATGGCATATTAACACCTAAATTGATTAATACAACCTAATAAGACCTACTACCTACTAATAAGACTTAATTTACCTAACCCTTAAGAACTAATAGGACCTATTAAGACCAATTAGGTCCAATATGACCTACTAAGACCTAATAAGACCAATTAAGACCTAACATGTGACTAATACTTGACCAATTAGGACCTTTTAATTGACCAATTAAGACTAATTAAGACTTAACATGTGACAAATATGACCAATTAAGACAAGTAACATGATTAATATGACCCCTTAAGACTTAATAGGATTAATACGACCTGATACTTGACATAATACCACTTAAGACCTAATAGGACCCCTTACTTTCAATCTACATCTACATATACATTCAACCATAACTCAAAGCCTCTTTTCACTAGAAAATTTATAACATGTATGTGTAACATGTATGTTTCTTAAATTTGTATGTACATGTATATATATATTTCATTTTTATACTAGATGATTAATTTTGTAACATGTATGTTTCTTAAATTTGTATCTACATGTATATATGTATTTCATTTTTAAACTAGATGATTAAATTTGTAACATGTATGTTTCTTAAATTTGTATGTACTTGTATATATATTTCATTTAAACTAGATGATTATAATGTACATGTGCATATATATATATATATATATATATATATATATATATATATATATATATATATATATATATATATTCTTATTTATTTATTACATGACATCAGGTAGAGGGTCAATGGATTTAGGAGAGCCGAGTGTACAAGGGGTTGGTGGTGGGAGTGGCCTATCCTCACATAGATTGGTTGATTCTGCAGAGGCCGGAGAGAAGCTATTTGCTTCTACTATTGACAGATTGAGACGAGCCTTAGAGGTTTTGGATCAAACCTTAGCTTCATCCACCACCCTTCCCAATAGGGATAGGGTGAACATTATTAGAGCTGATTTGTTGCGTATGATTGACATAGTTCAATCACACAACCTATATGATACTATCAGTATTGATACATTCTACACTTCTTTGTCTTGCAGTGTTATTGGCACTATGAAGTATAGGCATATTGATAGAGATATTTCCACCACTATGGTGAAGAGCATGTTTCCTCATTATTGAGACATGGCTAAGGTGAGAGGGTACATGGTCATGAGATGTGAGGATGACCTTGTGGAACTATTTATATATCCTTGATGGTTGGCTACTCATCAAAGGTGGCCCTAGAAGGATGAGCTTCCACTATATTTATGTAAACAATTATTTGCAGAATTTCATTTGTAGCATGATGTTGATAATACAGATTATCTTGATCATGTTAGGTAGTGGAGAGGGAGATTATCTGATAGGTTCAGAGTTCTTGATGCCCTTGTGCCCACTAATAAGCAAGCAAGGTTGGGTCCAAACCTTTTGGTCATACCAAAAGGTTTGGAAATGGCAGCTATAGGAGAGAGTGTGCCATATGATAGGATGAGGAGGGAGGTTTATTCTACTATGGAAAGTATCACCACACAAGTTCAGGAGATGTTGTTTGATCATGTGGGGAGATACATGTTACATTATCATTTGAGCATTCCTCCAGTTGCATAGGATGCATCCTCTAGTGGTGATCCATATGATATGGTAGACATACCATCTCCCTTGGAGGTTATAGCTATATCGGATATGGACCATTTGTGATGTACGAGCGTATTATTATCTAGTGATCTACTTTGTGCATATTAGACCATATAGATGCTTGGTGGGATTCCACTTAGGGAGGTTTCATCATTTTTTAGGACCTTTCTTACTAAACCTACTAGATTGGGTTCTTAGCAAACTACACCACCGATAGGTCCTCAGCAGACTACACCACCACCTACAGCTCCTCCATAGACTACACCATAGATAGGTCTTTAGCAAACTACACCACCACCTATAGCTCCTCCATAGACTGCACCACCCATAGCTCATCATCAGACCATGTAGGCCACTTCATCACATCCAGGTCATCAACTTTTTACTACATTGCTTACAGATGACTAGATTGATCCTACGCAGATGTCATTATATGAGTCAGATTTGAGCACTTTCGGGAGAGCATTAGAGGCTTCTATGGTATATATAATTAAATTAAATTTTTATTTATTTAAAAACTTACACATATATTTGAATTTTGATTAATATATGTTATATATATGTGTACTCTAGGAGGTTATCGGGAGGATTTTGCACCATATGGAGATTTACAAACTCCACATGATCCTATCCATCATGATACACATGTACATTGAGATGTTTGTTGAAAAATTTAATTTTTCTATGATCATAAGTATTTAAAATTTATTATACATGTATGTATGCAGGACATATTTTGTTTATTGTACATAGACATTAGGAGGAGGTGCACTGCCATCAGGCCACAAATCAGGACATGGCCCTAGTTGAGCGACCATTTTATTTTAGATATTTGATGTGACATTTCATATATACATGTTATTTCATATTTTAGACATTTCATATATGTACATGTAGATATTTTAGTCATTTCATATATGTACATGTTATATGGTTGTGTGCTATTTCATATTTTATACATTACATTACATATTTCAAACATTACATGTTACATATTTTATACATTACATGTTATATGTTCGTGTGTTATTTCATATTTTAGACTTATTTTTATACATGTTATGTATACATTATGTTAAGCCATGTACTAATGTTATTTTAGATATTTCATGTCACATTTCATATATACATGTTATTTCATATTTTAGACATGTGACATTTCATATATACATGTTATATTTTACATATGTACAAACAATGTCTTAAGGGGAGGTAATGCATCAAAGAATACAATTAATTAAGTAACAATTACCAATTAATTAAGTAACATAATTAACTAAAGCATAATTAACTAACATAATTACCAAAAATAGAAATAACTAACATAATTAACAGGTCCTAATAATTACCAATTAATTAATTAACATAATTAAGTAATCTAACTAATGTCATGTAAGTTAAAAACAATTAAATAAGTAACTAACTAATGTCTTAAGGGGAGGTAATGCATCAAAGCATACAATTAATTAAGTAACAATTACCAATTAATTAAGTAGGTAACTAACATAATTAGGTAATCTAACTAACATAATTAGGTAAGTAACATAATTAAGTAATCTAACTAACATAATTAACTTAGATAATTAATCAAAGCATATAATTAATTAACTAACTAACATACATAAAAATATACAATATATATGAGTTCAAACATGAAAGTTCAAACTATAGAGTTCAAATATGAAAGTACAAGAGCTACAAAAAAAAATTTATTCTAAAGCTCCTGATACATGTAGTTTGGATCCTCTCTATATTTTATTATCCCTAAAAGTTTTTCATGTTCTTCAATAGACAGCTTCCACTTTTGATTGCCACGTCCTCTTTTTAGCAATGTCTCAAATTGCAACTTTGTTGCTATAACCAAGTGATAGTAATGTAGAACTTTTTGGCCACACATGTATTCAATAAATTGAACACCATTTTTGTCAATCCTTTTTTGCTGATAATAGGTTCCTTCAATAGCAACTGAACCAGTTGGATATGTCTGTCCATCATCATCTACACTTTCTTCTGTCAACTTGTATTTTTCTTTCGTGCTTCTTAGTAGATGATAATCTACACTTTATGCATTGTCAAGATCCGCAACCACAACAAAAATATCACCTATACAAATGGGGTCTATTAAATTTAGACATCACTTGCATGATAAATTAAAAATAAATAAAAGAACATGTACATGTGCACACACCTATAACAACTAAATCAGAAACATGCTCATAATCAGCTGAATATATAGGATCATGAATGTTTATGTCAATGTCATCATCTTCATAAGGAGGCATTATGATTAACTCATATCCCATCATGAAACACATCCATTTTCAATATTCTCACACTGACTCAATGGATTGTCCTCAAGGCAATGAGCACAAAAACATGATTTTTCTCTTACTTGAATAAAAAATGGCTTGTGTTGTCATGTAGTGATCAATTGATGTAAACTTCTAATACCAACAATTCTTTGACAATTGTAAGGATTAGATCGGTCTATATATGTTACAAATATGAAATGAAAGTTACAAATTTTTAGACCAACAATTATGAAAAGATAGATGAACACGAAATCAAATTTTAATTTAAAATTTTACAACAAAATATAAATTACATTTCACTTCCCAAAAATAACATTTCTTGTATTTGGTGCCCCAAGGAGAAAAATGACTTTGACACCATTCAACAATTTTCTTTGAATTCTCTATCATGTTACTTGTACATTTCTGAATTATGAGTTTAAAGAAAATGGATTTGAGCTAAAATTATATTATTTGAAAGAAGTTCCTACTCCATTGTGCTCTCCTTTTCCATGTCCACTTTCAAAGAAGTTCCACGAAAACTTAATATTGCATCTAGCATGTTGCATGGCTAGCCAGTTAAAGGCTTTTGCATATTTAAATTGTCCTGCAAAATTAAGTTGTACATGCATATATACATGTCATCCTTTAATAATTTAATAAGTAATTAAATGACAATGAAAATGAATTGAAGTATCTATACACTTACCTGCGCAACCATCAGACCAAATCCAATGTTGTGAAGCCTTTATCCCGTGATTCACAATATCTTCAAAATACATTGCAAAACAATGAGCCACATAGCTCCTATCAAGAACCTTATCATCACTGATATAGAAATGAACCTCCTTGATGATAATGTGTTCATTTGGATCGGTACTTTCTACCTCATCCAAATCATATTGTGCATGTCTATAGGTCACTTGCACAAATATTACAACCTTCTTAGAATGATAATATTGAGCTTGAAGCTCGATTTGAGGGGAAAATGTATAGTTCTCAGAGAAATATACAATTGAAAGAATACAACTAGGTGGAAAACAATCTTTGGAATCATGAAACTGTTTAGCTTGCCATCATGCACCATGACAATGCTGGATATGTGGATAAGTTAGAGTACAAAATCTGGTCATAAACTCAAGGTAGGGAAAATTCACTCTCCTTCAAAACAATTTTTTTGGATTCATCTCCGTTCTTTGTTTGATATGTCTCATATTCAAATCTTTTCCACAAAACTAGTGTTGAAACATTAATATTCTCAATTTGCAATGGAAATTTATGCAAATTTCCACAATCACTACATGCATTCTTTATACACTGTACTTTGAACTCATCTGAGTTCTAATTTATCACATAAAATAGACTTCAAAAATTGTGTCGTACTTCCAGGGATGACCATATTTGAATCAAGAACTACAATAACTTTTTTTATATGATTGTAAGTATAGATGAAACTCAACATGATTTCAACAACAAGTTTCATGAAACTTATTTATGCATACAAAGCAAGGGCGCAACCTCTCAAACATTCTTTGACATATTTTCACATCTAATAATTCTTTCTTGAATGCTTCAAATAATTCACTTTGTGTTGTATCTATAAAATGTTTTGGATGTACAATTTTCATACCAGTCTCTTCATCTTTCATTTGTATTGTATCCATTCTAATAGAAGAAACATGAGAGTGAGTGGTCCAATATTTAATGACCAATTTTTTTTGCATATTCAAAAATTTTGCCTTTTCGAGGAAGCCTACAAATATTTACCCAATTCTTTTCAATATTTTCATCTAACATATTTATGTTTCTAATATATATTTGAATAGTTCTTCTAGATACATTTAGTAAATCATAAATTGCATGTACTTGTTTTCTCTGTGTGAACCTCCTACTAGATAAAGTAGTTATCAATGCTCTACGTGTAGCACTTAAATCAGCTCCTCGACTTGACTTATTAATGTTGTTCAATGCATCTTGCAAATTTTCAACTATTGTTCGATTTACATTATCTCTTAAGTTTTTCTTGTTATCAACACCCAACAACTCCAAAACAGGAGTCATTTCTTTTTTCTTGAATAACCTAACAAATAACTGACCTTTTCCAACCATACTTTTATTTTTAAAATATTCATCCCAAAGTTGTTTGCAATGCATTTTAATTGTACTTTCAGATAACATTTGTTCAGATGAAATTTGACTGAAAAATGAATCCTCATTCATCTCCATCAAATTGCCCATGCCAAAAGATATTTTTCCACTTCTAGAACTACCAATTTGATCCCCTGCTTGAATTGCATCTTCTTGAATATCAATAGGTTCTTCTTGAACTTTAATAGGTTGATCTTGATTATGTTTTGTATGACATTTCTTTTTGTCATCCCTTACTCAATCATAATTTTTTTTCTCTATTCCTTTTATTCCCCATTGTAAAAATAGTTCAAATTGAAAAATATAAAAGAATCACTTAACTCAAAAATATTAAAATATTAATAATTATGCATGACAATTAAATATTAAATAAATATTAACACTTAATAATTAAAAATATTCTTATATTTAATATTCCAATAAAAAATGGACTTCAAATTTTTTGGTGGGAAAAAAATGGACTTAAAAGCATGCAAAGCTAAACAATTGGGTTCCTTAAGGGCATGTAAAGATAAAAAGTAAGCAAGGGTTCAAATAATCAGATTGATAGAATACCCTGACTAGAAAAACTCAAACATTTCTATAAAAGCTTACGCTCATAAGAAACCAAAATATATACATATTTATCATTCACAAAATCACAACAATCTAATCTTGCATAATTTCTCAGGGACAATGAAATAAAATAAAATCACTCCAAAATCATCAACCTATCTGGAAGACACAATGAAGACGATATTTTCCAAAGAATAGCTACAAAAAAAAATTTTCAAACCCTGCCTTAAACCACCACTCGACAGAAACTGTGCAAAGAACAATCTAACAACCCTGAAATTTCTCAAAACTTTCACAATCCTCCAATTCAATCTCAGATCCAAAATCTATAAACCTGTATATATCAAATACTAGCCAAAATCCTCTTAATAAAGAAAACTGAATAAGGGTTTCAATGCATGCAACACCATAAACAGGTAAATTGCCATGTGAAAAATAAAAAAGAATCACTTAACTTGAAAACACTAAATCAAAACTTGACATACAATACCCAAATATAAAATAGAACTCAAGATAAAATTCACTTAACTCTTGCAAATAAAATTAAAATAATTAATAAATTTCAAATAAACTATTAAAAATCTATTAAAACTTGATTTTATTTAAAAAATCGGTCAGATTTTTTAAATTTGGATTTAAGGGGCTTGGTCATGCATGGGACCATTTTTGGTTGCCCATAATTCTGACTGAACTTGTTTTGGCCGAACCTATTCCGACTGGAAGATGTTCAGCTAAACCGATGTGGAATCCTATGTGGCAGCCAAATAAGCAAAAAAAGGTGACTCTCAGAAGTTCCCACTTCTGGATCTGAATTCTCTGTCAAAATTTACCTTTTTGTAAAATCTAAAAATACTATTTTTTAGAGCTTGGAGTCAAGATTATGGTCATGTAATTTTTATTATGTTTTTTTTTCATATAATATATTATAAGTTAAAACTACTTCAAGTAGGTATTTCAACATTTAAGAACATGCTCCTTCGAAAAAAATTAAAAATAACAAATCATGTTAGAAAAATTTAAACTTTATATTTAACACTAGAGGAGAGAGTCCTCTTCAAGAATATAGATTTTTTTAAAAAATGGAGTAGATTTGATAGGGAAAATTTGGTGTGAACAAAAAACTATTAATTTTGGATAACATCGACTTTGGATAGTTATAACAGACATAATATATACCAAAATCTATTTTTTCTTTTCAAATGCACTAGCTATACATGTCATCTAAAGCATATTATGAAATCAGAGGAAAAAAAGATTATTTGCATATAATTGTTTGGTGTGAACTAGACCCTAGATTTTTAGCATATTTCAGCAATAAAAAAATGAACTTCAAAAATTAAAAAACTATGTCAATTTTTGTTCAAATTTTTTTAAAAAAATTATAAGCATAAACTTCATCAAATTTTACACATTTCATTAGTTTACATCATCTTCAAATTCTAAACACAAATGCCACTTTGATGTTGTTAAAGTTAAAAAATTTATATGTTGTCATCCTTTTTCTTTATAAAAGTGTGACACATGTTTGTACTTTTACCCCATATGAAACTCGGCTTAAACTGGAGGATGACTCAGTTTTTTATTTGGAAGAACTGATGTTCATCCTTGACTGGAGACTTATTCTCAAATGCTCAGGCTTGACTGAGAGCTCACAGCTTTAGACTAGAAATGGGCCCTCCTAATCATTTGGGCTAGCTGGACTCAAGCTTGGCTCATCTTTGATTGGAAGATCTTTGAACTATGTTTATAAACTCACAAGCCTTTATTTCTAGAGAACTTAGTCTCAAGGGCTTAGGCTCTCTAGGCTAGAACTCGGCATGATTTACTCTGTCTTTGATATCTGGAAGTTAACTTGGCTCTAGTATTGGAAGCACTCAGCTTCAAAGCTAAAAGTTCATTGGCCTTAGACTATTGTGGCTTGATACTTTGAGATAAATATTATGTTTCTCCTTTTTCTTTGCATAAATTTATGGCTTATATGCTTGTTGTTTCAAACTCAATACGATAAAGGGTTGGTTCAATTTCTTTACATTACATAGACATTGCATAGATTTTGGATCTTTTGTACTTATACCCAATTGTTTTTGGTCTTCATTTGTTAACACTAGTCCAACTGTAGCTCAGTTTTATTATGGTTGTACCTTGAGGGAGCTTAACTTGAGAGTTACTAGGCTTGTATACACTAGTCTTTATGTAGCTTGATTTTTTTGTTATCCTATGACTTCTTGCAATCCCTTTATCTTTGAAAACATGTTGGATTTGGACATTGGTTGTTATAGCATTTTGAAATACTTGGGTTGCATTTTGTATATACCATACTAGCTTTACAATTTCCAGCTCGGTCATTTGTATTGTACCCAGCTGGACTTCGAATTTCTATGCATGATTACAAATGCCTATCTGTACACAAGATGCCTAGTCTTTTATAGTGTGTTAAAAAATGATAAAAACTAGTGTATAAAACTGATTTCCTTTTAAAACATAAAATACAATATCGTAAGAACATATGTTAATGAGGTTTGAGCACGGGCTTGTGAAACCCACTAACAAATGTTCACTGATCATTATTTGATATCTGAAATATATGTCCTGTAGCTTTTTGTTTATGAACCAACATTGTCATCATCTTTTCTCCATGGCTGTGACTAGAAATACCATCCTATTTGATCAATGCATCTACTTTGTTTACTCTGATAAGCTTTAAAACAACATCAAATCAAACACATTATGTTAGTGAACATGACTAAATGGTCAATTTTATGTATTAATCGGTCAACTAGTATGTTCACTAACCTAATGCTATCCTGTTGTCCTGAAAAATGTTTCTCAGATATAAAAACTAAGTCCCTTTGATTCAGATATCTGGTTTATATATTAAAAACATGCATAATGATGGCCACTAATAGTAAAAGGTTTCATAAAATTATGTCCTGTTAATACTACTTTTCAGTTTATGTGTATGCACATTTTCCTATTGGATTGAGATACCAGATAGATATAGGTGCAGCTCTAAAAGATTATGATTATTGTATGATGTTTTAATCTTATGCATTGCTTAGATCCAATTGGATCTAACAAATTTTAACTCTTCCATGATGCAGGAAAAACCCTAAAGACCTAGGACTAGACACATGAAGACTTAGACCTAGACAATGGACCAGAGGACTTGAACCATATCGACAACCAGCTCTAAAATGCAGATGACTCCTCAAGGAAATGCAATGGACCTTACTCATACCTCTATCACATCTTTCTATTCTTCCCTTTGTACTCTATTTATTGACATGAAACATGAAATAACATTTGTAAAATTACATTCAGTTTGAATGTACAATGTAATGATCAATTATGAATTCAGAAATTTTAAATGTGATCAATACTTAGAGTACAATAAAAATTGGTATGAATGCAATAACAAAATTTTAATCCACATCACCTAAAAAATAGTGTTGAATGGAAGTACCTTTATGCAACCCTTTCCTATTTGTGTCTATCATTCTTCATGTAGAAAAATAGGGTAACAAGTTTGAACTAATAATAAATTGCTAGATAATTTATGTTATTATACCTTATAATACAAATATTTTATTTTATAATGTTCATGATAAAATAAAAAATTTATTTATAATATATTACAATAATAGAATATGATTATTTAGAATGATTTTTATTAATAAAATAAATATAGAAAATAACTCAAATTAAGTTTCAAAATAGAAAAAATCAATTTGCAAACTTTCTTACTAAATTTAGGATTTTTGCATAATGGGCTAATCTTTGCACATGCATCATAAGACCTTCTAATGATTTGATCAAAATACTTTGGCTACTGCATGGACATGTTTTTTGAATATGTGTAAATGGTAATTAATTGTTTCAATACTACCTTCCAAGAAAATTTAATTTAGAGGAACACAATGGTATGCACAAAATAGTTCATTGAAAAAGAATTATAAGTTTTTCTTTTGATATAGGTCTTCAAGGTAATTCACGAACCATGTCAACCACCTAATCTAGTTCATGAAATGGTTCAAAAGAGCCAAATCTTGGCCTACACCCAAAAATCTATACATTTACAAAGGAATCAACATTTGGCTAAATCTTAACCATCTTTTGGGCCCCATAGTGTGTATGAGAACCCCATGTTTGGCCCAACACATACATGATATTTGGAGTTCACCTTACTTTGATGTTGATGCATGCACATTGTGTTGAAAAAATTGATATGCACTTGAGGTTGATGATCTATAACCCTTCAAATCTGACGAAAAATGGAATTCAAAATTCAAAATTCAATTAGAGTGGTGAAAGAATTAGAGTTCCTAAGAATGCTACAAAAATATATGTAAGGCATGAATCATACACATAATGGATGAATACATTTATGAATCATACACATAAAACATCAATCATAGACATGAATGTATATGTAAAGCATGAAGTACACATTTCAAAAGTATACACATATAGAAGTGCAATTTAATCCTATTTGATCTCATCTTTATTATTTATTTAAGAAGTCCTTGAATAGTTAATCCTAACTATATGGTGGTTAACTAGTTTTATCCTGTAGGTTGACATGATTAAGGCTTTGATACCCATTGCAATGTCCCCTTTTGGAGACTATCCTAAATTTTTTTGTATAATCACAAGCTCAAGAAAAATAGGAATTTAATATATTTTAGAGATATAAATTTATGCAAAAAAATTAAGAAAGAGATATTCTAGTTGACATCATGTAATCATATAGACAATTTTATAAAATATATAATTCAAAAATTGATCACTTTTACCAGGGTTAAAAAAAAAATAATATATCATGCATGTATATTCCTAACAATCTTAAATTAAATAAATCATATAATATCTATAATTCATCATTGGAGTTAACAATAACGGGGCTTGGATGAGGAGACATGATAGGTTAGCCAAAGAAATCCTCACACTAAGCCCAAGGGAATGCTCGTTGGCCCTCTATTCTAGGTCGCAAACCATCCATCATGAGGTGGCATACCTAGAATAGGATCTCATATTAGTTCTGCCTTCATGTCTTCCCTTCCTCAACTCTACATGATTCCTTGTATTAGTTTGTTAAATAAATTAGGAAATATAATTAGTCATGGGAGTGTCAAATATTTTATCAATTACATACAACCATATTAGAGACATGTATCAAATATACTATCACGTTCCATGCAAATTTAAATTAGAAACTCTAGCAATGTATATAATTATTATTTGATTCATTCCCTATAGTTAATTGTCAAAGAATACATGGGCTCAAGGTTATCTTATTAGAAATTATTTTATTAAATTTTACTTTTTCAAAGTGAATTAAAAAAAGAATCAGAAAATTCTTCAAGATCACCTAAAACTTGTAGTTATAGTGACAAATTATTTAATAACCATGTAAAACAAACTTGTTACAAAATGGCACTGAGTAGAAGGGTTTTTTACAACAACTAAGTGGAGTCAAATGTTTAAATGATGAGGGTAACCTTCAGAAATCTAAGCCAAGTAAATTTTCCTTTTTTGATCATTATGTTCATCAATTTGGTTTACTATTATTCCAAGTTGTGGTTATAAATACTCTATCACTAGTTTGAGGATGTATTGTATCATAGGGTTTATTGAGGGCTTAATGTTGTATGATAAGGTAGTTAAATATGATAGAATAAGAAGTTGTAACAAAAATATTGAGAAATCTTAGTAACACAAACATTGTAGTGATGATAGAAAACACTAATTTTGCACAAGAGAGGGAAGTGGTAGAACAATTATTATAGGCATCTACCCAATCCTAAACCATAATTTGCTAGTAACTACTTATTGGGTACTAAAAAAAGTAAAGAGGGGGAGTAAAGAAATAAATAACATCCAACAAAAGTCATAAAATTAAGAAAACTACAAACTAAGGATCCAATAGAAAATAAATAAAATGGCATAGTTAACCATTCTAGGCCTAGCTACTGTTAAAATGCACAAAGCCATAAATTTGCAAAAACCAAAAACTTTGTCATTTATGCATTTTGGATGACATCATAGCATATGATAAAGTCCCCTAATCCTACACTCAACATGAAACTCAAGCTTAGGATTTAGAAAGATAATTAAATTTTCATGTAGTATTATCCACAACAATGTGCATACATAATTTTTAAATTATCCAATAGATATCACAAAAGTTATCTAAATATTGGCATATTCAACATAACAAGAACAAAGCATTCATTAACTATAGGAAAAAGTTTATGATTCCTCAAACTATATATAGAGAACTTGTATTAATATCCCCAAAAAATAAAGACATCAAAAAGTCATGTTCATCACCATACTTATACAATATATAGTTCATACCTAATTAACTCTCTTTGAAATAATGATATCTTCACTTGATGACTATCTTTAAAGACAACATAAAAGTATTTTAACATAAAATAAATTTCTCTCTAGAGAATACAATTTTTTATTTCAAATGTAGAAGTAAATCATTAGATCATAATTGAAAATAAACTAATTTAAGAGGACTGCATCCTCATTTCCTTCCCTCTTCTTTGCACGGGGTATCTCCTATGGCACTTCATTTCCTCTCACCTCCTATGCTCGTATTATTCCCTAGTATGCCCTATATTTGGAAATGATTGGTGTCACCACTTCAATGTTTGTGATGTTGGTAAGATGTGAGTTTTACTTTCTATTTAGATGTTTTTGTGTAGACATTTTCATCCAATACTTTCCCAGCTAGATTAAATAGATCTATGTTGATAGAACTTCTAAAGAAAGACTTGGTTCTGGATGATATATTGAGTTTTTTTAACACAAAATCAAATCAACATTGTTTTATTATATTTCTCTAATTCATTGTCGATAAATTTTAATTAAATAAAATTGTTTTAAATTAGTAGTTATAGTTTTTTAGCAGATATGTGTGTGTATCTATTCATATATATAAGAGAAAATGGGTTTCTGATTATCTCCACAAGTGTGGAATTACAAATTTCAGAATTACAATATGAAAAGCCACATGGGCATTTTATTTACAATATTTTGTAGGAAAAAGCCTTGAATGATTACTTAGAACTACTACCCAGAATTTCCCTAGACAACACTATGGGCCTTCCTTATATAGGCAATTTTCATTGCCCGAGAAGGCTTCAAAAATTTAGCCCTTATGGTCAACTACCCATAGAATTATTTTATTTTTCATAATTATTACATTAGGGTTGGCTCAAAATAATTACAAAATATGTTTTTAGGTAACCCAACTTCCCGAGGCCATAACTTTTTAACTTTAGCTCCATTTTTCTATTGTAACCACTTTTTAGAAATGACAGGACTTGATCTATAGTTTCTAACTAGCACAGGCTTCAGTCAGCCAAGGTTTGTTAGAAATGAATACTAAATATATCCTTTGGGGGAGTATTATCATCCATTCTATAGTAGTTGGTGTTTCATTCATGACTATGATTGTCATTGATACCAACACAGTGATCTACTGAAGATTACCAGAGAAGCAGACAGTGTTTGAGTTAGCGCACTTGGGATATTGAAGATGAAGCTATACGGAGTTGGGGAATTACTCTATGATGTGTTATAAGATCATGGTTAAGAGTGCAGATAGTAATTCATTTATTCATGGAAGTTATGAGCATTTCAGTGGAAACAATATTCAGGCAGTGTTCATGAGTAGCGGGTTGTGGAAATTGGATGATATCTCCTAATCAGGATAGAATCTAGTTATGCACAGTTAGAGAGAAGCTGAAGACATGTTGATAGTGATGTAGATGATAGTGCAAGATCTGAGGTCACATGAGTGAAAAATTATATTGATTGGAAGCCGACAGTTTTGTGTAATTTTGATGTAACATGGGGAAACTTTTATTTTTTTAATTTGTATGCCAACTCATTTGTAATTACTTGAGTGTGGTATAAAGGAAGGAATGTATTCCTTGTTGTAATATGAAGTGTGATGAAAGTAAATATTGTGAAAGCAAAATTGTGAAAGAGGATATGAGAAATACTGAGATTTGGTATTGAGATTTGAACAAGGAGTCGGTGTAGTTTGGCATAGTCAGAGAAGGAGTATTGGATTGTTGAGGTTAGTAATATTTTGGTATTATTTTATTGAGTAATACAAAGATTAGTTGGACAGTGAGTTCAGTGATCTTAACCTAAAGCTGTTTGGGCAATTGGTCCTTCTGTCTTCCATAACTCCTAACAGAGTTAGAATCTTTTAACAGGGATTCAAAATCTCCTAATAGGGATTCATATGTACTAAATGTATTTCATAAGACTCCTAACAGATTCCATCCTTTCACAAGGAATATTCATATTAGTGCATCTTTTGTGGGCATCATTCCCACTGGAGTTTACTCTTTGATCAAGAGGTTCCCTAGTCAACATATCTTGTGTCATTGTGTTATTATGCATCTATATCCTTATATGGTTTTTGATTACATTGCTTACATAGTTAAAATCTATTGAAGTTGATAAAAGTTATATTTCTCAGATAACTGATTCACCCCCCCCTCCCTCAATTACCTTGGTGGAATTTACTTTCTAAAAATTGGTATCAGAGTAGTAGGTCCTTGAAAGAAAATTTTAATAGCTTAAGGAGATCCATGGTGAATTTTAGGTTAGAAAGCCCTAAGTTTGATGTAGTAAATTTTGATAGTTGGAAAGAAAAGAAGAAGACACATCTACTATGTTTAGGACTAGGTTATTGGTTAATTACAAAGAATCAAAAGACCATCATTGATGAGGATAACATTGAAACATGTACTAATGAGGAAAGAGATCTATTCATGTGTAACATACTTTCAAGAGAAGCACTTTTGTCAACCCTTTTGGAAAATGAGTATAGTCTGGTACAATATTTGAAAACATCTCATGAAATTTGGTTAGCTTTACACTCTACTTTTGAAGGTGATGAACATGCAAAGAAAGTCAGATTACATAATTGGATATGTGCATTTGAAGATATAAGAATGATATAAGATGAATCTATTAGAAGCTATATTGGTAAAATGTCAGAGATTGTTGCGGGTATAAAATCTTGTGGAGGAACAAAGATAGAGAATGAATTGATATGGTAAATTTTGAGGACATTGACTCCTGCATTTAAGCAGACAACACAGATGATTGAACAAGTCATTCCTTGTACTATGAACTTTACCAGAGAAACTCTTCTTGGAAGATTGGAAGTAGTAGAAATGAATATGAGGTTATCAGGAGACTTACCTAGAATTGGAACAAAATTTAGTGCACTTAGTGTTTTCCCTACTTTGTCAAGAAGCATCAGTGTGAGAGGAGATTGTGCTAGTAGTATTAGATCTAGAAATGAAGAAGACATGAAGATTGAAGAAGGTATTGCCTTGCTTGTGAAAAGAGAACCAAGCGGTAAGAAAATTTTTAAATGTTGCACTTGTCAAGAATTTGGTAATTTTGCATCTAAATGTCCTAAGAGAGTTAAGAAGTATACGAAAAATTTTAATCCTATAAGATCTAAAGAATGTTACTATGCAAATAATGAAGAAATTGAAGCTAGTTTGGAGAAATCTTTGACTGAAAGTGATACTGAGAATAATGATGATATAGGATTTGTAGGTATTAATGAAGAAAATCCTAAAACTAAAATTAAGGAAGAAAAGGCTTTAGTTTGTCAAGTAGAAAAGAAAATTGATTAGATTATAGATAGTGGTTGTCCACATCATATGACCAGAGACATGAAAAAACTCATAAAGTTTAACAATTATGATGGAGGAGTTTAGAGTTGGAAACAATGCACCTTGTTTGATTAAAGGTATAGGATCTATTGCTCTTGATGGAAAGACTGATATGGATGATTTTTAATTTGTGGATGGTTTGAGACATAATCTTTTGAGTGTTAGATAGTTAGTTGATAAGGGATATCAAATTTGGTTTACTGAGAAAACTTGTGTAATTAAAGACAAAGATGGAAATTTGATTGGTACTGGATCTAGAACCAGATGTAATGTATTTCAATTGAATCCTACTGAGATGACATGTTTGATTACTAAGATTGATGATAGTTATTTATGACACAATATTTTGTCATATAAACTTTGATAAAATTGTGAAAGTGAGCTACACTTGCAGTAAGAGATTTGCCTAATATTATGAAACCTACTAACATGATTTGCAAAGAATGTGTGATGGATAAACAGAAGAGAATCTCATTTCCTAGCAAGAAGTTTACAACAACAAAGAAGTTGGAGATTGTTCATACAGACTTGAGCAGTCCTACAAGGACTAGAGAATTCTATGGAGAAAGGTATTTTATGATTATTTTTTATGACTTTACAAGAATGATGTGGATTACATTTCTTAAAGAAAAATATGAAGCATTTGATAAGTTTAAGATCATTAAGAATAAAGTTGAGAATGAATCCACAATGAAGATTAAATGTTTGAGATCAGATAGAGGTGGAAAATTTAATTCAAAATAATTTAACACCTTTTGTTAAGTGAATGGTATTAAGAGACATTTTTTAGCACCTAGGACACCTAAACAAAATGGTATTGCAAAAAGGAGAAATAGATCAGTGACTAAAGCAACAAGAGCTATGTTATTTGAGAATGAATCAGGGAAGATACTATGGAGAGAAGTAGTGAACACAATGGTGTATACAATGAATAGAGTACAAATCAAACAAGACATAGACAAGACACCCTATGAACTATGGTTTTGACATGCACCACCAGTTAAGTATTTTAGAATTTTTGGAAGCAAATGTTATATTGAGAGAGATGATGACATTGGAAAGTTTGATCCTAGAAGTGATGAAGGTATATTTCTTGGATATTCATTGAAGATCAAAGCTTATAGATGTTACAATAAGAGAACTAAGACTATTGTTGAGAGAACAAATGTAAAATTTGATGAAAAGCTCAAAATTTAGGGAAGAATGCTTGATTATGAATTAGATGAAGGAACTCATTCTAGACCTAACCCTGAGGCTATTGAATTATTTTATAAAACTGACAGTGATTTTTTGAATGAAAGCCACTATGAGCTCATTGAAGAACTGACACCTGAAGTAAGATCTGAGATAGTGACACCTAACAAGAATCTATCAAGGAATCATCCTTATGAGTAGATTATTGGAAGCATAGATAGAGGAGTTCTAACACAAAATAAGGTACAAGAATAGTTATGTTTAATTTCTCAAATTGAACCTAAATCTACTAGTGAAGCATGTGAAGATGAATATTGGATTAAAGCTATGAAAGAAGAACTAGATCATATTGAAAGAACAAGACATGGGAATTAGTCCCTAGACCTAAAGATAAGAATGTTATTGGAACAAAATGGGTATTTAGAAACAAGATGAATGAACAAGGAGAAGTAGTAAGGAAAAAATCAAGACTAGTATGTATAGGATACTCACAGCAAGAAGGAATTGACTACGAAGAAACTTTTGCACTAGTATCAAGAATTGAAGTAGTAAGAATATTTTTGGCCTATGCAGCTTACAAGAAATTCAAGGTATATCAAATGGATGTGAAGTCAACATTTCTGAATGGAGAATTAGAAGAAGTTTACATTGAGCAGCCTAAAGGTTTTCCTTTGACTCAAGAAGGAGATATGGTATGTAAACTGAAGAAAGCTTTATATGGACTGAAGCAAGCACCTAGAACTTGGTATGCGAGATTGGATAAGTATTTGTTAAAGTTAGGATTTACAAAAGGCATAGCTAATAGCAACCTATACACAAAGGAAATTGAAAATGGCTTGTTGGTTGTTATTTTTGTTGATGATATTATCTTTGGAGGAGAAGATGAATCTAGTGATAAATTTGCAGATGAAATGAAGAATGAATTTGAAATGAGTATGAGTGAGATGAAATACTTTTTAGGATTACAGATAACACAAAATAGTAATGGTATCTTTGTAAGTCAGACAAATTACATGAATGATTTATTGAAGAGATTTGGAATGGAGAACTATAAACTAGTTGGAACACCTATGGTAAATGGACATAAATTATCTAGCACAGATGAGACTCCTACAGTGGAACAAAAGAACTACAGATCTATGATTGGAGGATTATATTATTTCACTCATACAAGACTTGATATAGCACATTTAGTTGGAATTGTAGCAAGATTTCAAGATGAACCCAGAGAATCACATTATGCAAGAGTAAAGAGGATACTAAGGTACTTAAGAGGCACAATTGAGTATGGATTATGGTATAAAAAATTTGATGATTTTACCCTATGTGTATATATAGATGCTGATTGGGGAGGCAATGTTGATAATAAAAAGAGCACCAGTGGAGGAGCATTTTTCCTTGGAGGAAGATTCATTTCTTGGCTAAGAAAGAAGCAGAATTGTATTTCACAGAGCACAATAGAAGCAGAGTATGTAGTAGTAGCAAACAATTGTAACCAGATAATTTGGATGAAACAAATCCTGAAGGATATTGGAGTAAAATTTGTTTAACCTATTGTTATACATTGTGATAACACCAACACAGTTAGTATGTCTAAGAACCCTATACTACATTATAAGACAAAGCATATAGAGATAAAGTATCATGTAGTAAAAGAGAAAGTAGTAGAGAAAGAAGTCAGACTTGAGTACATAAGCACAAAGGAGAAAATTGTAGACATATTTATAAAACCTTTGGCAAAGGATACATTTTAGTATATGAGAGGTATGCTTGGGGTTATGCCCCACCCTACTTTTGAGAAGTGATGCAGATTGTTGCATCTATCTAGTGGTATATGAGCCCTATCTTTCTTCTGGACTAGATGTTGGTACTTCCTCTATGGGGGAGTATGTGTATCTGAGTTGAGTCATGAGGACTCTAGTGAATGTATTTTCTAAATAGTGTCTTTCGACATTAAAGTTGTTGTTGACATAATGATGAAACTTCTATCATTGATGTCAATGGGGGAGAAGTTTACATGAAAAAACCATTTGTACCATATGTTGGAGAGAACTAAATAGGAAAACAAAGAAATATTTGATTGATGAAGAGGATTTGAAAGTATTTTCAAAGTAGCAGTGTTGTAGAGTTGGATTTATGGAACTTGGATGTTTTTTCATCTATGTTGCCATCAATGCCAATGGGGGAGATTGTTAGGAATGAATACAAAATATATCCTATGGGGGAGTATTAACATCCATTCTATAGTATTTTTTATTGCATTCATGACTATTATTGTCTTTGATGTCAACACATTGATCTACTAAAGATTAGCAGAGAAGCAGACAATGTTTGAGTTAGCGCACTTGGAATATTGAAGATGAAGCTATGAAGAGTTGGGTAATTACTCTATAATGTGTTATAAGATCATGGTTAAGAGCTAATGTAGGAGCATCTCAGGTCCTTGGTAATCCTATGTCACCAAAATGAATTTGAAGTTTGTTTGTGTTGCTCGGTTCCTGCTTTGACCGAGTTGGTTGGTAGTTGATGAGTTTCCTTTGGTTACCGAGGATAGTCAATTATCTCCTGGGTGGTCAGTTATTTCTTTGAAGCTTGGTGATGCTTGTTTGTTGCTTGGTCATCTTTTTTTGGGGAGTATTTTATTTTGAGTTTTTGTTGACGCCGACTTGTGCATTTATGATGGGTCATAGATTTAATGCTGGAATCAATATTTGGGAAGAGCATGGTCCTAGATCTGATCATTTCTTCCATGGATTATGGATCTAAAGGTTGACTCAGTTCGGTAGAATCTTGTATAAATCTAGTTGTTTGGTTGTAGTTTAGGGGTTCAATTTTGATAGAAGATAGAAGAGATTAGATAGAAGATTTTTGATAGATCCTCACATGTTTGATGACTTCTGTAATTCTTCATAATATCAGGTTGTAACTAGGAAGGCCTTACATCCCAACATGTATTATTCTATTTGATGAAAATATATGAAAGATCTACCATTCTCTCCTTCACTTTGTTGTTGTGTTGATTCTGCATGTTGTTGAGCGGGTTGGATCATTAGGGTGTGCCATTCTTTGGCCCCTCTTGACCCCTACCTTGCGTCAGGTGGTATCAGAGCAAGGTGAAATCTTGATCTAGGTCTATGGACCTAATTTTGTAGGTTCCTCTTAAAGACCTAGTTGATTGTTGTGGGGTAGCAGATTGTGATCTGACCTGCAATTGTAGAGGGTTGTCAATATTATTCATGGGAGGTGAGCTATAGATCCAAGATTGGCAGATATGCTAAGGTAGATTGCTACTAGGTTAGAAGCTATTGAAATAGCCCAAAGAAGAGGCAGACATCTTGAAGATGTTAGTGATGATGAAGTTGAGGGGGAATAGGAGAATGCAGAACCTGCACCTATGATGGATCAAGGTGAAGAAATATTTTTGAAGACTTTGACAATTCTGAAGTCTACACCACATTTTAATCCTCCTGAGTATGGTGGAAAATTGGATTCTAATGAATTGGTAGACTGGATCACCAAGATGGAAAAGTATTTTGAGTATGAAAACATTCCTAAAGACAAGAAGGTGAAGATTGCAAGCATAAAGTTGAAAACTCATGCATCCTTATGGTGGGAACATTTGTAGCTGGATAGAAAAAGGAAAGGCAAAGACAAAATCAAGGTATGAAATAAGATGGCAAATAAATTGAAAGGAAAATTCTTACCCTATGATTATTAGATTAACCTAGTTCAGCAAATGCAAAATCTGAGGTAGAAAGATGGCTCAGTAAAGGAATATATTGAGGAATTATATAGATTAGATATCAGATCTGAACATGATGAAGATGATGTGGAAATAATTTCCAGATACCTAAATGGTTTGAGAGTTTCCATCCAAGATGAAATTAGTTTGGTCAAATTGGAGAACATTGAAGAGGCTTATCAGTTTGCATTGAAGGTCGAGGAGAAATTGAATAAGAGACATGAGAAAAGACAGAGAGGAAGAGGTGGTAGATTCCCTAGAGGAAGATGTAGGTCTAATCATGAAAATGGTAGATTTTAACCTAAAAAGACAAATCTAGATAAAGGTAAGACCGAATGGAAAGGTGAAAGTTCATCTAGAGGCAGAGGTAGTAACTATCAAGGTGGTTATAGAAAAGGAAGTTTCCAAGGATCTTGTTAGAATTGTGGAGAAGAAGGACATATATTTTGAAAGTACACATGCAAGTAAGAAGGTTGGTAGTAGTAGGAATTCTTTGGTGCAAGAAGAGTCACTAAATGAACCTGAGAAGGAAAATAACTTGATGGTAAGGAGAGCACTATGGAATGAAAGCAAAAAGGAAGAACAGGTAAGGAAAAGTTTGTTTAAGACTAGATGTACAGTTTCTGATAAAGTTTGGAGGGTAATCATTGATAGTGGTAGCTCAGAGAATCTATCATCTAAGGAAATGGTCAAAAAGTTGCAGTCGGAAAGGTTGGAACATCTGAAGCCCTATTAGATTTCATGGATCAAAGATGAGAATACACTCTTGGTAAGTGAACAATGTTATGTGAATTTGAAAATTAGAAAGTACTATGATAAGGTGTTGTGTGATATCATGCATATGAATTGTTGTCATATTTTGCTAGGTAGACCTTGGCAATACGATGGACATGCTATATATGATGGGAGATTGCATAAGTATACTATTGTGGCTGATGGAAAGAAACAAATCTTGTTACCTTTGATGGAAGAACCTGCTAGTAATGTTTGCACATCTGTGAAAGTTTGCTTGATGGTGTAATACCCCAAAAATGGGCTATAAGTTCATTAATCTCCTACATCTTCAATTCGAACGAAATCAACATCAAAGTCCTAACCTAAGGCACATCTAAACATCATCGAATCATAATTGATTATCTTAAATTCTGCATCAAGGAATATTCCTAGTAATATTCCTAATCATCATAATTATCTTTAATTTTATAATTATTTGGCAATAAATCACATTTATCCTAAAATTTGATTAATTAAATATTTTGCATATTTAATTAATTAGATTTAATATTTGCCACTTAATTGTATAATTAAATTTAATTCTATCTATTATTAATTGTATTATTTAATTTTGACAATAAATCTAATATCATATGAATAATTGATTAAATTCTTATTTAATTAATTAAAGAAAATTGTCATTATTTAATAATATAGTTTTTAATAAAAGTTTGATTAAATAATTGATTAACCTATAAATCAATTGTTTTATTTTTAAAAGCAGTTAAGTTGAGCATAAATCACTTTATTATTAAATTAATTCATAAATAAAACATGCACAATCATAAAAGCAGACAACTATCAATTATCAATTAAAGCTAAACTCTATTTTGAGTTAAAACTTAGCTTTTGCATGTTTTTGTGAGTTAATTATCCTTTATTTAAAAATAACTCAAAAATCAACCTGAGTTATTTGAGTGATTTATGGCTTTTTTTCATGCACCTCCAAAGCCCTGGATTTCTATAAAAACAAGGCTCAGCTCTTCATAATTCATCTCATATTTTTGCACAATCACACTAGAGAATTGGAATTGAAGAATCAAAGCTCTTGCGAATCGACATCTTTGTGAGATCAATCTTATTTTTGCATTCATATTACATATCATTGTTAGATTAGCATTGCATATCAATTTTCAATAGTATTCATAGCATATCAATTTCATCTAGCATAGATTCATATCAAGTTTTCATTCCTTATTGCATCATAAAATCCAAAAAAAAAAATAGCTTAATTGCATTCAATCTCTTATCTAGATAAATTGCATTCAAATCCTTCATTTAGGTGTCATCTATGTCACTGATCTCGATTACAATCTGATAACATCAATCTCGCACCTACTAGAAGGCAGTAAATCGCTTGGTTAGAGTAGATTTCAATTTTGCACGATTTTGATTATAGCTAACCTCTAATGTTTTACTGAAGTGTTGTGTCTACAGATCAGGTACAAAATTCACACACACATTTCTAGCGCCCCATAGTGGGTGCCAAAAATGTGTGTGAAAATTATACCTGATCTGTAGACACAACACTCAGTAAAACATTACAGGTTAGTGATAATCAAAATCGTGCAAAATTGAAAACTATCTAACCAAGCAATTTACTGCCTTCTAATAGGTGTGAGATTGATGTTCTCAGATTGTAATCGAGATCAGTGACCTAGACGACACCTAAATGAAAGATTTGAATGCAATTGATCTAGATATGAGATTGAATGCAATTAAGCTATTTTTTTTTTATATTTTCTATGCAATATGAATGATTAATCTGATATGAAATCTATGCTAGATGAAATTGATATGCTATGAATGCTATTGAAAATTGATATGCAATGCTAATCTAACAATGATATGCAATATGAATGCAAAAATAAGATTGATCTCACAAAGATGTCGATTCGCAAGAGCTTTGATTTCTTCAATTCCAATTCTCCAACGTGATTGTGCAAAAATATGAGATGCTGTGGATGCAAATTTGAGAGATGATTGAGAGATGAGTTATGAAGAGATGAGCCTTGTTTTTATAGAAATCCAAGGCTTTGGAGGTGCATGGGAAAAAGCCATAAATCACTCAAATAACTTAGGTTGATTTTTGAGTTATTTTTAAATAAAGGATAATTAACTCACAAAAACATGCAAAAGCTAAGTTTTAACTCAAAATAGAATTTAGCTTTAATTGATAATTGATAGTTGTTTTCTTTTATGATTGTGCATGTTTTATTTATGAATTAATTTAATAATAAAGTGATTTATGCTCAACTTAACTGCTTTTAAAAATAAAACAATTGATTTATGGGTTAATCAATTATTTAATCAAACTTTTATTAAAAACTATATTATTAAATAATGACAATTTGCTTTAATTAATTAAATAAGAATTTAATCAATTATTCATATGATATTAGATTTATTGTCAAAATTAAATAATACAATTAATAATAGATAGAATTAAATTTAATTACATAACTAATTTGGCAAGATATTAAATCTAATTAATTAAATATGAAAATATTCAATTAATCAAACTTAGGATAAATGTGATTTATCGCCAAATAATCATTAAATTAAAGATAATTAAGATAATTAGGAAATTGCTAGGAATATTCCCCGATGCAGAATTTAAGATAATCAATTATGATTCGATGATGTTTAGATGTGCCTTAGGTTAGGACTTCGATGTCGATTTTGTTTGATTTGTCGATGTAGGAGATTAATGAGCTTATAGCCCATTTTTGGGGTATTACACTAGTACGTGTGTTAAGGTGTACTAGGACCCATAGGAAGTACCCATGACCCCTTTTGACACATTTGAATGCCCTAAGTACTTCATTTTCTTCCTTAACCCCGTGAAGTTCATATAAAAGACATGTATGGAAATCTTCACAACATTTAGGAGGCACAAATTGGTTACAATTGGAGCGGTAGGAATCAAAAAATGTAAACCCTTCTTCACCAAACTGTATAGATGGGCAACCTGAAATACAACTAGAAGTAGAGCTACTCCCTTCGCTTTGGGCCATTGCAAATTAGCGAAAGTTTTTTTCTCTTCTCTCAAGAAAAATAGCTTATTTTAATGGCCACCCATGAATTTTTTAAATGGCTAATTGATTTCCTTTGCTTCTTTCAATGTCCATCCATGATTTTTCTTCAATCTTCCAACCTTTCGTACATAGTTTTAAAATACATATTAATATATTATACTTATAAAATAATATATAATATATTATATATTATGTAACATTTAATATTAATATATACTAAATAATATTTAATGTAAAATGTATATTATATAATATTTAATATATATAATATATAATCTAATATATGTTTTGATATATAATATATCATATGAAGGATGGAGAAATGGGAAGGAGAAAGGGGTTGGAGAAATTAAGAGAGAAAAAGGGGAGGGAAAAGTTAAAAATCAAAATTTTGCCAGTATTTTTGAGTACCCGAAAATATTAGGTACCCGATTAGGCCCGATATTGCTTTGTGCACCAAACCTACATGGTCAACTATTGAAATGTCTCAAAAATGTGTTTTTCCCTTATTTATTTGAGTTCCAGACTTCGACCATGTAGCTGATGACTTTTTTTTCACCCAAATTTGGTGAAATGAAAAGGGTATCTTAAGGAGATTATCAGCTTTCTATTGATATAATTGTTGTCAAATTTTGAATTCGATAAGTAATTATTAGTTATTTTCTAATTGAGTTACCTCTAAAGTGCTGATTTATATACTAATTGAAAAGTGACTATAACTTTCAAATGTTATAACATTTTTGAAAGCCAAAAAATGCGTCACATTCTATGCTTCACCTACTATAAGGAATTTTTTTTTTTGAATTTTGTAAAGTTTTGAATGAGTTAAGGTGGTCAGACACGAGAGTTTTTTATTCTGAAAATGTTGTAGCATAAAATTGATAATTAATTATTTTTTTGGAATAAAATTACAAAAAAATATGTGTCACATCCATGCATGATTCTACTACTTATATATAAAATCTTATAATAAAATATTGTCATTTGATTATGATTAAGGTGGTCAGACATACACGGACTTCTTATTTTTTCAAGAAAGTTTTGTACTGCTGCATTGAAATCTATACTTTTCACTAATCATACTAACTTTTTTTTTCAAAAAAGGCATAGTAGTTTAGAAACTATATTCAATTTTCTACAGATTCTATTCTTACAACTTTTTGATATTAGGTTGATAGCTAGTTGAAATTTTCATGTCAAGTTGACTAACCCTAATTTGCTAATTTTTCATTACCACTTAAGGGAAAAGTTTTGCCCCTCATGATCTTGCACATACCCAAAAAATCATTAAGAAATTCATAACCAAATCTAGTTTGCAAAAGCCGCCACAATTGAAACTCACCTTCTCAATATTTTCTCTAATAGCATACTTGCAAGCTCACTGACAAATCGCTGCAATATTGGTTCCACCGAATCATTGGGTATAACGGGCCAGTGTCATTAGGTCCACATCCTTTGAGATGGGTGATTTTCTCAAGCAAGAATTGAAAATTTGATAACGTGAGGACTCATCAGGTAAATGATTATAAATCAACTAGTCAAGTTGGCGAGGCCTTTGCAATGCAGGATCAATGATATCAGGTCTATTTGTAGCACCAATAATGAAAACTAATTTCTTGGCTATCATACCATCCATCTCTGTCAACAAATGGTTAAGGAATCTATCTGCAACACCACTAGCATCCCCAACACTGCTTCCACGCTCCAAACATGTAAACCAATTATGCATCACCAATCAGAGCCTATCTCTCAAATAGTTCAAACAAAATGAAAAAACCCACAGTTTCATGCAAAGCAGAGTAGATGGATTGTTAGAGCCCAAAGCAATCTGGAAAATAGAATGAGCAAGGACTTGCTGGCAACAAGCAACAGAATGAGTGTGGACACATGAAGATAAACATTTTGTCTGGATATTTATCTTCAAATTTTTTTTTAAACATTCCATATTTCATTGAAATTCTGACTCGCTGTGGTCGACATTTCGACTCATCATCGTCGAAAGTCTGACCTAGTTTGGTCTAAAAATTGACCATTCTATGTCAAAATGTGGTGTCGTGGGTTTGGCATCTTGGTCAAAGCTGCCAAATATTTTTACCAATATTGGTCTAAAGTGCGACAAAATGTGGTCAAAATATGACCATCGTGAGTTTGGTATCCTGGTTAGAGCTGCCAAATATTTTGACCAATATTGGTCTAAAGTGCAATGAACTTTGGTCGAAATATGACCATCGTGAGTTTGGTATCTTGGTCAGAGCGGCCAAATATTTTGACCAATATTAATCTAAATTGTGACTAACTATGGTCGAATGATTGACCAATATATCACCACTTTCCAATGTTATTTTCAACCAAGATTAGCCTCATTTTCGACCAAGTTTGACATCAAACATTCTATGATTAAAGAGATATGTTGAGATTTTGATGACAAAAATAGCGACCAATCAGTTGGTCGAGTATTCAACCCATTTGGGTAGAAACTTAGACCAATACTCTGTCAAGAAAAGGTGCAAAATGTACTAGTGATAGTTGAACATTTGGGACACTCTAGTGATTCTCAGACAGATTCTTATGAATATGAATTTTGTTCAAACTCTGAAGGTAACCCTGCTTGGGGGATTGGTCCTGATTTCACACATGTTCTTGACTTTCCTAGAGATCTTGATGAGGAATCTAATGTATGTGAATGGGGAATTACTCCAGAAGAAGATGAGCCTATAAAAAAAAAAAAGATGTTATCCACCAATACCCACCTACATCCGATGTAAGTCTAGAACTAAATGATGGACCTCGTGGAACTTATTTAGTTATTACTAATGCAAGATCTAATGATGACGTTGAGACAGTTAATGAACTGAATATCTTGAGTAGTAATATCATCTTTGAATTCAAGAGTCAGATCATAACCAATGATGACAATGCTATATGTGTAAACACTATTAGCCAATCCTTCCCTATGCTTACCATCCAACATCCTAAGCTTATTGACCAAACATCCAATGATCCAAGCCAAGATATCCATACTTTCTAAACAGACTATTCTCTTTAATTAATTAATTAAATTTAATTAATTAATTAAATTTAATTAATTAAATCCTATTTTCCCTCAACCACCAAATGGGAGTAAAATGCATTAACCAATAGGATTTGAGAACCAAGCTCACATGGATCAAGCTCACATTGAATCTCCACCACCCATAAGGAGAAAGAATCTTGTTCATGTATTTTTCCTCCTGTCCCAAGCTTTGAGGACAAAATATTTAAATGGTCTCTAGAGGTGGAACCATGGACCTAAGCCTAACCCAACCATGATCAAATCAACTCTACCCCCTACCCTTTCCAAAATCTATAAAAGTAAGGCATAATTGAAGAACAAATCATCCACAATTATTTGAATAGCATCAAATATCTTGCAATTTTAAGCTAGAAAGGCAAATCTAAGAGCTAATTAGACTAATTTCTTTTGGAATTAATTGTTTTAGCTTTCTTTATCATACTTTCTTATATTAGGACTATCTCTAATGGAAGCTTGTTGAGAGCTTCTCATTAGCATCCCTAATTAGAGAGTGATAGAGTTCTCAATTGTCTTTAATTTTTCTTGATTAGATTGCTATTTGTGGTAATTTAGTTGTTATTTTGAGTTATTGATGATACTAACCCTATGAAGGTAGTAATCCAAGTACACAGTATGCATTAATGGAACCTAACATGTACATCAATGGGTCCTAGGACATCCTAATATATAATAGAAGATCTTGAGATTCCTAAGGGATCCTATGTATCTTAATATGTTGTAAGAGAGGGATAAGGGTCCTAGAAACTTACTACTACAATTTTCTAACATATTCTAACATTCTACTATCATTTTCTAAAATTTAACTATGATTTTCTAAGATTTCTACAAACTAAAAATTATTTAAAATAAATAACTAACTAATATTTACTAACTTTACTAAAAATGCATGTACGAGAGAGAGAGAGAGAGAGAGAGAGAGAGAGAGAGAGAGAGAGAGAGAGAGAGAGAGAGAGATTCCTAATATTTACTAACTTTAAAAGCAATGTAAAAACAAATATTTTAATAATTTCTATAAGATCTTAATATTTTCTAACATTTTATAACAGTTCTACTACTGTTTCTAATGTTTTATAAATATTTTCTAACATTTGCTAACAAACTACTACGATTTTCTATCATTTTCTAACATACTAAGTTACAATTTTATAACATTTACTAACATTCTACTACATTTTTCTAATGTTTTCAAATGTATACTAGAAGTTACAATTTTCTAATGTATACTAAGTTACAACTTTCTAATATTTTCTAATGTATACTAATTTACAGATTTCTAATATTTTCTAATGTATACTAAGTTATGATTTTCTAACATTTGCTAACATATTTTAACATTTATACTACGGTTTTTAATATTTTCTAACATTTTTACAAACTAGATATTATTTAAACCAAATAACTAACTAAAATAAATATAAAACATATAATTTACAACAAAAAATGAGAAAAATGCATATAACTAATATTGCTAACAATCTTAAGAGGTCGAAAAAGCTCGGGAGGTGCTGATGTTGTAGTGGATGTCATTGGTTCTCTCTAAGCCCTGGGTCCACAAAAGCTCAACAGTAAACAATGAAAATGAAATAGGAAAGCCATAAATTTATAAAAAAATCCAGCCAAAAATGGCTTTGTGTGAAGTACCCTACGTAGGGTACTTCGCGCGAAGGGGAGTCTTCCCATGAAGTACACCATGTAGGGTACTTCATACGAAGCCAATCATCCCCTTCGCGTGATGAGGGTACTTGGAGTGAAGGCCCTAATTTTTATTTATTTTTTGAAGATTGATTTCCTTCATCCCAAAAAATGGGACACACTATTGTGATTTCACCCACATGATAGGGTCAATTCTCAAATTATCCCAAGTGTCTGATGCAGGAGCATCCTAGGTGTAAGAGAAATCATGCATCACCCAAAAATATTTCTGGCTTCTTTTCAATAAGGGTTATCTTGTGCAGAGATGTTATTTATGGAAACTTACTATTTTTAGTAAGTTGGTCATACAAGCTCAAAATATTCTGATATCACAGGTGGAGGTTCATCTTAGTCATATCAGCCTACTAGTTGAGTTTCATTGCTACATCATTTGTATTAGTGAAGTTATTCATTTTTTTGGGTACATAATCTTTGAGCTCAATTTTGAAGGGCTTAGAGGCTCTTGATCGCGATCGACCCTTGTTAGAGAGTAAAGTCCACAAAGATAACTAAGAGGGGGGGGGGGGTGAATTAGTTATCTGAGAAATATAAATTTTATCAACTTCAATTGATTTTAACCATGTAAGAAATGTAATCAACAACCATATAAGGATATACATGCATAATAACACAATGACACAAGATATGTTGACTAGGGAATCTCTTAATCAAAGAGTAAACCCTGGTGGGAATGATGCCCACAAAAGATGCACAAATATGAATATTCCTTATGAAAGGATGGATTCTATTAGGAGTCTTATGAAATACATTTAGTACATATGAATCCCTATTAGGAGATTTTAAATCCCTGTTAAAATATTCTAACTCTATTAGGAGTTATGGAAGACAGAAGGACCCACTGTGCAAACAACTTCAGTGTAAGATAACTGAACTCACTGTCCAACTAATCTTTGTATTATTCAACATAATAATACCAAAATATTATTGATCTCAACAATCCAATACTCCTTCTCTAACTATGCCAAACCGCACCAACTCCTTCATATCTCAATACCAGATCTCATTATTTTGCATATCCTCTTTCACAATTTCACTTTCAAAATACTTACTTTCATCACACTTCATATTACAACAAGGAATACATTCCTTCCTTTATACCACACTCAAGTAATTACAAATGAGTCGGCATACAAATTATAAAATATAAGTTTCCACACGTTACATCAAAATTACACAATACTGTCAACTTCCAATCAATATAATTCTTCACTCGTGCGACCTCAGATCTTGCACTATCATCCACATCACTATTAGCATGTCTTCAACTGCTCTCTAACTGCACATAACTACATTCCATCTTGATTAGGAGATATCCTCTGATTTCTACAAACCGCTACTCAGGAACACTGCTTGAATACTACTTCCACTGAAATGGTCATAACTTCCATGAATAAATAAATTAATATCTGTGCTCTTGATGCAAGGTAGGGGTTAAGAGGGGACAAAGGATGGCACACCCTAATGAACCAGCCTTCTCAAAAACATGCGGAAGAAACACAACAACAAAGTGAGGGAGAGAATGCCAGATCTTTCATATGTTTTCATAAAAAAGAATCATACATGTCAGGCTATAAGGCCTTCCCAGTTACAACCTGATATTATGAAGAATTACATAAGTCCTCAAAACATGTGAGGATCTATCAGAAATCTTCTATCTAGTCTCTTCTATCTTCTATCAAAACTGACCCCCTAAACTACAACCAAACAACTACATTTATACAAGAGTTTACCGAACTAAGTCAGCCTTCAGATCCATAATCCATAGAAGAAATGGTCAGATCTAGGACCACATGCTTCCCAAATATTGATTCCAACATTAAATCTGTGATCTATCATAAATGCACAAGCCGACTTCAACATAAACTCAAAATAAACTACTCGGCAAACAAAGATGACCGAGCAATAGACAAGTATCACTGAGTGTCAGAAAAATAATTGACCGCCTAGGAGGTAACCGACCATCCTCAATAACCAAAGGAAATTGACCAACTCAGTCAAAGTAGGAACCAAGCAACATAGACAAACTTTAAATTCTTTTTGGTGAGACAGGACTGCCAAGGACCTGAGATGCTCCTGCATCAGACACCTAGGGTTATTTTGAAATGATTCTCAAAATCATTTAGTAGGTATGATCTGAGATGCATCCAACTCAGACTATGAAATCCATGAAATGTCTTCCATCAGTCTATTCTTCCACTTTACCAAATATTCCATATACTATTTTCCTCTTGTACTCTTGCCAACTCTTTGATTCAGGATCTACTCAATCTCTTCATTCTGCTTCTTAGGATATTCTATTGGTACTATCATTTCTTCATTAGGTTCATGATACTCATACAAATTAGAAATATTGAAAATAGGTGATATGTCCATGTCATCAGGTAACTCAATCTTATATGCATTTCCACTGTCAAATTTCCTCATAATTTTGCAAGGTCCAAACTTCTTCATCTTCAGCTTCCCATGTGTTCCAATAGGAAATCATCCTTTCTTCAAATGAACCATCACTTTATTACCAAGATCAAAAATTTTATGTCTCCTCGATCTATCAGCTCTATCTTTGTATTTTTTATTACTATCTTCCAACTTTAGCTTCAGATCTTCATGCACTATCTTCATGTACTTAGCAAATTTTACGCCTTCAACACTTCTCTTACTTTCATCAGCAATGTCTCTCAAATCAAATATACATCTTAGTTGTATTCCATTTACAATCTCAAATGGTGTCTTGCCAGTACTCCTATTCACTAAATTATTGTATGAAAACTCTGCTTGTGCCAACATAGAATCCCAATTACTCGGTGTGTCTCCAACTAAACATCTCAAAAGATTTCCCAAACTTCTATTCACAACTTTAGTCTATCCATCAGTTTGTGGGTGAAATGTAGAACTCTACTTCAACTCAGTGCCAAATTTCTTCCAAAGGGTCTTCCAAAAGTATCCAACAAACTTACTATCTCGGTCAGAGATAATACTCCTCAGGAATCCATGCAATCTGACAATTTCCTTAAAGAAAAGATCTGGTACATGTACTACATTTGGTGTCTTTCTACAAGGTATAAAATGTGCCATCTTAGAAAATCTATCCACAACAACAAATATCGAATCATTACCTCTTACTGTCTTTGGTAAGATAAGAATAAAATTTATACTGATGTCAATCCAAGGTTTCTCAGGTACAACAATCAGTGTATACAAACCAGTATTCTGACTTACTCCTTTTACAACTTCACAAACTCCATAAATTTTCATAAATTTCTAAACATCTTTATACAACTGCGGCCAAAAGTACTTCTCCTTAAGAAAATTCCATGTTTTATAAGGCCAAAATGTCCAACCAAACCACTACTATGCTTCTCTTTTATCAAATTGGTTCTCATTATTCCTCTTGGTATACATAACTAAATACCTTTAAACAACATACCTTCCTAAATAAAATATTCATCCCACTTAGTATTTTGTTGATCTTGAATAGGTGCTCTGCACTTTCTCCATGGCTCAAAAAAATCAGGGTCATTTTCATACAAATCTTTCATTTCATCAAAACCAAGAACTTCAATTTTCATCTCGGTCATCAAAGATCTTCTTCTACTCAATGTATCAGCAACTCGATTAGTGACTCCACTCTTATGCTTTATCACAAATGTGTAATTCTACAAATACTCAACCCATTTCATATGTCTCTGATTCAACTTATTCTAACTACCCAAATACTGTAAAGCCTTATGATTAGTATACAACAAAAATTCACTTGGTATCAAATAACGTCTCTATTTCTTTAGTGCTTAAATAATAGCATAGAATTCTTGATCATACATAGAATATTTCCTCCTAGCATCATTCAAATTTTCACTAAAGAAAGAAATAGGTTTACCTTCTTGACTCAACATAGCTCCAATTACGCTACCACTTGCATTACATTCCACTTGAAATACCTTATTGAAATCAGGTAATGCCAAAACAAGCAATTCAACAACATTCTACTTCAAAGTCTCAAAACTTCTATCAACTCCATGTGTCCATTTGAATTCCCTTTTGTCTCCTCTCATAGTCTCAATCATAGAATTACAAATTAAACTGAAATTTCTTATGAACTTTTGGTAATAACTTGCCAAACCATGAAATGATCTTACCTCACTAGCATTCACAAGTTTAGGCCAATTCAAAATAGCTTCAACCTTTTCAGGATCCACCTTCAAACCATAAGCTAAAATCACAAATCCTAAATACACAATCTCCTCTTTCATGAATGAACACTTTTTCAAATTTATTAGCAACTTTTCCTCTTTCAGTCTCTGCAAAACTTGTTTAACATGAAACAAATGTTCTTCTTTGGTCTTATTGAATATTAGAATGTCATCAAGATATACAATCACAAATTTACCCAAGAATTTCTTCAAAACTTCATTCATTAGCCTCATAAAATTACTCAGTGCATTAGTTAAACCAAAAGGCATAACTAACCATTCATACAAACCTTCTTTTGTCTTGAAAGTAGTCTTCCATTCATCACCTTCCCTAATTTTGATTTGATGATACCCACTTTTCAAATCAATTTTGGTAAAATACTTTGCTCCAGTCAAACTATCCATTATATCATCCATTCTCGGTATAGGAAACCTATACTTCACTATTATCTTATTGATTGCTTTGGAATCTATACACATTCTCCATTCTTCTTAGGTGCCAATATAGTAGGTACTACACAAGGACTCAAAATTTTTCTAATAAAACCTTTCTCCAGCAACTCTTGAATCTATGGATTCAATTCTTGATTCTCAATAGGTGTTAGCCAATGAGGTGCCTTATTTGGTAAACTAGCTCCAGGATTAGATCCATACAATGATCAATGCTTCTTTTCAGTGGAAAAACATCAAGTACATTATTAGAATTGATTTCACTATACTCGGTAACTTATCAATATCCTAATGAACATTATCCTTTATTTTCTTATTCGACTTGTTAGGAATCACAACAAAACATACATCATTCCTTTTCAAGTCTTTAAAAAAATTTCTCCCTTCCATTTGTGTGTGTGAAAATTGTACCTGATCTGTAGACACAACACTCAGTAAAACATTAGAGGTTAGTGATAATCAAAATCGTGCAAAATTGAACACTATCTAACCAAGTGATTTACTGCCTTCTAATAGGTGTGAGATTGATGTTCTCAGATTGTAATCAAGATCAGTGACCTAGATGACACCTAAATGAAGGATTTGAATGCAATTGATCTAGATATGAGATTGAATGCAATTAAGCTATTTTTTTTTATATTTTCTATGCAATATGAATGATTAATCTGATATGAAATCTATGCTAAATGAAATTGATATACTATGAATGCCATTGAAAATTGATATGCAATGCTAATCTAACAATGATATGCAATATGAATGCAAAAATAAGATTGATCTCACAAAGATGTCGATTCGCAAGAGCTTTGATTTCTTCAATTCCAATTCTCCAACGTGATTGTGCAAAAATATGAGATATTGTGGATGCAAATTTGAGAGATGATTGAGAGATGAGTTATGAAGAGATGAGCCTTGTTTTTATAGAAATCCAAGGCTTTGGAGGTGCATGGGAAAAAGCCATAAATCACTCAAATAACTCAGGTTGATTTTTGAGTTATTTTTAAATAAAGGATAATTAACTCACAAAAACATGCAAAAGTTAAGTTTTAACTCAAAATAGAATTTAGCTTTAATTGATAATTGATAGTTATTTGCTTTTATGATTGTGCATGTTTTATTTATGAATTAATTTAATAATAAAGTGATTTATGCTCAACTTAACTGCTTTTAAAAATAAAACAACTGATTTATGGGTTAATCAATTATTTAATCAAATTTTTATTAAAAACTATGTTATTAAATAATGACAATTTGCTTTAATTAATTAAATAAGAATTTAATCAATTATTCATATGATATTAGATTTATTGTCAAAATTAAATAATACAATTAATAATAGATAGAATTAAATTTAATTACATAACTAATTTGGCAAGATATTAAATCTAATTAATTAAATATGAAAATATTCAATTAATCAAACTTAGGATAAATGTGATTTATCGCCAAATAATCATTAAATTAAAGATAATTAAGATAATTAGAAATATTGCTAGGAATATTCCCCGATGCAGAATTTAAGATAATCAATTATGATTCGATGATGTTTAGATGTGCCTAAGGTTAGGACTTCGATGTCAATTTTGTTCGATTTGTCGATGTAGGAGATTAATGAACTTATAGCCCATTTTTGGGGTATTACATTTTTCCCCTCTTTGAATTACTGTGTGAAGCGTAGTGGTTCAATGATAGTCTATGTTTGATAGAGATATGAAACTGATTCGAAATTGATAATTGATATGGTATAGAAGCTGATTGATATTGATTTGATATGGAGATAATAGGTCCTGAATGACCAAAGATAATGTTCACTATAGCAGTGATGAACCGATGATTGCGAAAAAGTGTCAAAACACCTGATTGCAAACCTTAGGATTGCTAAGAAGTGAGTGACCAGTTCTAGACTCGATTGTCTTAGCAGAACTAGCAGGTATCACATCCAAACCCTTCAGTTTTCGAAGAACCAAGAAAAGAACACTATGATCTGATGGTTGCAAAAATTGATACAGATTACAAGATTAAGAGAATACCAGATTGATATGGATCGATGAATCTGATATGCCCCAAGTGATGATAGATTTGCCCTGAGCGATGAGGACTTTTGATGAATCAGTAACTAGACGTGATTGTTTGTCTTGATCACTAATGAAAGATATTGATAGACTTGATTGATAGAATTTTGATTTGCAGACTTTGAATTGATGTGCAATACCTTGCCCCCTTCGGGATTAAAATGGAAATCTGACAAGAAAATTCAGCGTTGAGAGCTCGGAAGCATGTTGATTGATGGGAAAAGTGGTTATACACATTCAAGAGCGCATTCTGCATCATTTAGAGGTCTTGGAGACCAAGGTTGACTAGGTTTGACCATGAGTTGACCATGGTTGACCAAGTTGAAATTTTGATAGTTTGATGTTAGATAATCAGTTAAGTTGAATACTAGATCTCTATGATGATTGAAGGTCGATTATGCAAATAGTTAATAATATGAATGATCTCAAATTTGAATTTTGATCCCGAAAAAGGATTCTACTTGCTGTTTCGTTGGAGGAACCTTCGTGTGAGATTTAGCTCTTGTTAGATTTGAAGAATTGATATGAAGAATTATTTAAGCTTTGAAGTTCATTTAGTCATTGTGATATCATGCAAAGATAAAAAATGCAAAAAAGCATGCAATATGAAATGCAACCTAAGACCTAGGACCTAGTCACTAATCATATGTCGATTTGTTATCATCATTGAACTTTTAGGTAACTGGATAATTCAATACAATGCCCACTAGTTATGAAACCATAGACATATGAATATTGATTTGTATGCACGAGAATCAATACAACACCCACTGGTTATACAACCATGGACATATGAATATTGATTTGTTTTCAGAATGTTGGATTGGATATAAGTACCAAGGCATAAATGCCAGGATGACCTGAATATCATGTCCATTTTGATATAGGAATTTGTATAAGCATCAAAACATAAATGTCGTGATGACCTGAGTATGCCTTGCATTGCAAACACATCAAACAGTCAAGAGATCATTCTAAATCCCATGTGAATTACCCGTAGTGACCCTTTATCGTTCACATCCTTAGGCAAGATTGCGTTCCACAGTAGGAGAAAGAACTTACTCAAAAAGAAAATAGTTAGATCAAACTTCCTTGAATTGTCTAGGTACCAATGGTCGAGGTATGCATGGCCATCCAATTCAAGATAGAGGCTCTTATAGTCGGACACCATTTCAATCCAGAATTTCCAAAGTTGTTAGATTTTCACATACAAGCAGAAGACAAAGAAAAGATTATGCCCCCAGTCATCACTCTCTAAATCCTGTAAAGGACATCATTGAGGAGCTCGAAGGGACACAATATGCAAAAATCTCAATGCGAATCAGTAAGCATACAAGGAGATAAAAGCACGAAGCACAGATTATTTTTAGTTTGTTTTGATGTTTGATTATTGTAGATGCAAAATCCTTTCTGGAGATGAGACAGACAGACAGACTTAACTTGAAGCTTCAAAGGACTCTGACTGGATAGGATACGTCTAAGATATATTGGAGGCCATAGGATATGACATTGATTGCCCCCAAGTTTGAGCATTGATAGGATACAGACGTGCAAGCTGATTGGTGTACAAACTGACTTATTGAAAACTGGAAATGCAAAAATAAACCGGGAGATATGTACAAACTAAAGCAAGACTGAAAGCTGGGAAAGACCAAGATTGTGCTAATAGATGGAGCATTTTGAACAAGTGGCACCCGTTTGCTGGGTTTTCACCATCTTGGTAGAGATTCTATTTTTGCTACCAAGGCGCCTGTTTCCAGGTTTTCACCAAGGCACTTTTTTTTCTTTTTTTCTTTTTTTTGTATTTTTTTTTTTTTTGAATTTTTGAATTTTTGATATTTTTAAAATTTTTTTATGAATCATCAAGGTGCCTATTGCTAGGTTTTCACCAAGATGTTCATTTTTTCAGAACTTTTTCTAATTTTTAAGATTTTTTCAGGACATTTACCAAGCACTGAATGCCTTAGGCGTAGAATTTCTTCAGATGGAGAATGTTGATTGGTTCTCGAAGCTGTTCTCCTTCATTCATTGAGAGTTGATAGGCACTAGAGCCAAAAGTAGCAGTGATAACAAAGGGACCTAGCCAATTGGGTTCGAACTTCCCCTTGCATTCTCGATGTGATTGATTTTTAGGATTTTCTCTCAACACTAGATCACCAACCTAAAATTCTATGTGTCTGACTTTCTTGTTGTAGCCTCTAGACATTCTTTTCTGATACACTTTGAGATTATCATACGCTGCTTGTCTGCGCTCATCTAGTAGTTCCAGTTATTGTAACCTAGACGCTCTATAGTCATCATCAATTACGAGACCATGCATTCTAATTCTTAGTGATGGGATTTTGATCTCAATAGGTAGTACTACTTCAGACCCATAAACTAAAGCAAAAGGTGTAGCCCTTGTAGGTGTTCTGATACTTGTTCTATAGGCCCATAGAGCTAGATTAATCATGAGATGCTTTTTCTGATACTTGTGCTGATACTAGTTCTGATACTAATTTTGACAATTGTTCTGATACTAGTTCTGATACTAATTTTGATACTGATTATGATAATTGTTCTGATACTGGTTCTAGTACTGATTCTGATAATGATTCTGATAATTGTTCTGATACTGGTTTTGATACTGGGTATACTTGATAGCATATTTTTCTATTGCAAACTCCCAAGCAAGATCATATCGTGCAGTCCCAATGTCTAGCAAGGTGGAGAACAAGAGGGATTGGCAAGCTAGTGGAAGAGATGGAAGACAAGAGAATAAAGGATAATGAAGGGAAGAAATCCTCAAGGGAAAACTCCTCAAGAATACCTAAGCTAGGGAAAAATTGTCATGTGAAGCGCATTTAGACAAGTAATGAAAGGCTAGCATAGGATAAGTCACAAAAGCGTGATGCAAAGAGCAGGAAAGGATGCAGTCCAAAAGAGTAGACATGTCAAGAGGCTTCATAGCACTGTGTTTTACTCTTTCTTTCTTTTTTTATTAGATCAAGACCAAAGGGGAAAAGGATAGCGATAGGCAAAAATGAATGGAGGAAGATGGATATGAAGGCTAAACATGGAAGGAATGAAAGCAAGATCATCATAAGATAGCTCACAAAATAGTCAAATGTTCAAAGAGAGAAGACGGAATGGATGAAATATGTAGAAGAACTACGCATAATGCCTGATTGCCAGGTTTTCATCATGGTACTTATCCAAGGTGCCACAAGAGAGTTGTTTTCACCATAGGATGAATTTATTTCTCTTTACTTTTGCTACCAAGGTGCCTATTTCCAAGTTTTCACCAAGGCACATTTTCAATTTATTTTATTTTTCATTTCTTTTTTGGAAGAAGGCAAGCTTTTTAGATAATGCTCCTTGAAAGGATAAACCATGATATTCCAAGGATTCAAAATGACACACTCAAAGATGTTGATAGGGAAAGGGAGATGAAAGAGAAAAATGGAGGATAAGGTTTTATGTAAAGTGAGTGAGGTTGGAAGATAGGAGGAATAGGCAAGTGAGGAAAAAGGATAGGAGGTAGAAGGATAATGCATGGAAGGATTGTGAAAGGGTAGATGGAAAGGAAGGCAAGTTCAACATCAACACATACCTTGAAGGGTGGTGAGAGAATGGAGGAATCGTGAATGAAGGAATACGTGAAGGAATATGGTGAATGGATAGCAGAGGTTGTGGTTTAGGCACATGAAATGGAAGAATATTTTTGGAGGGAGATGAAGTGGAAGCTTTTGGAAGCTTGAATGTCAATTTCACTTTTTTCTCAACACCAGAATCTTTCAAGAGAGACTTTGGAATCCATATAACCGTAGGCTTTTTATTTCCTTTTGATGATCTAGAGAGAATATCTTCAATGATGGATTTTGGAACCCATACTTGTCTTGTAATTTTTTTCTTAGATATCTCTTTTGACTTTATGCCTTCATGTCGATTAGAGGAGACATGGTGATATTTTTTTGATGAATTCTTGCATTGCTTCTTTTTCTTGTATTGAACATTCAAGTTACTTCCAAAAGAATTGGGATTTGTGGAAGAGGGAGGATATGACTGGTTTAGATGGGTGGGTGGATGAAAAGGATTCAAGGGTATGCATCTATGTTGATCTTGAGGAAAGATGGGAGATGGAGGTATGTAAGGACCCAAGATGGATGGCGAATCAGGAGAGTTAGGAGGGGAAAGTGAAGGGACATAAGGACCCAAGATGGAAGGAAGGCATGAAGCCCTTAGTAGTGGTGGAAGAGGTCCAAGGATGGAAGTGGAAGATGCAAAAGGATAATCAATAAGTTCATCAGCATCTATATGACAACCAAGGATATCAACATCTTTAGAGTGAGCATTAAAATTTTCAATAGAATCATGGACATCTTGAATATGAGCACCTTCTTTGATAGGATTGTTCAAAGCTTGCAAAGACTTAGGAAGAGTAGAAAGTGGAAGTGAACATGGAGTGGTAGAACAAGAAGATGGAAGACTTTGATCTTGACAAGGATCTTTGGATAGCATAAGCGCATAATTTTTCTCTTGATTTTCAATAGGCTTAACATCAAAAGTAACAACACCATTTTTACCAACCTTAATGGAAGTATCATCTTTGGAAAGTGGAAGTGTAGTAAGGTTATTTTGATTGTCAATAAGCTCAACAGTGTAAGTAGCATCATGATCTTGCTTAGGCGAAGACTTAAGACATGGTGGAATGCATGAAAAAGGGGGTATAGGATCAAAAGAACCCTGAGGTGGATAAGAGACATCGTGAAAAGGAGTGGATGACATGGAGGGTTCTTGATCTTGATCTTTCTTTATGTTCTTTTCTTCATCATTTTTAGAGTCCTCTTGACATGGAGCCACTTCTAAGGACAAGGAAGCATGTTGGGATTGTATGGATGACTTTGGAAGAGATGGTGGAGGACTAGCTGAAGTAGGGATTATAGCATATGAAGGCTTAGGCTCTTTAGGTTTATCATTATTGAAAGTCTTTGTAGCCAAGTGAAGGTTAGCTTGAGTTTCTTTAAGAGGTAGCCCTGGAGGATAACTATAGGGAACCGCATGAAAAGTATCAAGGCTTGTGTCGAATGAAGGTTCTGTGAAAGATTTTAAAGACTCGAAAGCTTTAAGAAATGTACGGGTATTGGAGGAAGTAGGGGATGGAAGGGAACCATCACCAGACAAAGGTTCAGCATTAACATGATCTTGCTTGAGAGTGTAATCTTTATTTTCAGCTGGAGAGTTCTTAGAGGAGAGATCCTTATAGTATTGACATTTCAAGCTAGCACGATATATTTTATAGTCCTCAACAATAGTAGATGGATCATAATCAAGGTATTGTCCACAAAAGCCATCAAAGTCTCTTTCAAAATTAGAATCATATGGATCACCATCATGATCTATCCAATGTGATGGCCCATTTGTAGTAAGCAGGAATGAACGATGAGGAGGACTCTTAGGAATAGAGGTGTCATAGGTATCATTACATTGTCTATCATCATAGTCATCATAGTCTCCAAAGCTTGATGTGTCACTCTTTGTGGAAGAGGTATCATAAGGGTTGTGACGTTGCTCACATTTTGTCTGAGGGCATGGTGACATGTAAAAGTCTTTATCAAATGGAAAAGAGCATAGAGTTTCCATGGAGAACTCTTTAGGTTCCTTTTCTTTCTCAAGTTTGTCAAGCTGGACTTGCATAGCTTGCAGCTGCTTCATCATAGCGGCGATTAGAATTTCTTCCTCATGTGTACTGATTCTTTGAGACATGTGTACTAATTTTCAATAGCTACTACTCTGTTCTTGACACAGTGATTCGTTCGACAAATTCTGAAACTAGGCTGAAGAAGCTAAATATCTAGCAATTTTGACAATTTCTGACAACTCTCTCAAATTTTTCCAAACGACACTCTATAGACTCATACGACACTAGGTAGTCTATGAAAAATAGTTTCTAAACTTGTACGATAGTTGGGTAGCAATAAAATGATAGTTGACAAAACTCGTACGATAGTTGCTAACTGGGTTTTGACTTTCTTGAATTTGCTGGTTTGAAAACTCGTACGACACTGGGTTCTCAATCGTACGATAGATGGGCAATATTGAAATGACACTTGAAAAAACTCGTATGACTTTTGACTTCTTGAAACGACTTTTGACTCCAGAAAGATTTTACGTCAATTTTTGCAAAATTTAAGGTCTTCAGTTTTGGATTGTTTGCAAATTGTACTGTCCAGATTTTGAAGGTTATACCAGATTTGATCATTTTTAATAGCCAAGTAGATAAACAAGCATGCAAAATAGCAAGCAAGTGATTCTAAGCACATCTGAAAATAATGAACAAGGGCAAAAGCAGCCTTGTACATGAACAATCAAGTGACTAAATAGTGCTAATCCCTGAGAGTACTAATTGTGTATGTTCTAAAAAGTTTTGCAATAACACACATATACCTGAAAGTGAAAAATTGACCTCTCTAGGGTTTTTAGTAATGGTTTGACTCTGCAACTTTTATGATTCAAAGGGGTGAATTCCAATCCCGGTGCACCAGGGTTTTGACACAGCCTGAGAACTTAATCTTCAAGAGCTACTAGGGAGATCTGACAACCCAACAATGAACCATACCCATGGAGATTTCTTCCACAAGGACATTTATATAGCGGTTGTCACTACCATGGTGAAAATGGCTATTATCGCTTGAGGTTCCGTCAACATAGTTTTCCCTGTGAAGGGATCATCCACTATGGTTAACCCTCTCTAAAGATGACTCATAGATTTATACGATAAGGGGACTTGGCTCCAGATTCAAGGTTTTGACACCTCTTCACTTATAACCCAAACAAAGCAAGCAGATGAATCTGACACGCTAAGATAAAGTTTTGTTCCACCAAGGTCTGTGATATCAACTCCACGTGATCTATCAACCTCTCTAGGGAGAGAATGTATCAATCAATAAGAGAAGATGCACTAACCAATTTTTATTCACCAAAGCTCATGATATCAACCCCACGTGATCTATCAACCTCTCCGGAGAGAGAATGTGTCGATCAATAAGAGAAGATGCACTAACTAAGCTGAATGTGAAATGCACTAAGTATCCTCCCTACCTACAAGGATTCTATCATCAAGAAAGATTTCTCTAGGAATCCAATCTCTCAAGAATCATGAATAGTGTTCATAGGGCCTAATTAATATGTGAGCACAGATATATTCTCGAAAGCAAATCTACCAAAAGTACCCAAAAAGAAGAAAGAGGAACACTTAACACTTAAAGAAAATATGAGATGAGTCCACAAGGTGGAACATTTAACACCTCACACAAGCTAAAAATGAGTCCCCAACTTAGAAAACAAGTGAGTTCCTAAAAGCACAAAAGGGTTGCCAAGTGGAACACTTAACGCTTTTGTCCTGTTGACCCCTCCCCTTTATGGCGCTGAGATTGCAACTAAGGGGCGAAAATGAGGGGCTGGTAGATTAGCGAGTCCAATAACCCAAGATAGCAATCAAGATCAATCGCAAGTATCTAAGACTACTTAATGAATCCTTAAGGGGTCACAACCTAGTATCAATTATGCAAGTGTGTAGAACAAAAGCATGAAAAGAATCACCCAAGCTAGACACATGAGAGATTTATTTTAAGGCCAAATTGAAATGTTATTAGATGAAGGAGAATACCTAAGATCCTTGCAATGCACTTAGTAGATTTTACCTAATTTTTAGCAATTCTTGTTGAGCTTTTCCATGCAAGCAAGTGATAAACTCCCCAACAAGCAAACAAGAAAACAAGATATGCAAAATATATTCAACTTATGAAAACCATAAGGTTAGCTCTAAAAATCAACTATTATTAGCAATAATAACTAGCAATTAACCCAAATGACAACTCATATCATTCATTGAACCATGTAAAAAAAATAAGTGCATACCCATCACAAAACTTTATTTTTTTTGCTGCATTTGACCTAGTCAACAAGATCTGATTTTGTTGATATGATTTTGGCCACAAAAATAGAAATTCAAAATATAGACCCCTACTAAAAAATAAAGAGCTTTCCAAAAATGCAAAAATTTTAGAAAAATCTCTTCATTTGTGCCCTAGAGACCCGTTTTATCAAAACAGACCAGTTTTTGCAAATTGACTATTTGAGCTATTAAATTGCATCCAAATTTAAAACATAAATAATAGACCCCCTGTAGAATTTGAAGAGCTTTCTGAATATGTAAAAATTTTCAAAAAATATTTTGATTTGCGCCAAAAATTAATTTTTTATGAAAAATTAGAAAAAAATTATTAATTAATTAAAAGCAAATTGTCATTATTTAATAATATAGTTTTTAATAAAAGTTTGATTAAATAATTGATTAACCCATAAATCAATTGTTTTATTTTTAAAAGCAGTTAAGTTGAGCATAAATCACTTTATTATTAAATTAATTCATAAATAAAACATGCACAATCATAAAAGCAAACAACTATCAATTATCAATTAAAGCTAAACTCTATTTTGAGTTAAAACTTAGCTTTTGCATGTTTTTGTGAGTTAATTATCCTTTATTTAAAAATAACTCAAAAATCAACCTGAGTTATTTGAGTGATTTATGGCTTTTTTTTATGCACCTCCAAAGCCCTAGATTTCTATAAAAACAAGGCTCAGCTCTTCATAATTCATCTCATATTTTTGCACAATCACACTAGAGAATTGGAATTGAAGAATCAAAGCTCTTGCAAATCGACATCTTTGTGAGATCAATCTTATTTTTGCATTCATATTGCATATCATTGTTAGATTAGCATTGCATATCAATTTTCAATAGCATTCATAGCATATCAATTTCATCTAGCATAGATTCATATCAAGTTTTCATTCCTTATTGCATCATAAAATCCAAAAAAAAAAAAACTTAATTGCATTCAATCTATTATCTAGATAAATTGCATTCAAATCCTTCATTTAGGTGTCGTCTAGGTCACTGATCTTGATTACAATTTGAGAACATCAATCTCGCACCTACTAGAAGGCAGCAAATCACTTGGTTAGAGTAGATTTCAATTTTGCACGATTTTGATTATAGCTAACCTCTAATATTTTACTGAAGTGTTATGTCTACAGATTAGGTACAAAATTCACGCACATAACTAGGACCCCTAGGAAGTCCCAATGACTCCTTTTGACACATTGGAACCCTCAAGTGTATCCTAAGGGGTCTTTAGACACCTTAAGACACACTTGAGCATTGAAATGTGTTAAAAGGGATCATAGAGAGTTCCTAGGGGTCCTAGTACACCTTATCACATGTTAGGACCACTAGGAAGTCCCCATGACCCCTTTCAACACATTGAAACCCTCAAGTGTGTCCTATGGGGTCTTACAACCTCTTTAGACACACTTGAGGGTTCAAATATGTCAAAAGGGGTCATGGGAACTTAATAGGGGACCTAGTACACCTTATCATGGGTTAGGACCCCTAGGAAGTCCCCATGACCCCTTTTGACACATTTAAACCCTCAAGTGTGTCTGAAAGGGTCGTAGGACCCCTTCAAATAAGCTTGATCATTCAAATATGTCAAAAGGGGTCATGGGGACTTCTTAAGGGCCCTAGTACATATTATCATGCATTAGGACCCCTAGGAAGTCCCCATGACCCCTTTTGACACATTGAAACCATCAAATGTGGTCTAAGGGGTCCTACGACCCCTTTAGACACACTTGAGGGTTAAAATGTGTCAAAATGGGTCATGGGGATTTCCTAGGGCTCCTAGTACACCTTATCATGTGTTATAACCCTTACAAAGTCCCCATGACCCCTATTGACACATTGGAATGCTCAAGTCTTTCATAAGGGGTCCTATGACCCATTCGAACATACTTGAGAATTCAAATGTGTCAAAAGGGGTCATGGGGACTTCATAGGGGTCCTAGTATGCCTTATCACACATTAGGAAACCTAGGAAGTCCCCATGACCCCTATTGACAAATTGGAATGCTCAAGTGAGTCCTAAAGGGTCCTACAACCCCTTCGAACACACTTGAGCATTAAAATATTTCAAAAGGGATCATGGGGACTTCCTAAGGGACCTAGTACACCTTATCATGCATTAGGACCCCTAGAAAGTCCCCATGACCCCTATTGACACATTGGAATGCTCAAGTGTGTCCTAAGGGGTCCTATGACACCTTCAGACACACTTGAGCATTCAAATGTGTCAAAAGGGGTTATGGAGACTTCCTAGGGGTGCTAGAATGCCTTACCACGCATTGGGACCCTTAGGAAGTCCACATGATTAATGATATATTGGAAAGCTCAAGTGAGTTCTAAGGGGTCCTATGACCCCTTCAGACACACTTGAACATTCAAATATTTCAAAAGAGGTCATGGGGACTTCCTAGGGGGTCCTAGTATGCATTATCACACGTTAGGACCCTTAAGAAGTCTCCATGACCCCTATTGACACATTGGAATGTTCAAGTGTGTCCCAAGGGGTGCTACAACACCTTCAGACACACATAAGCATTCTAATATTTCAAAAGGGTTCATGGGTACTTCCTAAGGGTCCTAGTATGCCTTATCACATGTTAGGACCCATAGGAAGTCCCCATGACCCTTGTTGACACATTGCAATCCTCAAGTGTGTCCTAAGGGGCCCTACAACCCCTTCAAACACACTTGAGCATTCAAATATGTCAAAATAGGTCATGTGGACTTTCTAGAGGCCCTAGTATGCCTTACTACCTATTAGGACCCTTAGGAAATCACGATGACCCCTTTTGACACATTCAAAACCTCAAATATGTCTTAAGAGGTCGTACGACCCCTTTGGACACACTTGAGGGTTCAAACATGTCAAAAAAGGTCATGGGGAATTCCTAGGAGTCCTAGTATGCTTTATCATGTGTTACGACCCTTAGGAAGTCCCATGACCCCTATGGACACATTGGAATGCTCAAGTGTGTCATCAGGGGTCTTACGACCCCTTCGGACACACTTGAGCATTCAAATGTGTAAAAATGGGTCATGGGTACTTCGTAGGGGTTCTAGTACACTTTATCACATGTTAGTGGTCCTAGGAAGTCCCCATGACCCCTATTGAAATATTGAAATGCTCAAATGTGTCCTAAGGGGTCCTATGACCACTTTGAACACACTTAAGCATTCAAAAATTTCAAAAGAGGTCATGGGGACTTCCTAGGAATCTTAGTATGTCTTATCACATGTTAGGACCCCTAGGAAGTCCCCATGACACCTTTTGACACATTAGAGCCCTCAAGTGTGTCCTAAGGGGTCGTAGGACCTCTTCAGATAAATTTGAGGGTTCAAATGTGTCAAAAGGGGACATAGGGATTTCTTAGGCATCCTAGTACATCTTATCATGCATTAGGACCCATAGGAAGTCCCCATGACTCCTTTTGACACATTAGAACCCTCAAGTGTTTCTTAAAGATTTGTAGAACCCCTTCGGACACACTTGAGAGTTGAAATGTGTCAAAAGGGGTCATGGGAACTTTCTAGGGGTCTTAGTATGTGTTATCACATGTTAGGACCCCTAGGAAGTCCCCATGACCCCTTTTGACACATTGGAATTTCCAAGTTTGTCCTAAGGGATCCTATGACCCCTTCAGACACACTTGAGCATTCAAATGTGTCAAAAGGGGTCATGGGGACTTCCTAGGGGTCCTAGTTCACCTTATCACATGTTAGGACCCCTAGGAAGTCCCCATGACCTATTTTAACACATTAGAACCCTCATGTGTGTCCTAAGGGAACATAGGACCCCTTTAAATATAATTGAGGGTTCAAATATGTCAAAAGGAGTCATGGGGAGTTCCTATGGGTCCTAGAATGCCTTATCATGCCTACTAGGACCCCTACGAAGTTTGTATGACCTCTTTTGACACATTGGAACTCTCAAGTGTGTCCTAAGGGTTTGTAGGACCCTTTGAGACACACTTGAGCATTCAAATATTTCAAAAGTGGTCATGGAAACTTCCTATGGGTTATAGTACTCCTTATTATGCGTTAGTACCCATAGGAAGTCACCATGACCCCTTTCTACACATTGGAACCCTCAAGTGTGTCCTAAGAGATCGTAGGACCCTTTCAAACACACTTGAGGGTTCAAACATGTCAAAAGAGGTCATGGGGACTTTTTAAGGGTCTTAGTATGCCTTATAATGCATTAGGACCCTTAGGAGGTCGCCATGACTGCTTTTGACACATTGGAAAGCTTGAGTATGTTCAGACACACTTGAGAATTTTGATGTTTCAAAATGGGTCATGGGGACTTCCTAAGGGTCCTAACACATGATAAGGTATACTAAGGACCGATTCAAACATGCTTATGGGCTCAAATGTGTTAAAAGGGGTCATGGGGACTTGCTAGGGGTCCTAGTACACCTTATCATGCATTAAGACCTGTAGGAAGTCCACATGACCCCTTTCAACACATTAAAATGTTCAAGTGTGTCCTAAGGGGTTCTATGACCCCTTTGGACATACTTGAGGGTTCAAATGTGTCAAAAGAGGTCATGCAGACTTCCTATGGGTCCTAGTATGCCTTGTCATGCATTAAGACCCTTAGGAAGTCCCCATGACCCCTATGGACACATTGGAATGCTCAAGTGTGTCCTAAGGGATCCTACAACCCCTTCGGACACACTTGAGCATTCAAATGTGTAAAAAGGAGTTATGGGGACTTCCTATGGGTCATAGTACTCCTTATCACATGTTAGGACTCCTAAGAAGTCCCCATGACACCTATTGACACATTCAAATTCTCAAGTGTGTCCTAAGGGGTCTAATGACCCCTTCAGACACACTTGAGCATTCAAATGTTTCAAAAGGTGTCATGGTGACTTTCTAGGGGTCCTAGTATGCCTTATCACGCCTTAGGACCCTTAGGAAGTCACCATGAACCCTTTTGACACATTAGAACCCTCAAGTGTGTCCTAAGGGGTTGTAGGACCCCTAAAGACATATTTGATAGTTCAAATGTGTCAAAAAGGATCGTGGGGACTTCTTAGGGGTCCTACTACATAGTATCATGCATCAAGCCCCTAGGAAGTCCCCATGACTCCTTTTGACACATTAGAACCCTCAAGTGTGTTTTAAGGGGTTGTAGGACCCCTTTAGACACACTTGAGGGTTAAAATGTCTCAAAATGGGCTGGTGGGGACTTTCTAAGGGTCCTAGTATGTCTTATCATGTGTTATGACCGCTAGGAAGTCCCCATGACCTCTTTTAACATTTTAGAATACTCAAGTGTGGCCTAAGAGGTCCTATGACCCCTTCAAACACACTTGAGAATTCAAATGTGTCAAAAGGGGTCATGGAGACTTCCTAGGCATCCTAGTATGCCTTATCACATGTTAGGACCCATAAGAAATCCCCATGACCCCTTTTGACATATTAGAACCCTCAAGTGTGTACTAAGGGATAGTAGGATCCCTTCAAACACACTTGAGGGTTCAAATGTGTCAAAAGGGGTAACGGGGACTTCCTTTGGGTCCAAGTACATCTTATCACATGTACTAGGACCCCTACAAAGTCCTCATGACCCCTTTTGACACATTGGAACCATCAAGTGTGTCTTAAGAGGTCGTAGGACCCCTTATAACTTACATGAGTGTTCAAATATGTCAAAAGGGGTTATGGGGACTTCCTAGGTGTCCTAGTATGCCTTATCACATGTTAGGACCCCTAAAAGTCCCCATGACCCCTTTTGACATATTCAAACCCTCAAGTGTTTCCTAAGAGGTTGTAAGACCCTTTTGGATGCACTTGAGGGTTCAAATGTGTCAAAATGGGTCATGGGAACTTTGTAGGGGTCCTATTATTCCTTATCACATGTTAGAACTCTTAGGAAGTCCCTGTGACCCCTATTGACACATTGGAATGCTCATGTGTGTCCTAAGGGGTCCTACGACCCCTTCAAACACACTTGAGCATTGGAATGTTTCAAAATAGGTCATGGGGACTTCTAAGGGGTCCTAATACACCTTATCATGCGTTACAACCCCTACAAAGTCCCATGACCACTATTGACACATTGAAATGCTCAAGTGGGTCCTAACAGGTCCTACAACCCCTTTGTACATAGTTCAAAAATCAAATGTGTCAAAAGGGGTCATGGTGACTTCCTAGAGGTCCTAGTATGCCTTATCATGTGTTAGGACCTCTAAGAAGTCCCCATGACCCCTTTCAATGCATTGGAACCCTCAAGTGTGTCCTAAGCGGTTGTACAAAGTTTTCAGACACACTTGAGCATTCAAATGTGTCAAAAGGGGTCATAGGGACTTCCTACAGCTCCTAGTATGCCTTATCACACATTAGGAAACCTAAGAAGTCCCTATGACCCCTTTCTACACATTGGTACCCTCAAGTGTGTCCTAAAGGGTCCTACGACCCCTTTAGACACACTTGAGGGTTCAAATGTGTCAAAAGGGGTCATGGGGACTCCTTAGGGGTTCTAGTACACCTTATCATGCATTAGGACCCCTAGGAGGTCCCCATGACCCCTTTTAACACATTCAAACACTCAAGTGTGTCATAAGGAGTCCTACGACCCCCTTAGACACAATTGAGGGTTGAAATGTGTCAAAAGGGGGTCATGAGGACTTAACAAATGTCATAGTATGTCTTATCACATGTTAAGACCCATAAGAAGTCCCCATGACTAATTTTGACACATTATAACCCTCAAGTGTGTCCTAAGGGGTTGTAAGACCCCTTCAAACACACTTGAGGGTTCAAATGTGTCAAAAGGGGTCATGGGGAGTTCCTAAGGGTCCTTGTAGGCCTTATCACATGTTAGGACTGTTAGGAAGTCCTCATGACCCCTATTGACACATTGGAATGGTCAAATGTGTCCTAAGCGGTCTTACGACCGCTTCGAATACACTTGAGCATTCAAATAATTCAAAAGGATTCATGGGGACTTCTTAAGGGTCCTAGTACACCTTATCACATGTTAGGACCCCTAAGAAATCCCCATTACCCCTTTTAACACATTGGAATGATCATGTGTGTCCTAAGGGGTCCTACAACTCTTTTGGACACACTTGAGCATTCAAATGCATCAAAAGTGGTCATGGGGACTTCTTAGGTATCCTAGTATGCCTTATCACACGTTAGGACCCTTAGGAAGTCTCCATGACCCCTTTTGACATATTTGAACCCTCAATTGTGTTCTAAAGGGTTCTACGACCCCTTCAAACACACTTGAGCAATCAAATGTGTCAAAAGGGGTCATGGGGACTTCCTAGGGGTCCTAGTACACTTTATCACATGTTAGGACCCTTAAGAAGTCCCCATGACACATTTTGACATATTGGAACCCTCAAATGTTTTCTAACATGTCATAGGACCCTTTGGGACACACTTGAGATATCTAATGTGTCTACAAGGGTCATGGGGACTTTTGTAGGGGTCCTAGTACACTTTATCACATGTTAGGACCCATAGAAAGTCCCTATGACCCATTTTGACATATTAGAACCCTCAAGTGTGTCCTAAGGGGTTGTAAGACCCCTTCAGACACACTTGAGGTTTTAAATATGTGAAAAGGTGTTGTGGAGACTTCTTAAGGTTCATACTACACATTATCACTTGTTAGGACACCTAGGAAGCCCTCATGACCGCTTTTGACACATTGGAATGCTCAAGTTTTTTTGAAGGAGTCCTATGACCCTTTCTAACACACTTGAGCTTTCCAAAGTTTTGAAAGGGGTCATAGGGACTTACTAGGGGTCCTAATGTGTGATAAGGCATATTAGGACCCTTAGGAAGTCCTTGTGACCCCTTTTGACATATTTGAATGCTCAAGTGTGTCCAGAGGGGTCGTAGGATCCTTTAAGACACACTTGAACATTCCAATGTGTGAAAAGGAGAAATGGGGACTTCCTAGGGGTCCTAACACATAATAAGGCATATTAGGACCTTTAGAAAGTCCCCATGACCCCTTTTGACACATTTGAACCATCAAGTGTGTCCGCAGGGTTCCTACGACCCCTTACAACACACTTGAGGGTTCTAATGTGTCAAAAATAGTCACTGGGGACTTCCTAAGGGTCCTAACACATGATAAGGTGTACTAGGACCCCTAAGAATTCCACATGACCCCTTTTGACATATTTGAATCGATAATGTGTCTGAAGGGGTCCTACGACCCCTTAAGACACACTTGAGGGTTCTAATGTGTGAAAATGAGTGATGGGGACTTCCTAAAAATCCTAACACATGATAAGACATACTAGTACCCCTAGGAAGTCCACATGACCTATTTTTAAATATTTGAATTCTCAAGTGTGTCTAAAGGGGTTGTAGGACCCCTTAGGACACACTTGAGCATTCCAATGTGTCCATAGGGGTCATGGGGACTTCTTACGAGTCCTAACATGTGATAATACATACTAGGACCCATAGGAAGTCCCTATGACACTTTTTTACACATTTAAATGCTCAAGTGTGTCCAAAGGGGTCATAGGACCCCTTAAGACACACTTGAGCATTCCAATGTGTCCATAGGGGTCATTGGGACTTCCTAAGGGCCTAATGCATGATAAGGCATACTAGGACCCCTAGGAAGTCCCCATGACTTCTTTTGAGACATTTGAACTCTCAAGTGTGTCCAAAGGGGTCAACGAATTCCTTAGGACACATTTGATGGTTCCAATGTGTCAAAAGGGGTCATGGGTGTTGGACTAACCACCAATGTCTCCCTTCAGGATTTGTGACATCGTTTAATAGCCTCCTATGTTCTATAACTGTAGTGGTTGTATTGGGCATTAATAGGTCAATCTTTTAGTGCAACAGAAACTACTACTTGTAACAAGTGGTATTAGAGCTTGGTCATACGTTCAAATCCCCTCAAGTGATGCTGAAGGGGGGATTGTTGGACTAACTACCAATGTCTCCCTTCAGGATTGATGACATGATTTAACAGCCTCATGTGTTCTATAAGTCTAGTGGTTGTATCGGGCATTAACAGGTCAATTTTTTGATGAAATGACAACTACTACTTGTAACAATGGGGACTTCCTAAGGGTCCTAACATGTAATAAAGTATAATAGGACCCATTAGAAAGTCCCCATGACCCCTTTTTACACATTTGAATGCTCAAGTGTGTCTAACGGGGTTGTACAACCCGTTAGGACACACTTGAGCATTCCAATGTGTCTATAGGTGTCATGGGGACTTCCTAAGGGACTAATTTGTGATAAAGCTTACTAAGACCCCTAGAAAGTCTACATGACCTCTTTTGACACATTTGAACTCTCAAGTGTGTCCAAAGGTGTCATAGGACCCCTTAGGACACATTTTAGGGTTCCAATGTGTCAAAAGGGGTCATGGGGACTTCCTAAGGGTCCAAATGTGTGATAAATTGTACTAGGACACGTAGGAAGTTCCCATGACCCCTTTTGACACATTTTAATGCTCAAGTGCATCAACAGGGGTCGTATGACCCCTTAAAACATACTTGATGGTTCTAATGTGTCAAAAGGGGTCATGGCAACTTCCTAGAGGTTTTAACATGTGATAAAGCATACTAGGACCTCTAGAAAGTCCCCATGACCCTTTTTGACATTTTTGAATACACAAGTGTGTCTGAAGGGATCATAGGACCCCTTAAGAAACTTTTGACCATTCCAATGTGTCAATAGGGGTCATGGAGACTTTGTAAGAGTCCTAACATGTGATAAGGCATACTAGGACCCCTTAAAAGTCCCCATGACCTATTTTGAAATATTTGAATGTTCAAGTGTGTCCAAAAGGGTCATAGGACCCCTTAAGACACACTAGAGGATTCCAATGTGTCAATAGGGGTCATGGGGACTTCCTAATTTTTCTAACATGTAATAAGGCATACTAAGACCCCTACGAAGTCCCCATGACCCCTATTGACAAATAGTAATGATCAAGTGTGTCCTAAGGGGTACTACAACCCTTTTAGACACACTTGAGCATTCAAATGTTTCAAAAGGGGTCATAGGGACTTTCTAGAGGTGCTAGTATGTATTATCACATGTTAAGACCCTTAGGAAGTCCATATAACACCTTTTGACATGTTAGAACCCTCACATGTGTCTTTAGGAGACTTACGACCCCTTTGGATGCACTTGAGGGTTCACATGTGTAAAAAGAAGTCATGGGGACTTCCTAAGGGTCCTAATACACCTTATCACGTGTTAAGATTTTTAAGAAGTCCCATGACCCCTATTGATACATTGGAATGCTCAAAGGTTTTCTAAGGGGTCCTACGACATCTTCTGACACACTTGAGCATTCAATTGTTTCAAAAGGGGTCATGGGGATTTTCTAAGAATCCTAGTACACCTTATCATGCATTAGGACCCCTAAGAAGTAACCATGACCCCTTTTGACACATTAGAACTTTTAAGGATGTCTTACAAGGTCATACGACCCCTTCAAACACACTTAAGCATTAAAATATTTCAAAATGGGTCATGGGGACTTCCTAGGGGCTCTAGTCTACCTTATCATGTGTTAGGACCCTTAAAAAGTCCCCATGACCCCTTTTGACACATTAGAATCCTCAATTATGTCATAAGGAGTTCTAGGACCCCTTTGGATGCACTTGAGGGTTCAAATGTGTCAAAAGGGGTCATGGGTACTTCCTATGGGTCCTATTATGCCTTATCATGCATACTAGGACCCTTAGAATGTCCCCATGACCCCTTTTGACACATTCAAACCCTCAACTATTTCTTAAGGGTCCTACAATCCCTTGAGACATGCTTGAGCATTCAAATGTGTCAAAAGGGGTCATAGGGACTTCCTAGGGGTCCTAGTACACCTTATTAGGTGTTCAGACCTCTAGCAAGTCCGAATGACCCCTATTGTCACATTGGAATGCTGAAGTGTGTCCTAAGGGGTCTTAGGACCCCTTCAGACACACTTGAACATTCAAATGTTTCAAAAGGGGTCATGGGGACTTCTTAGGGTTCCTAGTATGGCTTATCATATGTTAGGACCCTTAGAAAGTCCCCATGACCCCTATTGACACATTAGAATGCTCAAGTGTGTCCTAAGGGGTCCTACAACCCTTTCAGACACTTGAGCATTCAAATGTTTCAAAAGGGGGTATGGGGACTTCCTAGGGGTCCTAGTATGCCTTATCATGCATTACAATCTGTAGGAAGTCCTCATGACCCCTATTGACACATTGGAATTTTCAAGTGTTTCTTAAGAGATCCTACAACCCCTTTGGATAGACTTGAGCATTTAAATATTTCAAAAGGGGTCATGAGGACATCTGAGGGGTCCTAGTAGGCCTTATCACACATTAGGACCCATAGCAAGTCCCCATGACCCCTATTGACACATTGGAATATCCAAGTGTGTCCTAAGGGGTTGTACAACCCCTTTTAGACACATGTGAGCATTCAAATGTGTCAAAAGGGGTCATGACAATGTTTTAGAGGTCATAGTACACCTTATCATGTGTTAGGACCCCTAGCAAGTCCCCATGACCCCTTTCGACACATTGGAACTCTCAAGTGTATCTTAAGGGGTTGTATGACCCCTTCAAACACACTTGAGCATTCAAATATGTCAAAAGTGGTCATGGGGACTTCCTAAGGGTTCTAATATGCTTTATCATATGTTAGGACCCCGAGGAAGTCCCCATAACCCCTTTCGACACATTGGAACCCTCAAATATGTCCTAACCCCTTTGAACACACTTGAGGGTTCAAATCTCTCAAAATAGGTCATGGGGACTTGCTAGGGATCCTAGTATGTCTTATTACATGTGAGGACCCTTAGGAAGTCCCTATGACCCCTTTGGACACATTGGAATGCTCAAATGTGTCCTAAGGGGTCCTGCGATCCCTTCAAACACACTTGAGCTTTCAAATGTGTAAAAAGGGGTCATGGGGAGTTCCTAATGGTCCTAGTACACCTTATCATGCATTAAGACTCCTAAGAAGTCTCCATTACCACTATTAACACATTGGAATTCTCAAAGGTGTCCTAAGTAGTCCTACAACCCCTAGAGCCACACTTGAGCATTCAAATATTTCAAAATGGGTAATGGGGACTTCCTAGGGGTCCTAATACACCTTATCATACATTATGATCCTTAGGAAGTCCTCATGACTCCTTTTGACACATTATAACCCTCAATTGTGTCCTTAGGGGTTGTAGGACCCTTGCAAAAACATTTGAGAGTTCAAATGTGTCAAAAGGGGTTGTGGGGACTTCTTAAGGGTCCTACAATGCCTTATCATGTGTTAGGATGCCTAGAAAATCCCCATGACTCCTTTTGATACATTAGAACCCTAAATTGTGTCTTAAGGGGTGATAGGACCCCTTTAGACACACTTGAGGGTTCAAATGTGTCAAAATGGGTCTTGGGGACTTTATAGGGGTTCAAGTATGCCTTATCACATGTTAGGACTCCTAGGAAGTCCCCATGACCTCTTTTGATAAATTGAAATACACAAGTGTGTCATAAGGGGTCCTACGACCCCTTCAGACACACTTGAGGGTTAAAATGTTTTAAAAGGGGTCATGGGGACTTCCTAGGGGTCCTAGTATTTCTTATAAAGAGCTATGACCCTTACATAGTCCCGATGACCCCCATTCACACATTGAAATGTTCAAGTATGTCATAAAGGGTCCGTATGACCCCTTCAGACACACTTGAGCATTTTACTATATCAAAAGGGGTCATGGGGACTTCTTAGGGGTCTTAGTATGCATTATCACATGTTAGGACCCCTAAGAAGTCCCCATGACTGCTATTGACAAATTAGAATGCTTAAGTGTTTCCTAAAAAATCCTATGACCCCTTTTGATAGACTTGAGCATTCAAATGTTTCAAAAGGGGTCATGGGGACTTCCTAGGTGTCCTAGTATGTCTTATCATGCATTAGGACCCTTAGGAAGTCCCCATGACCCCTATTGACACATTCGAATGCTCAAGTGTGTCCTAATGGGTCCTACAATCCCTTCAAATAGAGTTGAGCATTCAAATGTGTCAAAAGGGGACACAAGGACTTCCTACAGGTCCTAGTATACCTTATCACATGTTAAGATGCCTAAGAAGTCCCCATGACCTCTATTGACACATTGGAATGCTCAAGTGTTTCCTCAAGGGTCCTACGACCCCTTTAGACATACTTGAACATTGAAATATTTCAAAAGGAGTCATTGGGACTTCCAAGGGGTCTTAGTATGCCTTATCACATGTTAGGACCCTTAGAAAATCCCCATAACCCCTATTGACACATTTTAATGTTGAAGTGTGTCCTAAGGGGTCCTACAACCCCTTTGGACACACTTGAGCATTCAAATGTTTCAAAAGGGGTCATGGAGACTTCCTAGGGGTCCTAGTATGCCTTATCACGTGTTAGTGTGTGCTATAATTGTGTCACACTTCTATGAATCATTTCATTCAAGAACACTCAAGAATTAGGTCTCAAAAATTGATCCATATCTCCTTAGGCATGGAGTGCAAGGGTTTTTAAGAATGCCCTCAGCTAGAGTTATTAAGCCAATAACCTTGCTAGTAAACCATGCAATGGGAGATTCAATGAAGACAAGGGCAAGAATGCCAATATCCTCAAGAATCAAATGAAATGCAATGCTATGCTATGCTAGAAATGGAAATGCAAGCTAAGCTATGAAAATGAAAGACGCAAGTATTACAAAGCCTCCTAGTTAAGCTAGATGAATTAATCTAAGGCATAAAGGAAATCTAAGCTAAGAATTCCATGATAATGCAAGAAATAAAACTATGATAACATGTAGATGCAAAAGCTAAGAATGCTCCAAATCTCTAAAAACTCCAAAGTGACCTAGAAAACCTACAGCATAACATTAGCATAAAAAGTTGGGGATCTAGAATGAAGAAGAGAGCTCTCCTTTTAAAGGAAATGAGAAGGAATGGACCATGGAGATTAAGAGGCAAAAGATTTAATCAATGGTGGAGCTTAAAAGAGGAGCAATCCATGTGCATAAATATCCTCCAATGAGAAAATAAGAGTTGACTTTTGTGTCCATATGAGAGAAAAAGTGCTTTTTCCCTTTTTATAAAATAAGAATAATGCTTTATTTGTGCAACTTAGGATAAGAGGAAAAGTGGGGGATTTTTATTTATTAAAAGGGGAGGAAATATTATTTTTAATTAAATAAAAACTTAGGATAAAATGGTTAGCCCATAGAAAATAATCGAATTAATGATAGAACTAGGATTTGATCAAGAACAAGCAATTTATGATTTTAGCAAAAATGCTAGCAAGCGGCTAATAGTTTAGGTGACCATTTTTAGGTGTATACATTTGCCCCTCTTTGACTAATGTGTGATCAAACTGGGAACACATGTAGTCAAAGAATGAAGTTGAAATGTGAGATCGATTTAGGATCACAAAGCAACTCAGATTAGCCAAGAAAGCAAGATATAGCCAAGAAGGCAAGCAAATAGCGATCTGACTCCAAAGAATGAAGTGCAGAGAGATAGAAAATCCTACATGGTCAGCCTGGTAGCGACAGTACTGAACACTTAGGAAAGAGATAGCCAATAAGATATGATGTGTCTGCCTCCTCAGGATCAAAAGCAAAATCAGGTAGAGGGAATGTAGAAGCAAGAGAAACATGATCAAATCACTAGAAATCAAAATCGAAGATGAAAGATGGTAAGATAACCATCAAGTAGTGAAGGTATGCTCCACACATGGGACACGGGGCACAAACCTATTGGTCCCTCAACCCATAAACACCATGGAGGGAGATTTGAACTTGGGATTTGAAAGTGAATGAAAGACTAGAAGTTTGAAAGAGATGGAGATGAAGAGGTGAAGAATGCCCCAGCGAAGATCAAAGGATCAGGCCTCAAAAGGTCAGCCAACTGCACGAAAGAAGAAGAAAGGTGAATGCGGATGTTGGTTTCGATCCCGAAATGAAAGGAAAATGATGGGATATGAAAGACTAGAAGCGAAAGACATGATCGGGAAGAAGCGAAAGGTGAGCGCAGTTTGATTAACAAGTCCATGAAAGATAAAGGAGAGCTCTCTCCATATGCAAGATGCAAAACTAACTAAAATGAACTTAAGAATGCAAGCTACATGAAAATTGGTTTACTTGCAAGGTCACAAAGCCAATAGACATCTAATTATCATAATCAAGCATTATTGGTAGCATCGTAAGATCATACAATACACACTAGCATAACTATGTGGATCTAAATATGATCTATATCTGATAGAAATGTGGAAATCCCACCTAGACATCAAAGACATGAAGGTCAAGATGACTAGTGCAGTGAGATTACCTAAGTTTGATATAGCAAGATTATGCTCACATCAAGACACAAGAAAGTCAAGATGGCTAGAAGCATGCACTTGCGAAACAGTCAAGGATAATACCTTGTAGATCCCAATGTGGCAAGTAAGACCAGCATAAATGCTCATGATAGTTAGGATCAACAAAATATACCCACAAGAAGATAAAGAAATAAAACATATTCTCATACCCTCAGTCTTCTAGCTATGCATCATCGAAAATGATCATACGGGGAGAACACTCAGCAAAGAAATTATCATAGATAGCACACAAAGAAAATAAAGACAAGCAAGTCTCAGCGAGTCAAATGTTTAAGTGTGTGTGTGTGTAGGTCATAGAGTCAAACTTTGAGTATCGCATCTGCCAGTGAGAAATATTGCATCATCTAGACTACGGGTAGGATATCTGATAAGTGTTAAGAAACACTTGACACTAGGGTAGTGTTGAAAAACACAATTGGGGTGGTGTTGAAAAACACTATTTGCGAGGTGCCTAAGAAACCCAGATGCACAAAGAGACCCAAGATATGCTTAGAACAACGCATGCCCCCTAGACTAAGACAAGAGTCAATTCCAGGCTAGGAGATGCAAAGTGAGAAGTGGAGCGAATGAGCACCATGCAAGAATGATAGACATAGGTGCAGAGGGTCTCAAGCAGTGCTTGTTTCTAGGTTTTCACCACTTGATAGATTTATTACAAAAAAAATTTCAAGACTTTTTTATAATTTTTTTGTATTTTTGCTACCAAGGCGCTTGTTTCCAGGTTTTCACCAAGGCACTTTTTCAATTTTTTTTAAATTTTTTTGGTGAGACATCAAAGTGCCTATTGCTAGGTTTTCACTAGGATGCTCATTTTTTTAGTACTTTTTATGCTTTTTAAGATTTTTTCAGCATCATATATGAATTTTTTTGTAATTTTTTCAAGATCAATAAAAATATGTACAAAGAATGCCCCAAACAGAAACGGGCATCAAGAATCTGCTTCCTCTGATGTAGAGAACTGATAGGCCTCAGGCCTAGATGCTGTAGCTATGACAATAGGAGGTCTCAACCAGTTTGACCAATAATAACCAACCCTAAGCAATGTGTGAGCTAGCAGAGGATCGTTAGAATATGTTCCACATATGCCATCATGGATTTCAGCTAGCACTTTTTTTGACTCCTCTAATTCTAGACACTTAAGGAGAGTTCCATCTAGACCCTTCCTATACAAGTCACCAGAGACAAGGGCAAAGTGTAAGGGATGGCAGGAAGAATGGTGTGGTGGATTGTCAGGAAGAATATGAGGTGGAAGATATGAAAAGATGGTAGGGTTGTAAGATTTGTGAGTAGGATAGTGTAATTCATCCACCAGGAACTTGAATTGAGATTTATGCTTTTTCATTTGTAAGATGGATGTCAAAGTAATCAAGGCATTAGCAACTTTATTCTCAGCTCTAGGAATGGGCTGAAGTGTAACAGATATGAGATCATGCTTGAAGTAGTGCACCATTTTTTTGTAGAGAATCAGCTTGTCATCTTTTATTTGAGAATCATTATTTTTGAGAAGACTTTTATTTTTCCTTTTCTTAGGTTTGGATACCACCACAATGTGGTTTCTGCCATCCGACCATTGGTCTTTTCTTTTGACTTGATGACTATGATGCTTGATTGCTAATTCAATCTTTTTTGTTGCTAGTTCATTGGTGGAAGAAGTAACAACTATTGATGCAAGATGAAATGAAGTGATTGGCTCAACAACATTTATGTGAGGGGTGCCATCTCTAGTGACAAGAGAATTTGAGCCTATAGGGTAAGCTCCAAAAGTAGCTAGATCTAGATTTGTCATAGAAGGACCAACATAGTCTACTAAGGCAATACGGGGAACAAAATCATCAAACCCTACACGAGACTCATCAACTACATCAAGTGGGTTACGAGAGGTATGAACTACATCAACATCCATATCTGTCATGGAAGAATCTTTTGGAAGAGGCTTAAGATGCTGAGAAGTAGAGATACTCATGTCATTATGTGAGAGATCACCTCATTGTAGCAGCCATGCAATGTTGCGACGTTGTCTATCATAGTGAAATGATTCTTTAGGCACATAGGTTCTAGACCTAGAGGCCTCATCCATATCATCAGTAGATATACATTCTTCTCCCCAAAGAAGTGAAGTAGAAGGAAGATCATCTCCCATGTGACCCATAGTGTGTAGTGGTGACTCATCTATATTTGTGTTTGAATTACTGAGCATGGGGGTATTTCTAGAATCCTCTCTATATATCCACTCTTGAACAACTTGTTCTTCTCTTTCTGCTTCTAAAGGAATGGATGAAGGAACAAAAGTATCAAAGATCATCATAGTAGAAGTGGAAGGCTTCATCTAATCAGAAGGTTTCCCATATGACCTAGGAGAAATAGGCATAGAAGCAAAGGAACCCAACGTATATTCACCCATACCAAGGCTCATCATCTTAAGTGTTTTCTCAGTAGCAACTAGAGACGTACTAGGATCAACAAAAGGTTCATTGTGAGGAACAAATTTTTCAGTAGTAGCAAGAGCATTAATAGCAATAGTATGGTCTCCAGGAATCACAACTTCAGTGCCATTGTACGGAAATTTGACACACTAATGATAAGTGGAAGGAACAACCTACATGTCATGGATCCAAGGATGACCCAAAAGAATGTTATATGTGGTGGGATGTCCAATACTTGGAAGCTAATATCTTTCATGACAGGGCCCACTCAGATAGGTAGCATGACAAGACCTTTGGAAGATCTTTCCACTTCATCATAAGCTTTTATAGTAATCTTCTTCTTAGAATCCACAATAAATTTTGACAAACCCAATTGTTGTATGGCATTGAAAGAAAAAATATTTAACCCTGCACCATTGTCTATCAGGACTCGGCGGATGTGGGTGTGATAGACTAGAACTTCAATGTGTAAAGCTAGATTATGAGGGTGAGCAATAGATATGTCATCTTTTGCAGAAAAGGAGAGAGATAGTGGAGATGAAATGTGGTTGACCATAGCCTGAAATTGATCTGGATCAATGTCATTGGGAACATGTGTTGTACGTAGAGCCTCATCAAGAATCTCTCTATGCGAAGGGGATAACCGAAGCAACTCAAGGATAGATATCTGTGCTGATGTCTTTTGCAAATGTTGGATGATATCATAGCTAGGGGTGGCTGAAGGAGCCACTTGTTTGGAAGGCAAAGCTTGCTTGGGATCTTGCGCAGTTTTAAGGACAATCTTGGCTTGCCGCCTAGTAACAACATTCAGTGTCTCACTTTGAGAAGATGAACTACCACGTGTTTGCAAGACCAACTTTGGCTTACCATGATTGGCTTTATTATCATCTTGAGACCTCATCACTAGAATACTCTCAACGGGCTCTACCATGTTAATCACAGGCATATTCAAAGGATATGTGTAATTGATCTTTCCATCATGATTCTTCTATGTGCTTTAGAGGTTTCCCCCTTATCATGCTTAGGTAGAGGATCTTTGAAAGCTGTATGATTAGAATTTTTAGTTAAGCCATTAGTGGAGATTATGTTATTATCAATGAGGTCTTGACTATCATCCCTAAGCTTAAAACAATTGTCTGTCAGATGTCCCTTATTTCTGTGATAATGGAAGTAATGATCCTCTCTCCACCAATCAAGCTTATTTATCAGATCCAGGTTACCAGGTTTATCAGGAAGCGTAAGATATCCATTGTCAACCAAAGTCTTAAGGATCACATTGTAAGGTTCTGCCAACTTGGTATAGACTCACTTTTGAAATGACTTCTTAGGCTTATCTGCATATTGAGGTTTAGGAGCATTGTGAGCATTGGCAGCTTCTTATTGTTTTGCTGCATAGATAGCATTGGAGAGATTGAAAGTAGACTCTTTAGCTATAGGAGCATCAACAACCCCATCATTAACAACATACTTGTTTTTATTCCAAGGTTTGTTCTTGTCTTTGCCATTTCCTTAAGCATCTTTATTAATAATAATATCACCTTTTCTTATAGCTACATCCTCAATCCGATATGGACTTTCAACCATGTCATTGAAAGAGGAGAACAGTTGTTTCCTTAGATCATAATACAACTCAGGCACAAGAGTGTTGACAAAAATATCAATCTTTTCCCTTTCAGGTAGCTGACGAGGATATTGAGAATATAATGACCTCCAACATTGCAAATAAGTAGCAAATAACTCTCCTTGGTTTTGTCTCAAAGCACCAAGATCTATCATGGTGATACGCTGTTGGATATTGTATGAATAGTGTTGTGTGAAGTGCATAGCCAACTCATCAAAAGTATTCAAAGGAGGTGTCAACTTTGCAAACCATTCTAAAGCTTGTCCTCTTAAGCTTCGAGGGAATAATCATAGAAAAAATGTGTCTTCGTGAAGGAAGTCCATGCTAAGAGCATAAAAGTGATGCACACGGTCATGGGGATCACCATTTCCATCATACTTGTCATATTTGGGAAACTCAATATCCCTAGGAAATGAGACCATGTATAGACTTTTATCAAAAGGAAGAGCACAAATTGATTCTACAAAAGAGACCTTTGGAGACTCTCTTTCTATTGCCATTTGGGTAAGGCGTTGATTTGTCCAACGCAGTTCTTCTTAAAGGACTTCCAATTCATTTGGTACTCTTTGTTGGACAATTTTTCTGACATCATAGCCGGGAGGAAGCTTGTATCCTCTAGAAGTCATATATTGAAAATATTGATTGCCATTACACTCTAAAAGCTTATGCATCATTCATTGGGAGACCACATCTTGTTCAAATCTCATAAGATCCTCACTAGAAATCTCATCATCAGCCTCTGCCTCATGTTGAGAGGGAGGAGGTCTAGGAGGTGAAGAAGGCATACCAAAAGTGGGTCTTGGAGGAGATCTTGGTGGCGTGTTGTTGCCATTGTTGCCATTAAAAAGAGGTCTATGCTCATAGTTACTAGTCTCGGGTTGCTCATAAGACATTCCTCTATAAGCCATGCACCTAGCAGCATCCATCCTTTGTTGATTGTGTTCTTTGTCTAAGCATGCTTGGTTATCCTTATGTTCAAAGTGTTCTTACAAGCGTTGAAATTTTTCTTGTTCAGTCCAAGTGAGTGAGACATTGTCTGTGTTTTTGGGGGTCTTGAATGCGAAAAAGAGGAAACCTCCTTTGTACCATGGGGTAGCCTTATAATCCTTAGATTGGTTAGAACTAGAACTATTGTTGCTAATGGGAACTTGTGCGCATCTAGTTGGAGAAGGTAATTGTGTATAATTGAACGGAGGATGACTCTCTTGCTCAAATTGAGACTGAGTTGTAACTGGCATGAAAAGAGATGTTGGTTGACTGATAGAATGAGATAAAGTTTCTCAGATTTGAGATAAGAAAAGCTAATAAAGATCACTTGTCAAAGTAGAACAATAGAGAGATGGCTCATCAAAAGTGCTCAAGCACTTATAGCAATCAATTGACTAAAGTCGAGCAGCGAGTAAGAAGCTCAATAAGCAAGTAGCTAGAGAGGTAACCGTGATGCGACAAGTGATCAAGAGTAGCATTCGTTAAGCTCAAATCCAATATTTTTATCTCATTTGTTTCAGTCTAGAACAAGTCTAAGCATGTAGATAACATACCAACTTTAGGTAAGAACAAAAAAAGACACTCGACGACAGGTTAAAATGCAAGTTTAGCAGCTCCGGATTGCAACAACAACAAGAAATCAAAAAGGTTCTGGGAGACACTTTCCAGGTAGACAAGGTGATAGTTTATAGCGAGGTGACACTTTTCCCTAAGCCAAGTGACAGTTTCTAGTAAGGCCAGGTGACACTTTCTAGGTAAGCAGGGTGATAGTCTTGTAGGGGTGAACTGTTGCGCAACAATTCTTAGAATAGGACATGACACTATTCCAGGGTCGTACGACTCTTTGACCAATGAACATAAAAAATCTTAGTTTTAAAGTGTTTTGATAAATTTCAAAGATTAGATAGTGCAATTTCTCAGTTTGACAGACAGTAACAACAAGTAAAAGACAAGTTTGCAAATAGTAGGTGATCAAACATGTCATAGAACACTTGAAACAAGGGCAAAAGTAACCTTGCCAAGACAAGCACTTTTGATATCAAAATAGAAAATCTTATGAATGCTACCCTTTGTTTGAATGTTAAGAACATTTACACTGGTATAGCACAATCGAAGACAATTCAAACAATTACTACCTAGAAAGACAAAGCTCATTACTTAGCAACGTGGCCCACAACTTGATGCTCCCTTACCTCACACCAAGTGGTTGCCCACAAGAGATATTGGCATTGTCATGGAAGTGTCAAAAACACAACCAAAGGAACATATATGGTGAGTGTCTTGGGGTGATCCGGGTAAGTCCACTTGGATCAATCCTTGCACCAAGAAGCTAAGCGGCTAAAATAAGGTGGCCTCTATCTAATGGTTCATAGTAAGGGCTTCCATTCATAGCACCCCTCTTGCTCCTCATAAAGGACTAGGACCTCACGGCCTCAAGAGTACCTTAAGCATTCTTGCTCAATGCTTTCCTCATGGTCACAATCCCACAATTTACTCACATCAAGCGAAGATAAGTACTATGTCTACCAAGGTTTTGTGTCCTCGATAGCCTTGAGATTATAGTGGGTTGGAATAGCTCGGTATTATCTTATCCCCACTTGGTTCATTCCTCTTGATTGCTCAAGAGCAGGCCCGCTAAAGGATTCTAACAACTAAACAAAAAGTGGATCAATTCTTGAGGTTCAAGGTTTTTGGTTCACCACAAGGGTGAAGAGCATACTCCCCTATCTCAAAAATTTCTCCCAAACAGACCAAGAAAAGATTCAATTACCCCCTTGCTTTCAAAATCTCAAGATGGGTCAAGATTTCTGTTTCACCACAAGGGTGAAGAGCATACTCTCCTACCACCTCAAAATTCCTACAACAAGGTATTAAGTGCCTATGAAATGAAACAACTAGTTTATGCCACACTTAATAAATAAAGAAATTAAACAAGTACTTGATTTGGTTTTTATGCTTAGGGCAACCCTGCAAAAACCATTAGTAGCCCTCTTTGACATGTGTTCTTTTGGCTAAATATCTCAAGAAAGTGCACCTACAACCACAACTTGTTAGCTCCACAAGGGTTAGAACATCAAAAAATTAGATAATCTGCAAGTAAAATAGATAATCAAATGACAAAATCTGAAAATGAAACGATCATAGTTGAAATCTGAAAATCTGAAAAAGTTAGCAGAGAACCCAAACCTTGCAAGATAACTAAAATAGCTCACTGCTAGGTACAGGCAATCGTACAATTACCAAAAATGTCATGTGACACTTTTCCGCATATGGGTGCGACACTTTATTTCTGGGCGATAGTTTGCTCTATATGCAGGCAACAAAACTCCTCAAACAGTGTGACACTTTCTGTCAAAGGGGGTGACACTTTTAACTGGTAAAGTGTCACACAACTATACAAAGAACTATCGCACAACACTAGCAAAATGTCGCGTGACATTCTGAGACAGAAAAACTAGAGATCGAAAATAAAGTCAAAAATTGACAAAAAGTTTGACGGAAAATGCAAAATTAAAGGACAAAGCTAATCTGCTCTGCCCCACAATGGGTGCCAAAAAATATGTGCTATAATTGTGTCACACTTCTATGAATCATTCCATTCAAGAACACTCAAGAATGAGGTCTCAAAAATCGATCCATAGCTCCCTAGGCATGGAGTGCAAGGGTTTTTAAGAATGCCCTCAGCTAGAGCTATTAAGCCAATAACCTTGCTAGTAAACCATGCAATGGGAGATTCAATGAAGACAAGGGCAAGAATGCCAATATCCTCAAGAATCAAATGAAATGCAATGCAATTCTATGCTAGAAATAGAAATGCAAGCTAAGCTATGAAAATGAAAGATGCAAGTATTACAAAGCTTCCTAGTTAAGCTAGATGAATTAATCTAAGGCATAAAGGAAATCTAAGCTAAGAATTCCATGATAATGCAAGAAATAAAACTATGATAATATGTAGATGCAAAAGCCAAGAATGCTCCAAATCTCCAAAAAGCTCCAAAGTGACCTAGAAAACCTACAACATAACATTAACATAAAAAGTTGGGGATCTAGAATGAAGAAGAGAGCTCTCCTTTTAAAGGAAATGAGAAGGAATGGACCATGGAGATTAAGAGGAAAAAGATTTAATCAACGGTGGAGCTTAAAAGAGGAGCAATCCATGTGCACAAATATCCTCCAATGAGAAAATAAGAGTTGACTTTTGTGTCCATATGAGACAAAAAGTGTTTTTTCCCTTTTTATAAAATAAGAATAATGCTTTATTTGTGCAACTTAGGATAAGAGGAAAAGTGGGGGCCTTTTATTTATTAAAAGGGGAGGAAATATTCCTTTTAATTAAATAAAAAATTAAGATAAAATGGTTGACATATTGGAATGCTCAAGTGCGTCTTAAGGGGTCCTACGACCCCTTTGGATACACTTGAGTGTTTAAGTGTTTCAAAAGGGGTCATGGCAACTTCCAATGGAACCTAGTACACCTTATCACAGGTTAAGACCCCTAGGAAGTCCCCATGACTCATATGGACACATTGGAATGCTCAAGTGTGTCCTAAGGAGTCCTACAACCCCTTCAAACAAACTTGAACATTCAAATATGTCAAAAGGGGTCATGGGGACTCTATAGAAGTCATAGTACACCTTATCACATGTTAGAACCCCTATAAAGTCCCCATGACCCCATTCGACATATTAGAACCCTCAAGTGTGTCCTAAGGGGTCATATGACCCCTTCAGACACACTTGAACATTCAAATGTGTCAAAAGGGGTCACCGAGACTTTCTAGGTGTCCTAGTATGTCTTATCACACATAAGGATGCTTAGGAAGTCCCCATGACCATTTTTGACAAATTAGAACCCTCAATTGTGTCCTAAGGGGTTGTAGGACCCCTTCGGACACACTTGAGGGTTCAAATGTGTCAAAAGGGGTCATGGGGATTTCTTAAGGTTTGTAGTACGCCTTATCATGCATTAGGACCCCTAGGAACTCATCATGACTCTTTTTGACACATCAGAACCCTCAAGTGTGTCTTAAGTTGTTGTAGGACCCCTTCAGAAACACTTGAGGGTTCAAATATGTCAAAAGGGGTCATGGGGACTTTCTAGGAGTCCTAGTATGCCTTATCATGTGTTATGACCCCTAGGAAGTCCCCATGACCCCTTTTGACACATTTGAATGCTCAAGTGTGTTCGAAGGGGTCGTACGACCTCTTCGAACACACTTGAGCATTCAAATGTCTCAAAAGGGGTCATGAGGACTTCCTAGGGGTCTTGGTATGCCTTATCACACTTTAGGACTGCTAGGATGTCCCTGTGACCTATTTTGACACATTAGAACCCTTAAGTGTGTCCTAAGGGGTTGTAGGACACCTTTGGATGCACTTGAGAATTCAAATATGTCAAAATGGGTGATGAGGACTTCCTATGGGTCCTAGTACACCTTATCACACATACTAAGACCCCTACAAAGTCCCCATGATCCCTTTTGATAAATTGAAACCTTTGAGTGTGTGTTAAGCGGTTGTAGGACCCCTTTAGACACACTTGACCATTCAAATGTGTCAAAAGGGGTGATGGGGACTTCCTAAGAGTCTTAATATGCCTTATCATGTGTTAGGACCCTTAGGAAGTTCCCATGACCCCTCTCGACACATTGGAACCCTCAAGTTTTCCCTAAGAGGTTGTAGAATCCTTTCGAACACACTTGAGGGTTCAAATGTGTCAAAAGGGCTCATGGGGAATTCCTAAGGGTCCTAGTACACTTTATCACATGTTAGGACCCCTAGGAAGTCTCCATGAACCCTTTTGACACATTGGAATGCTCAAGTGTGTCTGATGTGGTCATAGGACATGCTTGAGCAATTAAATATGTCAAAAGGGGTCATGGGGACTCCCTAGGGGTCCTAGTACACCTTATCATGCGTTAGGAGCCTTAGGAAGTGCCCATGACCCCTTTTGACACATTTGAATCCTTAAGTGTGTTCTAAGGGGTCCTACGACATCTTTGAACATACTTGAGTATTCAAATGTGTTAAAAGGGGTCATGGGGACTTCTTAGGGGTCCTAGTATGTCTTATCACGCGTTAGGACCACCAAGAAGTCCCCATGACCCCTTTTGACACATTAGAACCCTCAAGTTTGTCCTAATTGGTCATAGGACCTCTTCAGACACACTTGAGCTATCCAATGTGTCAAAAGGTGTCATGGAGACTTCCTAGGGGTCCTACTATGCCTTATCATGTGTTAGGACCCCTAGGAAGTCCCCATGATCCCTTTTGACACATTAGAACCCTCAAGTGTGTCCTAAGGGGTTGTAGGATCCCTTCAGACACACTTGAGGGTTCAAATGTGTCAAAAGGGCTCATAGGGACATCTTAGGGGTCCTAGTATGCCTTATCACACGTTAGGACCCCTAGGAAGTCCCCATGACCCCTTTTGACACATTGGAATGCTCAAGTGTGTCTGAAGGGGTCGTAACGCGTGATAAGGCATACTAGGACCCCTAAGAAGTCACGGTAACCCCTTTTGACATACAAGTTAAATATCATGATCTATACAGTTTATATATATATATATATATATATATATATATATATATATATATATATATATATATATATATATATATATATATATATATATATATATATATATATATATATATCTTTTTATATATAAAAGTTCTATTTTTTCATTTACTCTTGCTATTTTTTCATGTACCTGATAAAATCGGGTACCCAATTATGGATTGGTGTAACTTTGACCAAAATATTCCCTGCCCCTCCCCCCCCCCCCACAAACCAGAGAATTATGGGATTTCAGACTTTTTTCACAGGTTGCGAAAAAAAAAAGTGATTCAAGGCCCATTTTTGAAAGTTAGTTAAACTAAGTTGTTTTTTTGTCAACTTGTGGTCTCACCATAGGAAGGAACAATCGTTAAAAGGATAAATGGAAGAGGAAGTTGACAGATGAAGAAATTCAAGCATATAAGAAAAAAGATAGGGAAAATCACCGAAGAAAGAGAGAAGGTATGTTAAACATTAATCAAGGTGACCCCGTAAATGTAGTTGCAAGTGAAGAGGATGTTGAATTTGAAAATAATATGGAAATTAATTTTGTGAATAACAATGTATGGAGTGAAGATGAAAATGTAGAAATGGAGAATGAAAATGTAGACTTGGGGAATGAAAATGCAGACATGGGGAATGATAATGAATGGAATGAAGATGAAAATGTGTTGATGGAGATTGAAAATGTAGACTTGGGGAATGAAAATGTTGAACAAGAACCACACGAATGTTACACATCTCCAAATTATATGTGAAATGAAGTCCCTTGCAATAAAGATAATAAATCTTGAAATTCGGGGCTTTCAAGAACACCTAAATGGTTAATTGAAATTGAGGAGAACATTATGAATAATTTGGAATGAAAGAGGTCTCATAGAACCATTAGGTTGTGGGCTTCAAGACTTTATGATCATTTTTTTGGAAACAAGACATTAGTTGAGCAATGCCAAATTTTTGTGCAGTTGTTAAAGATGCAAAAGATGAGACCTGTGCTTGTGAAATTGAGGATTCATGTGAACAAGAAAATGGAGAGAAATGCCATTGTTGTGAAGAATCTTTTCAATGCTCTCAATAGCATTGGGAAGAATAGCAGAGAAAAAGACAAGAGAGTTGCTCGGAGGGGTATTACAATGTCTTTAGTAAGTCATTAGTTGAGAAAGGCTCGTTTGATGAGACAAACTTGTGTTGACTTCAATATAGACTGTAAAAATTTGGGTAGAGCACTTACAAGAAGAGAAAGACTTGATGATCCACTTCAAATTGATACATGGGCTTATGGTGGGAGACTTCCACATTTTGATAAGAAGCTAACAGATGTTGTCAAGGATGAAATTCAACAATTTTGGGATGCGAACTCAAGAGTGTCACCAAATGTGAATGATGTCTTGAAGTTGAGAGTTGGCAATTGAAACCACACTCCACATCCTAAACATTATGTGGAGGTAAGTCAAAAAATGTTGTGTAAAACATTTTGTGAGACACATCCAACATTGAAAATATCACAAAGGTCTTTTGAATCCATGAAGCCATTTTATTGTGTACCCCTTAAGATTCAGAATACATGTTGTTGTAAATATCATGTTGAGTTTTCAATGCATCATGAATTATTATAGTCCATTCGTTATACTTTGCATACTAATGAAATGCTAGAGGATTTTCATGCAAGTGGTCTTCCCAAATCATCAAGAGACTTTCTAGATCAATTTCTATGTCTTAGAGATGATGGTTGTTTATTTTATAAAAAAGATTTCTTAAATGCCAAGTGTTCAAAATGTGGTGGCTTGTCCAAGTCTAGGACATGTTTTCATGAGGGTTTGGAACACAATTTTGGAAAGACACTCATCCAAAAAAAGGTATATGAAACAATGAAATATACATTAAAGAGTGAAGGTGAAGGCTCTAGATGTGAGTTAGCTGCAAAAGAATACAATGTTGCTGATTTTATCTCAGATTTCAAGACAAATCTTTTTTATAAGTATGCAAGGCATAGTCGCAGGTCTCAATGGTTGGATCAACAATTCAGGACGTGTAAGGACACTCTCCCCATTGGAACTATCATATCCATTATAGAATTTTCATATAACTATACATTGCAGCCCCAAAATGAGACTCAAGCTCAATATTACAATTCCATTCAGGTTACTATTTTTGTACACATCACATATAGACATTCCCCTGATAGCACAAAAGATGAGTGAAAGATAATCAAAGAGTACCATTTTAATATGAGTGCTGATAGGTCTCACTCTCATGAGTTTTTTTAACATTGTTTCCAGAACTATTTTAACTTCTTGCAGGAAAATGGTATTGCTATGGATAGGCATCTCATTTGGTCGGATAATTGCACCGGTCAATTTAAGAATGCCAAAATGTTTTATTGGTTGTGTAGAATGCATGTGGAGAGAGGTGTACCTCATATTTGGATTTTTTTTGAGTCAAGGCATGGGAAAGGGGAGCATGATAGAGAAGGTGCATGTGTGAAGAGAGTTGTAGTTAAGGAGCAATTGAGGATTTTAGGTGTTGTACTTCTTGATGCTCATTCTATTGTTGATTGGTGCACTTTAGCATTGTCACAGGGGGGACTCTTGATTCTAAAATCCATAGATTATTTTGGTTGGTTGAGGAGGGAACTATAGGAGATAGATTCGATTATAAAATAGTGAAAGACTCTTCAAAAATGCATTTATTCTGAAGCTCCAATAGTAGTACATGGACCATTTGGACACGAGAGTTGGCTTGTTTTTGCCCCATGCATTTTCAGTATGATTGGGGTCATTGCAAGTCAAGTGAGTGGGTGGATACATGGGTTCCATAGTATCTAACTCCTTTATCTTTGACACTCTCTATAAGAAATGATGACATGGACACTTCAGTTGAGTATAACCATCTTTCAGATCTTCTAGAGCCAGTAGATGTTTTTGCATTGTTTGCACCATAGGGGAATGATGAGAAGTCAGATTATTGGTTAGCATGTTGTGTACAAGGTAAACAGAAGCTTGTACAACTGATGATAGATGGTGATGGGTTCACATATCCTACTAGTTTAGTTGTTGTTGCAGGAACATGGCTACAAACATACATGATTAGAAAGAATGGAATTCTTGTATTTGAAGACTATGAGAAGCACAAAACTATTCTCATGTATTCACACCTTGTTATGGCAACAAATGTAGAGTTGTCAATGCATCAAGGAAGACCAAAGACAAAAGAACTTTGGACTATTAGTATTGATGATCATGAAGAACTATTGGAGACCCTGAAGCAAAGAGATGACCCTTCAGGAACACTTGATTAGGTAATAAGTTAACTTAGTGCAATATTTTCTAAGTTCGTTAAGATTAATTTCAATACATTAATTTCACCTTTCTAGATTGTATTTTGAGTCAATAAATTTGGTTTTTTATGTGAATTGTAACTTGTGCAGGAGCACCTATGAAGACACCTACGGTCACCATGGATCCAATCAAAGATAGAAGGACAAAATGATCCTTAATGGTTAATTGAGATCTTTTGAATGCTCACGGAGTCACTGGAATGCTCGAACCACGCTCGACCCAGGTGACCCCAAGGTGCACTAAGCATGATTAGGCAGTGATCTTCTGATGCTCGTATCTTAGACCTCATGAGAGGTATCAAAAAAATGTCAGGGGCTACAGGATTGTGATTCTGAGGTCTACAATAACCTCTCTCAGTTTTGGGTGATTCAACTTCATTTGCATTTGGTAAGCTGACCTCAATTAATGCCAAAACTTGTAGTGAAGGTCAATTGAAAGTAGCACTATAGTGTATCTTTCAAACCACCCATCCTAGCATCAAATCGTCTACTCCATTGGCTCCAGTTGGTGGGGTAAATGATAGTGACAACCCCATTCCACCCACAGAGTCATTGGAATGCTCACGACCACGCTCATATCTCAGACCTTGTGAGAGGTATCAAAAAACTATCAGAGGCTACAAGATCATGTTTTTGAGGTCTACAATAACCTCTATTAGTTTTGGGTGATTCAACTTCATTTCATTTGGAAAGGTAATCTTAGTCAATGCCAAAACTTGTAGTGTGGGTCAATTGAAAGTAGCTCTGTAGTGTATCTTTCAAACCGTTTGTCCTGGCATCAAACTGTCTACTCCATAAACTCTAGTTGGTTGAGTAAAAACCAGTGAAAACCCTATTCCACCCACAGAGTCACTAGAACACTCATGACCACGCTCGACCCAAGTGACCCCAAGGTGCATTAAGCACGATTGGGAAATGATCTTCTAAGGCTCATATCTCGAACCTCAGGAGAGGTATCAACAAACCATTAGGGGCTATGAGATCATGTTTCTAAGGTCTACAATAACCTCTCTTAGTTTTGGGTGATTCAACTTTATTTGCATTTGGCAAGGTGATCTCAGTCGATGCCAAAACTTGTAGTGAGGGTTAGTTAAAAGTAGCTCTGTAGTGTATCTTTCAAACTGTCTGTCCTGGCATTGAACCATCTACTCCATTGGCTCAAGTTAGCTTGGTAAACACCAGTGACAACTTTGTTCCTCCCATGGAGTCACCAAAATGCTCATGACCACACTTGACCTAAGTGACCCCAAGGTTCACTAAGCACGATTGGGCAGCAATCTTTTGAGGCTTGTATCTTGGACCTCGTGAGAGGTATCAAAAAAATGTTAAGGGATACAAGATCATGTTTTTGAGGTCTACAATAACCACTCTCATTTTTGGGAAATTCAACTTCGTTTGCATTCAGAAAGGAGATCTGAGTCGATGCCAAAACTTGCAGTGAGGGTCAGTTGAAAGTATCTCCCAATGTCTCTTTCAAACTGTCTGTCCTAGCATCAAATTGTTTGCTTCATTGACTCTAGTTAGCTAGGTAAATGCCAGTGATAACCCTGTTCCAACCACAAAGTCATTGGAATGCTCACAACCATGCTTGACCCAAGTGACCCCAAGGTGTACTAAGCACGATTGAGCAGCGATCTTCTGAGGCTCATATCTCAAACCTTGTGAGAGGTATTGAAAAACCGCTAGGGGCTACATGATTTTGTTTCTAAGGTCTATAATAACCTCTCTCAATTTTGGGTGATTCAACTTCATTTTCATTTGGAAAGGAAATCTTAGTCAATGCCAAAACTTGTAGTGAGGGTTAGTTGAAAGTAGCTCTGTAGTGTATCTTTCAACCCATTCATCTTGGCATCGAACCATCTGCTCCATCAGCTATGGTTGGCCAGATTAACGCTAATGACGACCCTATTCCACCCATAGAGTCATTGGAATGCTCATGACCACACTCAACCCAAGTGACCCAAGGTATGTGATTGAGGACAACAAATTCATTACATCTATTCATTTATTACACCTGTGTAAATTATTTCATCTTGGTAATTTATTACATCTTTATATAAAATTCAAACAAATTGACATATAACTTCAACAAAATATAATTTAAATCATAATGATAATCATAGTCAAGATATAACTTCACCATTCAATTCCATAAACATGAATAATAAATATGTATACAAAAGATGACACAAATATAACAAAAATGAACATGTTCTATATATAGAAAGTATCAAATGTATCAAAAGTATCTCCATATACAAATATGGCACATGCCATTTCAAAATGTCTACAAAATCAATGTTTCAAGGTGTACAATGTGGCATATATGCCATCTCAAAATATGCCAAGTGGAATCTCTAAATGACCACAAAAATAAAACTACATCCTATGCTTTAGGGGGATCATCAAAATGTAGCCTCTTTGAAGAAGTGTTTGGTTCTGATTTATCTTGCATAAAAAATGAGTTCAAACCCAAGTTAGATTTTTTAGTTTATATGATTTGTTCACACACACACACACACACACACACACACACATATAATTCATAATTCAAACACTAATTTAATTAAAACTATAATTGAATACAAACATCTATACTTGGCCTCTCGGTTACCTACCATTATCATGTGTCCTAGCATAAGTCTTTGGTAGCGAAGGGACAATGTCACCAATACCAACTCTGACCTATAAATATATATTTGCAATAATGAGATTAGTAGAGTGGTGCAACATAGAGTAATAAATCTAAAAAAAAGGATGATAGCATAATAAAATTGCAAATTGATTGAACTAAAATTAAAACTTACATCCACTGATCCCTCCTCTGGAATAGTGGGCTGGGTCAACAAAGATATGAAAGATTCTCGTGGGCCCTCCCTCACACTAGGAGAAACCTATGAGAGTAAAAAGATGATCAATTATATATAAATGTACTTCATCATAACAACCCTGGTTATAAAATACAAATAACAATATGTAAAATTTTACGTAAAATTGGGCTATCACTCTGAATCGAGATGCTTGTCAGCCTAGGCTCCCAAATTTGTTTCAGGACATCATCAAGAGCCACACCCTATACAATAACATCCAAGTAAAATATTTATTACTACACACAAGTGGCATACATATGCATCCATAATTAATCTTAAACTATTAATTACCTTTCCTTTGTTGACACATGAAGAAGGAACCCCCTCATGCCCCCCACAAACATCAGTTGTATCCTGCAAGAGTACAATAAGATAACAATATATTAGCAAATGTATGAATTTTATTTCTCTAATTAATAGATATTTAAGCATGTACACCAAATGATATAAAAAAAACTAATGGGTACCTAATTCATAATATACCGTATAGGTTTCAAGGCCAAATGAAATGGCCAAAAGTGTGGAGTCATCCACCTGTCTCAACTCCTCCTCTGTCATCAACTGAACATAAATGGAAAAAATATATATACATAAGTGCATGCAATCATTAAAACTAGTCTAAATAAATAAATAATTTTAAAATTAAATAAGTCATGTGACAAATTTATTTATAATGTTTACTCTTACTATATCAACAGGAGTCCATGGCTCCGCATAACCCTCCTTAGCACTCTCATGAGACGTAGATGCTCCATGAGGTGTTGTAGCCTCTGCAACTATGTCTCCTATATCCTCCTCACCAATAACATACTGATATGTATCAGCATCTGTAAGCGGTCTGAGGCACAAATTCTTGCACATAATGCAAGTATGGGGCACACATATATGTGAACTACTGCCAGATGTCGATGTGCTAGCATCATCCACACCAAGAGGCAAAAATGACCTAGTCTACATGATCAATTGATCACTCAACAAATGAATGGCCCTAATACTCTATGAGGCATCCTCTACAATGATATCAGGATGCTGCACTAGAGGAGGGGGTGCGACATGAGTGGGGGGGACAAAGGTAGTGGCCTTTTTGGATTGGGCAAATGGCCTAGTCTGAGGAGCTCCTCCACCTATGTCCATGTTGGGCCTCGTGCTCCAATAATTAACATTGTGACCAAGCACAAACTTAGCATACAATTTTTTTATGAAATAGAAAGGGAGCTCCAAATTGCTATGGGGTAGTTTATGAAAAACCATCCACCAGTGATCCCAAAAGTGTGTGCACATTGCTTTATTTGTGCCCCATTTTATTGATAATTTAGGCTTTTTGGGGTCAAATTTTAATCCATTTTTAGGATTAACAAAAAGGGAGGCTATATATTCCTTAGTTATATTAAGGTATGCAACCCCATCATGGTCAAGCCCATCATCAAATTGGGCGTGCATATCATCACATCAATGAAGTGTAGCATTATGTTGTTGTGTAAGGGTGTCAATGTTTTCAATAATGGTATTTAGGGTGGCAAGCATAGGAGCTAACATAGGTATCTTATGATGTGTGTTTTTGAATCCTTGTATAGTGTTCAAGTTCTCCCGTATCAAATCCTCTAAAGATTGAGGGTTTTGAAGTGGTCTTGGATTATTTTGGGGATCGATATTTGGTGGGGGAGGGTTATTATCTTCATTGTTGTTAGCCATGTTTGATTAAATAATAAACAAATATAAATTTCAAATTGATTTCATATATTATTAAAAAAATCAATACAATGCCCCATTTTAACCAAAAAAACTACATTTAACATGAAAATGAAAGAAATTAATAAAGATATAGCAAGAATTTACTTACCAGATAAACTATGGAGTCAAATTTGTTGTTGGAGAAATTAGGTACCCGAAAATATCATGTATAGGATATTTGGAGCCATTTTCTAAACTCAAAACGTGGAGAGAAATGAGGAAAATGGCTTGTGGGTTTTGGTTTATGCCACAGGTTTTGGGTACCCAAAAATATTGGGTACCCGATTAGGCTTGTGCTTTGGTGTCAAGTTTTCCTAGGTGTACTGGCACCCATGCCTACTAAAAAGTCAACATACATTTTCATGTGCTTTTGGATGATGGAAAAGTGGATTTTTTTACATCGCCACTTTTTGGCCCCTCATGATCTTGCACATACCCTTTTTTGAACTAGTTTGTTAGAATTTTACATTTTTTATTCAATTTTGCTCAACTTGTATCTTATTATTTCAATTTGTCATGTTCTCTTTCCTTTTCATTTTTATAGGATATTAAACATGAAAGAAAAAGAAGTGAGAACCCTGAGGCAATGGATGTGGATGATAGTGATGAGGTAGCTAAAATAAAGGCTGCTCATTTTGAGGAGTCAATGAAATATGCCCAAAGAAGTGTCAGTGATGCTAATATTCAGAAGTATCAAGCCTTTGCGCAAGCACTACAACAATCTCGAGGATTTGGTTTTGAATGTCAATTTCTAGATAGACCTGCTACTGCTTCTACTAGTGCTTTGGATGTACTTGCTACAACAGATAATAAAGATGATGGTGACCTATACAGTTAGGAAGCTTAGTACACAATTGTCATCTTAATGAAGTGACAAATGTGTATGTTCTATTAGGGACCTTCCACTGACAAATAGCCAATGCTATTCAATTTGCCTCTAACTTTTTCTTGTATGAGTTTTATCTGTTCATATGTGAGAAACTTTTATTTAGTTTATCATCCCTTTAGCCGAGGACTTACTAACTTGTAATTACTTATAGAAATATTAATTATGGCAAGGAAATTTATATATGGAAACTTTTTCTCAAGTGGTAGATAATTCTATGAAAACCTTTCTTTTAAAAGAAAAATCCTACTAGAAAATGTTCTATACTAAATCAATTCTACAATAAAGAAAGTCTAGTTCAACTGATAGGTATGGTGTGCATCCATTTATGGAGATCTACCATGACAATTTCCCCTGCCAAGATGATGTGCATCCATTTTATGGAGGTCTACTAAATGTTTTATATGATAAAGATCACTACAAGTTGGCCCTTGGCCAAATCAATATTGCTCTCAATCTCATTGCCAAAGTGGCCAAAGACTATGTTAGGCTAATAAAATATGGAGATTCTCTTTACTGTTGCAAATCTTTGAAGGTTACTACACTTGGATGGATATGTACCATTGTTAAGAGAATTGGACTGAGTTTGTCTTACCTCAAACAGGTGAGGAAGCATATGGTTATGTTCTTTTTTCTATCTATATGGTTTTCACTACATGTCATTCCTTGGGATATCTTGCAAGGGTTCTATAAATTGATGGTCTATATTTTGTTGGGTGTCTTGTATAGGCCTGTGAACCTTTTTATCTTGTCCTTTTTTTCAATCCTACAACTAGATTTTGATACATGTATTGCTTGTGAGGAACTTTGATACTGCCATTTCAGTAGTTCTTCATATGATAGTTTTCTATGCAGTCCCTAGTCTAGGCTTTATTTGTAGGTTTTTTTATCTCAATATTAAAATAATTAATTTGGTTAAATAAACCTTTATGTCCCAAACACAATGACAACTAGGAATGTGAATTTAATCTTTCTGACAACTAAAGAGTAAAAAAAGATAACAGATGGCTCAATATAGCCTAAAAATTTGTCCATGTAAGAGTTGAACTCTAAAATTTATGGTATGAAGACCCGCAACTTGCAACTAAGAATATGATATTGAATAATTATGAATTATTTTAAAAATTCAGGAAAACTTAACCATACTTGTAGCGATTACTTAAAAAAAAGTATACCTGATTGATGACTCAATATTTGTAACCTCTCAGAAAATTTTCCTTTCCACTTCAATATATTTCCTTAATAATTCTTGATCTCCTCAGAACCACTAGAAAAATAACAATGACAACAGAACTTGCTACTTTAGAAAATTGCATCAATACTTAACTGAAACATTATTGTCATGAAGGGTGTAACAAAATCAACACAATGAATATATGGATTTCAACTAGTGTGCACAAAATAATTCTGCATTTAGAAAGTACAACCAACAAAATTTAGCAATATGAGGAGATACCAAAAGAATTGCCCACAACAAAAAGAAATAAATAACTAACAGTTGCACATTTTTGTACATGCAACAATGAGCTGATAGGAATTTTAAATTTTTGAATTACAAATAGATCAAAAATAAATAAAGATTTCCTAAAATTTGTCATTTAGGATTACAAATCTATAGAGATATAAATTTTAAATGGTGAAGTATTAAAAAAAAATTAGTTTGTAAAATTAGTGGCAGTGGATGCACATAATAAATAAAAAGAAAACTCATGATCTAAGCTTATCCATGACACCTCTAATTATCTAGCTCTCTAGCACTAAACTTTTATGTACTATTAATTTGTTCATGATTCATTCTTAATGTAGCATCAACTATCTTGGTGCAATCATCCACGATGACATGAAATGTTGAAGCAATGGCATTTGTAAAATGCATGAAAAGCATCCATTCATAAACCAAGGAAATATCTCTTTTCTATTATGAATGGTACAATACATTCCTAAAATTTGCATAATAGATCAATTTCAGGATTTTTTTTAAAGTTTGCACCTGCTAAGAATTGATTCATTCACCGAATTGCTTAAATAAACCACAAGGAAAATTCAACCAAAAGATTGACCAAAGTAAAACAAAATAAGGTATACTACAACTTATATTTTTTTATCCAAATATTGAGAAAAATATGACAATATTAATGATTACATGTGATTGGAATCGAATTGTCAAAATAAATAAAGCAAACGGGGTGAAATCTATCAAATTATACTTATCATGAACAAGATAAATCCATACCTTTGCAATTCTTTGTCCTGCTTCTTCCTCTAAAGAAAATCCTTTAGTTATATATTTATGAAAGGGTGGAAAAATAATCCTGAACAAAGGAATATGCTCTGGAAACAACCCTGTAGTTGCGATGTGTGCTAGGTATAATGATGCAAATGTAATGCTAGTTTCTTCATGATAATGTCTATGAAATTCCTGCATAGTTAATATGTTATAGAATTTATTGTCTTGTATGCTTTTTCTCCATCAAATTTCACCTCCATCAATCATGGGAGAGCTATTGACTCCATTCAAACCACCAAAAATCCCTCTGAGATCACCAAGATTAGCCTTGGGTGGAACAATTTCCACAAAAGTATTTGTATTACTTGTTAGCCTACACATATATGTTACAAATTTTTGACTATATCATAGAAAAGGATTTCTAGTTTTGATGCATGAGGTTCTTCAACCAGCGTTGATGCGTGAGGTGTAACCATTGGTCAATGCATGATGCTGAAAAATCAATTATTCCGTTGAGAATCCATGAATCTAGAACTGCATGTCTTCAATCACTTCCTAAAAATTACAGTCATGGTGCACAACATTAAATAAAACATGACCATGTATTAATTTATTTTTCAAAAATATCATAACTATTGAATGAAATGCATTCAGAATACTTCATTAGTTCAAATATCTCAAGAGCTTTCGTACAAATTCCTTTTGTGCATTCTGGCAATCAATATCTACAATGACATAAATGCTCCTAATAAAAAACCATTGTCATCTAAGAATAATTCAATATGAAACCCCGACATTCTCTTGCTTGAAAAATTAGGGTAGAATATCTTTCCCCATACAATAGTTAGAAATCAAATCTTCTTTCATTTATTTGCCTAGAAAAACTAAGATTTTGATAAGCTCAAGAAAAAGTAGGGATAAGAATAAGGAAAAGATAAAGTAAGTTTCAATCTCTAATCTCAGAATAGTTTGCTAATTTTAAATGAAAAAATATAAGAAAAAATAGAATTATTTTCCATTGCCAGAAAAGAAAAACTATCCCGAACGGCTAACAACTATTTCACCACATCATGCTTCTCTACAGTATTATCTTGTGTTATTGCTCTAATTCTTAATGTTCAGTTCTTGTCATTGAATTCATGCATACAATCATCTACAATTGTAGCACTAAAATAATTGATTTTTTAGCACATAAGTACTATTTTCTTAAGTAAATCCTAAGGGGACAACAAGTAAATTTATTCATGTGGGTGTATTAGGCTATTAGCTATAGAATATCTATGCTACTTATAGATCCAACTGAAATCTGAGTAGTTGTATTCTTTGTAAATTATGGCTTTCTTCTAGTGTGGCCCATTTTACAGATAGATACATGATGCTAGAAATAGAATAGCTACAAATAAATCCCTTTCATTCAGCATAGCTCGGAACAACATGACTCAGGAACTGCACAAAATGGCAATAAGCATGGATTTTAGTTTACATGTGGTACATCAATTCCTTCATCGAAGACATTATCTATAATAATCTATTAAAAAAAAGAGGCCACTAAGGACAATTACATAGGTCTCTAGCAACAACATTACCCAACTCTTTCTCTCAAGCCAAAGATTCAGTGTGTTTAATTGCCTAGACTAGCAATCAATTCTATGTTGAGTATATCTGTTAGGCCCTCCTGTAGTTTAAACAAATTAAGAATAGAAGATAGGATCTGATTTAACACTTCACCTACTCAAAAACACAAACCAATGAAATAATCCACATTAAGCCAACAGAGGTTGATGCATTCAATATGAGAATACTTACACAAAATGAAGCCAAATCATGCTAGACAATGACAATGAGAAGTTGACTATTGGCCCTTGTAGTTTTTTATTTGATAATTGCCTAACAATGACACATTCAAAATGCACTTATGAGCAAAGACCTAGAATGAATGAAATTGATTAAATAATGAAGGTATGTTAGTTTGAGCTTCACTTAGTTTCAAGAATACTTTAATATTCTCTACTTAACAAGGCCAACCACGTGAAGGTGGAAGCTCATCTGGCCTCAACCCCCCCCCCCTTAACATCAATCTAAATTCCCCATTAACATCTAATTACACACTTCATTCATCCATTTATGAACTATAACATTCAATCAATACAATCACATAACATTCATTAATATGATATAACATTCATTAATACACAACACTAATCAAGAATTCATTAACATGACATATAATTCAATATTAATATACAATATTTAGAGATAATTACTTAAAACAATGTTCTTTCATTATCCAAAAAAGTTAATCAAACAAAATTTATCAAAGAGTATTTTTAAGAAATCATTTCTTTTTTTAGTTTTTCTTAGATTTCTTATTTAGGTAAAGGTTGAGAGAAGCATCAATATTATCTTCCTCCTCTTGTGGTTGTGATCGCAAATTATGATGCTTCCTCATGTCTTGATGATGCAGTCGAGGTTGGGGAATCCAATGAAGGACTGACCGACCTTGCAGCCAAACCAATATGCAACAGAAATACACAAAAACAATACAAGATCTGAAATAAAATAGAAGTCTTTATTCATCAAATCAATAATTACATGCAATGTACCATGCTGTAAGGCCTTCCCAATTACAACCAGATATAAAGAAAATATCATTCCACAAGATCAACAAGATCCAAATATTTTTCCACAACCTTAGCATTTAGCTAGTCTAGGTCTACAACACATAGTACATTGGTAGGCACTCAGGAAAGATCTAAACTTGTACTCAAACTTCTAAGTAATCTTCTTGTTCCCAAGCTTACAGGCTACTAACTTATAACGCCCTCTCTCAAAAAACTACCAAAGCATCTACATAAATAGTAAATCCCAGCCACAAGTCAGCTCAGCAAGATATACAAATATTAAATGCTAAAAAACTAGTCGGCTCTCAAATAGTCTTACAAAAGAATAAACTCCCCAAGATGGCCCCAAATGGTCATCAGATCCTCATAGAAGAATGCAACATGCCAGATCTAGGTCCCCACATGTAATACCCCTCTAACCCTAATATAAGTTTTGTGTTTTTGAAAGAATTAAGATCCTCCGATGTTTTCTTACAGCTTAAGTTGTACATGATACTTATTTGATCTATTCCTATAGTTGTTTATAATAATTTCATAAGCTAGTACTCAATGATTCTAATATCAGACATACTATTTAAAGGTATCATTTTTGTATGTATTTATCTCCATGTATGTATTGAGTACCTACAAGACCTTTATGAACATAGTTAGGATGTTATATGATATGTACTTGATAGATATATATAAGTGGTTATTTATATTTTCTTCTATTAAGGTTACCTTGGATGAATCTTGTATCTCACTTGATGATTTGATTATGTTAATTTATTATTAGTATTGATAAGAGACTAACACAATGCTTGAGATTCTAACCTTCATTATGATGATGCTACATGCTTTGAGTGTATATATATACATGATGTGTTTTCATGATTCAGGACGAAGTCGTAGTTACTCACATAGCTGAGGTCCACATGATGTATTGATCCTGGTCATTTGTCTGCAATATTTTCTTTTATATGTATATCCATGCATATGTATTTCTTCTTTGTGATGTAGGCTTGCAGGTACCGGGCATCGACTTCACCTGGCTTCACAGGTCTGAGCATGCCCTCAAATCCTCGATGGTTGTTGTTATGGAGATAGTACCAAGGCCCCTACATGAGTCTTCCTTTGTCATTATTCCAATTTGGAAATATTAGGGTTCCTTCTTTGTCAGTCAACCTTTGGGTCAAAAACCCAGATCCAATGCACCCGGTTGGGCATGGTTGTAGTTAGTGTCTTGTGACCACTTGAATTCATTTGGTTATATGATTTGTTTACTCATTTTATTTATTTCTCCTTCTTGGTATGATTCTTAGTTAATCTTTCTATGTTGTGTTTCAGGAGTTTGGCTTGACTTTCCTTGTTGACTTTGGTTGACCTTGTTTGATCTTATGGTTTTCTCGATATGTTTCATAGATGATTTGTATGGCCTCTTTGGATGATTAGATTTATTTTGAGGCATGTGATTTTATTCTACCTCAGTGTTATATCCTATAGCAATTATAAATAGGTAATAATATTGTGATCTATTACTTCATAATCTTATAGATTATAGTGTTTGGTATTTGGCATGTATCTATATATATACATATATATATATATATATATATATATATATATATATATATATATATATATATATATATATATATGGAAATATATATATGGGTGCACACATATATGTATTTATATATATATATATATATATATAATTTATATTTGATTATATGTTAATTATTGTAGATATTGTTGATGGTGTATATTTTGGGATTAATGTAAAGTATAATATTATTAATAATTAAATATTAAATAATGCGAGGTATATTATTCTCAATTGTTAATTATTAATAATGAGGATAGGTTATATATATAGATATTGATGTAATTAATGATGGCATATGCATATATGTTAGGATAATATTACATATGTGTATGAATGAATACAAATAATCTTTTATTGTATATTTGAGTAATATAGTTGTATGATATTAAGTTATTTTATAATACCTTTTAGTTAAGAGTTAGTTGGGAGTTGGTTACTTTTCCTCTCAACCTTTGGAAATCTATTTATATGCACTACTTTCTCATTTGAAGAGGGGGATTTTGGGGCTGAAGCATTGAGGAGAGGATGGCCTTAATTTTCATGGTGATTTTGGAGAGAAAACTTGGAGATGTGAGGGAGATTTTGTAAGCATATGTCTTTAAGAATTTTTGGTTATCTTTGCTTTTGGGAGAGAGACATTTTTGTGAGAATTTCAATAGTTGAGAGAGGGATTCTTTGCTGTGGAATTATTTCTTTCTTTCATGGAGATTTCTGAAAGTGGATATGGTTTGAAGGATGCATCTCAAGTTTGGATTTGTCTTCTCTTTTGTTTCCTTCCTTCTTCGATTCAACCTTCGTAGGACATGAGGTATGGATTGAATATGTTAGTTACTTTATGTCTCTGATAGATTATGGATCTATTTATATATTATAATTATTTATTATATCTTTACTTTTAATTTCTATGGTTATTTTAAAGTTTTGAGTTTTTGTTTGTAAGAATTGGCATGTGTTTTCCTAGGGTTTTTAGCAACCCATTTTTGGAGATCTATTATTATAATAATTTAAATTGTATCTAGGGTTTTACTAAATTGATTTTATGGAAGTAAAATTCACAGATCTAAAATGGGTATCTCTCTGATTTTATTTTTAGGGTCAAATTAGTGCCTTATTTTTGACATTTTGGCAGACTATGCCTGTCCATTCTCGATTCCGAATTTTATGTCAAATGTATTCGTATGCTACAGGCTGATATGATTATATAAAAGTTTAAATTTGATATAAAATATTCTTCTAAGTCTTATCTTTCATTTCGAATTGGTTTGGAGAATTTTTATTATGTTTTGTGAAAATTACAACCGTTTTAGTGAAGGCAGGTTTGAACCCTAACCAGAATTTTCTATTTTAAACCAGAAGTCATAACTTTCTTTCCCACCGTTGGATCTTCCTAAAAATCAAATTGAGAGTCCATAATTATGTTAGCTAAATCTCCACTGAAGCGATTTCCTTTATTATTTGTTTTGTGGAAGATATAGATGACTGTTCTATGATGACTATTATTTGCATTTAATCGTTGCTTGAAATAATTCAGTTTAAGAACATCATTAAGTTTTAAGGTTTCTTATGGTCACCAGAGGCTATTAGAATGTTTTTTTTTGGTTAATTGGATCTATTTATACTCTGAATATGTTTATAATATCACTTGGATGTCTTCTTATATGTTTGGAACATTCTGTATGCCATATTGGGTTTAGGGTTGTCAAGTGGACTAGGGACAACATATGTTTTCCTAAACTCAATCAAATGTTGTTATGGAATTGATATGAATTCTTGATGATGGATCTATTATGCTCTTATGATTTTTATATGTATGTTAGGGAACTTAAGTACACTAGGTGAGTGGCTCATAGTGAGGGGCCGCCGGGGCCCTAAGTGGCTAGTACCAGGATAACCTACTATGAGTTATTTAATCAAGTGATAACCTAAATAAATGAATTGGGAATGGGAGATTATTGGAATGGGAAATTACACACTAATCAAGATTAATTGTGCCTCACCCATGCCTTTAGTGCTAGTAAAGACTAAGGATGGGAGTGGGAGAAGGTACCTATGCGTAGGTACGACTGGATGACCTTGTCTGTACGAGAGGCATTTGGTTCCGCATGTGCCTACTTGGGGGCCGGGGCCAAGAGTGGCTAGTACCAGGACAACCCAAGGGGTGAGGGCTATGCGATGACACTCACCTAGCTTGTAGCTTAGAGTCTCTACTAAATTTGATCATGCCTCTGGTAGTCCTTGTGGTCTTCTTGTCTTTTCTTTTGTGTTGTGACTTTGGGGAAATTTTATCACCACCTTAGGAATTTCCTAGTTGTTACCTCTTGTATGGGCCTTTGGTTCTATCTCCTAGCTTGAGGGAGTGGGCCTATTGGTTCCACATGGTAGGGTGGTTAATATTTATATTGAGGTATTGATCATGATTCTTTGGATGATCCTAGCACATATTCCTTTCCAAATCTGCAGTTGAAGATTTCTTATTGGATATTTTAATATGTTGAGATGTACTTATGTATTTTTATTCATGTAATTTTTAATCTCCTAAAAGGAGTCTTGTAGTATTGATGCAATCTCAATTCAAAGCAATGCATAAGGGAATGGGTAGTTCTAGGTAAAAGAAAGGGAAAAGAATGTGGAATATTGGACATGTTACTAGCATTAAAAGAAAGTGTTTATGTTATTTATCCTATCCTCTTATGTTGTCCATGTGTAAAGGAAATAATCTTAAATATAATTATATATAATGATGTATCACAACAATAATGTATTCTCTCTTGATGAAAGAATTCAAAGAGATTATTAAGAAATGATAGATTAGTGATTGGAATTATTAACAATGAATGGTTATGAAACAATGCAATAAAATAGTAATTTGATTTTAATGTTAATACTTGGTTCATGTTAATGAAGTACCTAGGATGATGCCTACCTTAATGAATATTAATCTCTTACCTAAATTATTAGAGAAAAGTGATATAAAGGATAGTAGATGTAGATGAAATCAATATGAATTTATAGAATGAGTTGATAAAAGGAATAATGATGTTGGATGATTAACCTATGTTTAATAAAAGAAATAAGTTAGGGACATTTAACTTGGTGCATTAAAATGAATGTAGATCTTTTAAGCTCATGATTCCGTGAATATCTTATGCATGTAAATGGTTTATATGATGTTGCTTTAGTAGCGACGTTAGGGAACCCGGGAGGACTTAAGTTGTATAAATATTACATTCAAGTAGTAGAAAATTATTTCTTCTTTTAGAAATATGAAGTGTAATGATGAATATTATTCTAGCTAAAATAAATAAATTAATTAATTAAAAAAAAATTCACTACTTGCATTTTATAGAGGTTTTATGTCTTGTCCTCTTGGGTTGCCTGGCGGGGCGTTACACCACACATCCAATGGCCAATCCATAACTTGAGGTGTGCGATCCAAATTAAATGCACTAGTCAACTAAGCTGATTCATCCAAACAATCTAGTCAATAAGCAAGAACACTGAGCAATAGAGGAAATAACCAAGTGCCAGCCAACTGACCATGCCAAGCATGACCAAGCAACAAAATTATCACTGAGCAGCAAGAAACTGATGCCTTTAGTTACAAAGTGTTCTTCAGAGACCGAGCACCTCGGTAACCATAGAAACTGAGCAACCAGTCTCCCAAACAGAGTAAGTACTTCACCAAACCAAGATAAAAAAAAAACAAACTACCTTCAAATAAAAACACATTTTTGGTTGATACAAGATTTCCAAGAATCCTAGGATGCTCCTACATCAGACACCCCAGGTAAGTAAGATTTTCTCATAAAGAAATTTGGAACGCCTCAAGAGAATTAGAACAAGTATGCCAAATCTATTCTTCACCCATATATCCTCTCATCCTTCATACCAAGTAGTCTTTACTTCATTGATTTCTCCCTACAGAAAGTTCTTCTACTTTCCACTTCTCTTATCCTTTTGGTTGGCAACTGATAACAACCGACTCTGACCACTACCAGCCACAACAGTGCCTCAGTAAGGTTCATCCTGCTTAATCAACTTAGTATTATCTGCATCTCTCTGTGTCATAAATGTCATCATCTATTGTACTATCTTTGTTAGAAATATCATCTTCCTCTTGATCTCAACAAACTCTTTGGTTACGTCATTCTCCTTCTCCTTCAAACTAGACTTGGTAGAAATAGGTTCCTCAACCTTTTTCTCTTGAGGTTTGTCATTGTCACATGGACAACACCTAATGAATCCATATCCCTTAGCCCCAGTTTCCTATAAAGGTATTAGCTTATGCCGAGCTCCTTCGTGCCTAATCACATAAGTGTTAGCACGTCCATCAAACAACACATTTCTGTCAAACTTCCAAGGTCTACCAAGCAACAGATGATAGGCATCCATAGGCAACACATCACACAATATCTCATCTTGGTAAGATCCAATCTGGAAATTAACCAAGCATTTCTCTTCAACTCTAACCTTAGAAACATCTTGTATCCAACTAATCTAATAAGCATTAGGATGCTTCCTCCTTTCCAAATTCAACTTACTAACTATTTCTTCTAAAACAAAGCTCTCAGAACTGCCACCATCAACTATGACATTACATAACTTATTTTTGCACTTACATCTGGATCTAAACACATTTCTTCTTTGTACTGGTTCAGAGACATGCAACTAACCTTCTAGTGACAAGACATTCACCTTTCTCTAGAACATTCTCAATGTTTTCTTGAGCAGCTAATGCACCTCTTTTCTTAGGACACTACCAACTTCTATGACTAGCTTCACCATAGTTATAACAAGTACCAATGAACTCATTCTTCCACCTTCCTCTCTATCCAACATTCTTAGTAACTTGACCACTACCAGATCCATCAAGTTTAGGGTTTTCTATCACATTACCCTTAGCAACTATCTCACTAGTCTTACCACCTTAGTTTCTACTATTCTGTCTACCTTCAAACTTCTTATTCAGCTTCTCTTCAATCTTCAATGCCATCTAATAAGGATCTCCTATTGTTGTCATCCACACAATAAGTAACTCTTCTTCATACTAGGTCTCAAATCATAGACATACCTAGCAACCTTCTCTTTATCAGCTTTTGAATGACCAGTCCTAATCAAGATTCAGTAAAACTCCTCAGTATACTCCTATACCAATTTTTTATTCTTCTTCAAAGCTTACATCTTCTTAAACATTTCCAATTCATAATCCACTAGAATGAATTTCTTCTTCAATTTGTGAACCATTCCATTCAGCTTAGTGATCTTCTCTTTTCCTCTTCTACCTCTTTCCAACTGAACTTCTCTCCACCAAATATTTGCATGAACCTTCAACTTAGTCTTTGCAAATCTGACTCTATCAAGATCTTCTATTTATTCATACTTGAAGTATTCATTAATCTCATTGATCCAATCAATCAATTCTTGAGGCCTAAGGCTTCTAGCAAATGCAAAAACTTCAATCTTAGGTCTCTTTCCAATTTTAGACATAGTTTTCAAGATTCTATTCTCCTTAGGATCTCTAGCTTCTTCTACAACTTCTTCAAAATGATCTTCTTCCCCGGATTCATCATCACTATCCTCCTTCAAGGTAGGCACTTTTTTCTTCTTCAATTCCTCTTGCAAGTCTTGCACTTGTTTCTACAAAGCCCTAAAATCATTAAGACTAAATTCTCCAATAGCCTCTTCCTCTGAGCTGTCACGATTTCTCCTCGGAGGTATCTTTAAATTAGGATCCAGATATAGACACACAAGATCCACTTGGCTCCAACAGCAACAAACTTCACTCAAACAAGAACACACTTCACTCTGATACCACTAGATGCAGTCAAGGTTGGGGAATCCAATGAAGCACTAATCGACCTTGTACCCAAACCAATATGTAGCGGAAATACACAAAAATAATACAAGATATGAAATAAAATAGAAGTCTTTATTCATCAAATCACTAATTACATGCAATGTTTTAGGCTATAAGGCCTTCCCAGTTATGACCAGATACAAAGCAAATATCAGTCCACAAGATCAACAAGATCCAAATCTTTTCCCACAACCTTAGCATTCAACTAGTCTAGGTCTGCAACACACAGTACACTGGTAGGCACCCGGGAAAGATCTAAACTTGTACTCAAACTTCCAAGAAATCTTCTTGTTCCCAAGCTCATGGGCTGCTAACTTCTAACCCCCTCTCTCAAAAAACTACCCAAGCATCTACATAAATACTATATCCTGGCCACAAGTTGGCTCAGCAAGATATACAAATATTAAATGCTAAAACACCAGTCGGCTCTCAAATAGCCTTACAAAAGAATAAACTCCCCAAGATGGCCCCAAATGGTCATCAAATCTACATAGAAGAATGAAACACACTAGATCTAGGTCCCCACACATCCAACGGTCAATCCATAACTCAAGGAGCATGACCCAAATTAAATGCACCAGTCAGCCAAGCCAATTCATCCAAATAATCTAGTCGGTAAGCAAGAAAACTAACAAAATAGAGGAGATAACTGAGTGCCAGTCAACCGACCATGCCAAGCATGACCGAGTAATATAGTTATCATCGAGCATCAGGAAACTAATGTCTTTAGTTACCGAGCATTCTTCAGAGACTGAGCACCCTGGTAGCCATAAAAACTGAGCAACCAATCTCCCAAACCGAGAAAGTACTCCACCAAACCAAGATCAAAACTAAAAAACTACCTTCAAATACAAACATATTTTTGGTTGATACAGGATTGCCAAGAATCCTAGGATGCTCTTGCATCACTCAAGGAGGATGACGTTGTTGCACTAAAGGGGGGTCTACTGCAATAACAAGTAAATGGGTTAAATTCACATACTTTTTTTACTGTTACATGTATTTCATTAACTAGTAGAACATAACATTCATTTTTCTTTACCTAACAATGACACATCTTCATGTACAATAACATTTTGATCTTCCACCACCCCAACATGCTCAACATGCTCTAAAATATTCAAAAAAAGGTTACACAGCCAATTGCAATTAAAGATGCTAAATTCTATTAATAATTACATAATTTATTTCCAATAGAAAATTAATACCTCTAACACTATGATGCACATCATGGCCTTCATCATGCCCAGGTTCTTTGATAGGATTTGAAGGCTGTAGTGGAATGTCATGCACATTTTTATCATGAAATAGTTAATTTATGTTTGAAATTAACTATTCAATTTGATTTACTTTTCATTTGACTAATTTACCTATGTCTCATCTAGAGTAGCATATTCTTCGTTGTGGCTTTTAGATTCTTGGTGTAGGCATGTAGGGATGACTTCATAGCCTTCCTTCAAGTCTATTCTTTTGTCTTCATCCTTGGGCTCTACATTGAATTCTATGCCCTGTATTTTTTGTTTAATATCATCACTTTTATATGTATGATTTGATTAAATAGAATTGTTTGCAACCTTATATATAAAAATTTCATATGAAATTCCAATTCTTCTACTTACAAGTTGAGAGTGAAGTTTCATATTATAGCCACCAGAGCCAAGTTTGTCTTGGCCAACCTTTGTTAATCTCACTTGTGTGGCTTTTGATGTGTCTTGTAGTCTATGAAAAGTTTGAAACATGTTAGATTATATATTTACAAAGATCACTAATTAGTGCATGATTACATTGTAATTAATACTATCATGACATACCTTTGTTTGTCTTCTTCTAGTTGAATTCCACTACCCTTTAGCCTTTTCTCTTTTGCATCTTCCATTATTTCATTTCACTCCATCGGTGGAATCATAGGAGTGTTAGCTCATTTTCATGTAGAATTGCCAATACAGTTTTCAAACTTGATTCATGGGTTCTTACAGGGAAAAGGCTAATTGATAAGGACCACGTCCTTCTTCTACTTTGGGCTCCACAGACCCAGGCGGGTGTACCTATATTCAGACTTAAGGCTCCATGATGAGATATTAATGGAATCAGATGTTTATTTGCAAAAATGGCAAGGGTGATAAGGATAAACTCCTTCTTCTTTTCGAGCTTTGAACTCAGGCAGGTTAACCCCTTTTAGATCTACTTCTTGAAAGGATCACAACAATAGTTTATATTCTTGATATAAACTTCATCTTCTCAGTCACTCAAAATATACACGAAAGTAAATTATTATTTGAAAATTGTTGAGGGTGAGATCTTTGCAAATCAAGGATAGACCAGTGCCTTATCTTCGGGTTATAGAGTCAAACAATGAAATGTATACCTACAGAAATCTTCTAAATGAAACACAAATAAATCCCAAATGAAGTGCCTTACAATTCATCCTCTCTTAAACACGTTTGATCATCAAATTCTTGCTAAATTCCCAAGCTCTCAGAAATTAACCTAAAGACATTACCCTTTCCTTGAAAGGAGCTAGAGATTAAAATCACAGATACCTTGTAAATGGTATATCAAAACTACCTTATAGATTCAATACACAAAAGCCATATAATTCAAACAAGAAGACAATTGAAATCATGCAAGGGAATTCTTTTTATATTCCAATAAAACCTCACTGCATTAATACACTTCAAAATCTGATAAAATATTCTAAGATTTCAACAATGGCGTTCAGCCTCTACAGTATATTTCTCCACCTTCTCAAAAACTTACTAAACCGGGTCCAATAAACTCCTCAAAACTGGTTCCTTATTCCAAAGCAAACTACACTACTGCTGAAAGGAAAGTAACTGTACAAGTATTTACAAAACTTTCAATTGAAATCAATGCTTACCCCGGTCAAATACATGATTTTCATTTCCATCCCACTCAGGCAAGCTATAAGTATCATTCACATCTTCTTGATTAACAATACTCACATTCTTCATCAGTTCAGCACACAAAACATGGTCAGCAAACTCACCATTATCCGATACAGGAAAGCTATCAGGATGCCATGAGTACTGATCACTGTGTGACATTAAACCATCGCACTCTTCATTGTCACTACCATGCTGAAAAGTGAAGCATTCCAACTCAACATTATGGCTGGAAACATCCACATTCTGAACACTAGTTTGCACCACATGATAGGCTTCTTTTACATCAGTTTGCAAACTAAAAAAAATGTCTCTAAACAAAAATCAGATTGCAATAAATCAGAGAAATCTTGCTGATCATAACTCCTATCAGCATCTTGTAAACATGGGAAGGCGTTGTCAAATAATGGTTCATCATTTACTTGTAAATCTAAGAATACACATTCATATTCATCTTTTCCTTCAACATCATGGCATATGTGAGGATCAATGACATTAGACTCATGAGAATCTAAATCTACAGTAGCACATACATCTTCATACTCATCATACATGACAGTAGCAAATCCATCATAATCATATGTACTCTTAATCTGCATGTCATGAACTTCAAAAATAGGGGAAAGGAATTCATCATATCTCTCACATTTGATGCCCTGATTAATACCCTCTTTATCAAAACATATGTCTGTCGGGCATGAGACTCTAGAATCAAATGTGTGTGCATACCTCTGAAAATCAGCATCTAGGAGTTGTGAAATCTTCTCACTACTGAGCAGGCATTGAACCTCTTGTCCATTTTCTTTGATCTCCTGCTCAATGCTGAATACATCTTCCTTGTTGGAAACAAGAGACAAGACTTCTTGATTTATCTCATTTTGTGCAAAAGACTCAGTATCACTTTCATCTGCATCATACTCAAACTCTTGTTGTTCACATGAGTCATTTTCAAGCTGAAAAAAGAAGTCATCATCTACAAGCTGAGAATACGGGAACTCTACAAACTCAAAGGAATCATTTCCAGTTACAAATTCTTGCTCATTATCTTGTTGTTCATCGACTTCATTGTCGGCATTATATTCAACACTACTAGCACAAGTAGACTCAGCATCAACACAACTAAGTTCAGATTCAGCATTTTCAATTTCATCTATCCATCTCCTAACACATTTAGTTGTTTCTTCTATACAAGAAGCTGACAAATCGCAGGATTCCGACACACAAAGCTCTACAAATAATTGTACCCACTCTAATTTTGGGAAATCAATATCCATTACAAGCTTATCAACTGTACTAGAAAACCTTTGATAAAATGAAAATGCTGACTCATTGTTTCTTTCTCCTAACCTTTTTCTCAAAATCAATAGGGCTTCCTCTTGGACTCTTTGCCAACTCGATGTAGTATCCTTTTCTACATTATCATTTCCAAGATGTTGCTCATAAACTTCAAATCTAGAAAATAGATCTTGCTCCATGAATGCTGAAATTTCTATTTTAACCATTTATGTGATCAACACGTCATATTCTATCACAAATATTTCTATTTGATTTTATACAACCATTATCTTCACAAAACTATAGCATAGCATACTCCTGATTTCTTGAAACCAAAATTTCAACCAGAACGTATGACAAACTTTGAAACTAATTTCCCTTTTCTTAGCGCTTTGCTCACCTATCAAGGGACTTTTATTATCGTATAAAAACTTGGGATTACCTGGATAAGATTTGCAGCTTCTTCTTTTTTTATTCTGGAGAATCACTCCAACCAGCAAAGTCACATAATCCCTTTTCAAATTGCTGCAAATATAAATACTTCTAGGCTATTCACACATAGAGATCTGAACAAATTTTAGATTCTTTTTCCGACTCTCTTTCATAAAACCAGATTCAAATATTGATTTAGCCAAGCAAGGAAACAAACGTCTTAAACTTGCTAATCTTAAACATCAAATGACAACTGATAATCACAAATTACACTGGCACAACACAACCAGGATTCTCCAATTACAAACAGAGCCGCCACCCACAACATGTATGGGATTAAATTTCATAAACTGGTCTGTAACAAGTACAATAGACAGTATTACACAAATCTACTGTATATTCACGTTATACTCCCCAGCAAAGTCACCATTTTGTTAGCTCTTTTTCATGTAGAATCGCCAATTTAGCTATTAAGCTTGACTCTCAGGTTCCCAATTCTAGATTCTTACAAGGAAAAGGCTAATTGATAAGGACCAAGTCCTTCTACTTTGGGCTCCACAGACCCAGGCAGGCGTACCTATCTTTAGACTCACTGCTTCACAATGAAATCCTATAGTGGATTAGGGGTTCTCACAATGATTCACTAATGTCTTTTGCTGCAACTGATGCAGAGCTTAGAAAGCCAATCCATGATATTAACAAAAGAAAACAATCATTGCAGAAAAATGGCAAAAGTGACAAGGGTATTCACCCTTCTTCTCTTCAAGCTTAAAACTCAGGTAGGTTAACCTATCCGATTCACTTCTACAAGGAATCACCAAAAGCACTTGCACTATTCAATGCAATCGACAAACATTTATGCTCTTAAACATGAAAGGGAAAAGTGATTGGAAAAGATTTTGATTACAAGTCTGGTCAAACCAGTGCCTAATCCTGGGCATGGAGTCATGAGATGCACATCAACAGGAAACTTCAAATCTTATACAACTGAAAATCAAACAATTCACCTTGTACACCATTCTCTCTTCCCCCTATCTGGACATCAGATCCTTATGAAACATCATGTTATCAACAAAAATCTTCAAGATATTACACTTTCCTTGAAAGAAACTTGAAAGTCATTGCACCATTTACCTTGTAAACAGGTATACAGAGATGCCTTACAAATCAATATACAACAATTTGACAAAGACACAAAGAGACATCAGACAAATACAGGAAAGGATTTCCACTGTCTTTCATTGAATCACCTATATCTATCCATTCAAATCACAACAAACTCAAAATGAGAACTCTGAAATGAAACTCCAAACATGCATTCATGGAACTCAAATTTGCAGAGCCCTGCTCATGCAAAAAGATTGGGACCCTTCGAAATGAAAAGAATCAAGACTAAGAAGAGAAGGGGGAAACACCAGAAAGCATTACCAACTGACACTTGTCAAACTCTGAACTACTCACTGAATGAGTCATGAAGTCTGGAACAACAAACCTGATCTGCTCTATCCCCTTGAAAACACATGAGTCACTGGACATAACAAATCAAATATCTCAAAAATATCTTCCTGGCCCCCCTGAAACTTAAACTGCAAATATCGTGAGCAAATGGCCACCTGTGCAAAATTTGATTGCAAAATCAAGATCCTCATTTTCTCCCGGTTCTGGTGGTATATAACACTTCATATTTTGGTGAAAAACTGAGCCCTGGGTGCCATTTTTACGAGCAGACTGTATATTTAAAATATTTGAAATTTTTGAATAGTGCAACTTTAACAAATTTGAAAATCAAATTTATGCACGCATTTGAAAATTTTAGCTGAGCCCCATGCCACGTGGTGACACCCTATTGGTTCACCGGTCCACCTCATCGCCACGTCACCAACGTGCCACATCCCTACCACATGTCATTTCATGACTGGCCGACCTCATTGACTGGATGCCTATGTTGCACTAGACCGCCACCTCACAAGAGTGCCACATGGCAGCCAGGCGCATGATCGCATGGGCTAGAAATGGCCCTTGCAATCATGCGACAAGGTGACATGTGTCCACTTCATTCTTGTCACACTCCTGCAAAATGACCTTCTGGGCGCGGGCATGGAAATTGAGGCACTAACACTAAGGGTCGCTTGCATAGCCTCCAGCACTTCTTATTTCATCTTGTGTGGGTCATTGCTTATAAACACTATAATTTCTCAATCCAGGATCAATGTGGGACAATTCTGCTGAGGGTTTTAAAGCCTTCTTCACATTTTTGTTCAAAATTTGTGGGGCCCACCACCGCACCAAATCCTCCAACCAAGGGACCCAGCAAGAGCCTCTTGTTTCTTTATTTACAATGCATTGGAGTGCTGTTGTATATAAACACAAAAATAATCCTTCACCCAGCCAATGTGGGATAATTGGTCTTGAAGTTTTAATGGGCATTTTTGACAGTGTTGCACTCAGGTGACTGTAACTCACGAACCAAAAAGAATTTGGAAAATCTCTCTGGTGAGAATCTGGAGAACTAGGTTTGCGACAACATATCTGAAAATTGGGCAAATCCAACGGTCCAATAAAAAGTTATGCCCCCCGCAATATGACTGTGTTTTCCTTTTTTGCAAATCCGCGTTTTCAAAATCCATTGTGTGGGCTATTTCTTCTTTGCTTTCTCAAAAAGACTATTTCCATTTAATACATAGCATCCATGTTACATTTAAAACTCCTCTTTAAATTTGTTCTATGCACATCTTTCCTTCACAGTCATGCACCACATTTTGATTGCCTTCAGTCTGCAATCACTTTCGTTGGCCAGATATGCCCAGCCAAGCCTTGCATCTCTTTTAAACACTCACGCTGATAGCCCCTTCTATTGTTTGGTGTGGTGTGTAATGATCACAACCCTCAAAATATATGCACACTTATTAAACATGCTGACATTTATATATTCACATTAAGGCTGGCAACCTCTCAATCATGGTCATTTTCCTTCAATGCTCATTTGGGTTCCATTTCATTGGCCTTTTGAAACCATTGAAAGAAGATATAAGAAACACTCATGTCCTTCTTATCAAACCAATATGCATTGGCAACAGTAGTCAATTCCTTGATGACTTTCATTACATTCAAACAGGCAATGACACTGGCATCCTTGGTTGCCTTTCATTTTGTCCATGTTAAGTATACGCAGAATCTCTTGAAGACATTAAGCACGAGGCATCACTCTTGATGCACACCTTCCTCTGTAAGATCGAGATGCAGTCAACCACTTGAAGTAAAAACATGGCGTGTCAAAGATTCAATCACATAATTCACTTTTTACATTTTGGCAAAACTGATCATCAACACCGACTGGCTCCCGGAATTGGCTTCTAAAATTGACCAAACGAAACTTTCGAGACCTGGCATCCTGGACACTAAAACACCTTCATACAAGGAATATGAATCCATAACTAGCTTCCTCAGAAAGTCTAAATGCCGATCACAATAAAATGCCAAATTCAACCAGTTAGAAATTTTCAGGATTAAAACAGTGAAAAAGTGCAAAACTGGTTTTGGAATTGGCCTAGGAAAGTGGTCAAACGGATTGGCAGGGACTTGAAAATCACCAGGCACTTAGTCTTCTAGGTCTACAGTATAGAACAACATTCAATTATGCCAGACCTTGCATAGGGCACAAACTGGGATAACACAAAGTAGACTACTTAGAACTCTGAACAAAGCACAGAGAATTCTAACAAATTGCAAATGGAATGGCACTGGCAAATAGGTCAAACGGGTGCATGGGGGGAAAAAAATTAGCAAGATAACTCACTCCCATGCCTATAGTATGATGCCACAACTGGCATGCAATGATCAATCACAAGGAAAAAGATACAGCTCCACAAATAGGGCCTCTGAGAAAAATTGAACAAGTGCACAAGTGCAAAAATAAGGAAACACCTCTGGAAGGGGATAAATAAACGGGGTCAAATCTTATCACAGAGGCCTAAAACCTAACACATAAAGAGTATGAAATGTGTACAACAAGACACTAGGCTCATATTTTCATGACGCTCTCCAGGGTGCATGTTACAAGCTGACAAAGTACCCCTTCCCAGTGACCTTCACACTTAACAATTTCTGCATTCACGACCTCCTAGAAATGAAACGACGCCAACCCACTTGAAAATGCCATCTAAGAACTCAAAAAAAAACTTGATAGGATAAATGCAAAGCAATGAACATATAGACCTCAAGATTTGACCCCAAATACACCCATACTAGCATCCAATACAAGCCCAAAAATGAGCACTAATCAAGAATTTTACATGGTACCTCAAAACTGCATTTTAAGTACCAACAAGGAGGATGCTCGTACTTTAGGTTATCCTTTAGAGCCCTTCTATATTGGTCCATCATAGTCTTTATATGTTTGGATTCTCTTTTAAGAATCATGACTCTGTCAAAAGTTTTAAGAAAAATAAATGGAAGATAAGAAAAATATTGTACCAATACTATGAAGCTATGTACCTTTTACATATGGTGGGCCCTGTTGGTTATTTTCTTGGTTTTTGAAGTATTGCCTTCGAAATTTTGATTTTTGAGGTTTTTCTTTGAGTTTCATGAATTGGTCTCTAGCATTTTTTGAGTCTTAGAGTTCAAATTTTGTTAAAATATGAAGAACCCTAAGTGCTAGGTCTAATTGTCTTTGAAAAATAGAAAAAGCCCTAAAATTGCCTACCCAAGTCTATTTGGTTGTTACCTTTTTCAAAATCACTTAATGGATTTTTAAAACATGTGCCCTTTATATCTTCGGTTAGTCGCATCATCTTGAAATGTGTTTGGCATATTCCCTTTAGTTTTACGATTACCCAAAACCCTTTGTTGCATGATCTCCTTAGGTTGGAAGAATATTCTTTGTCTTCTAACGACTCCGCGGTTGCCTTCAGTTGCAAAGTCTCTAGATGATTATTGTGAGATCTAGTGACTACTATGGTAAATATTTAAAAATCAACTATAGTCACTTTATCTCTGCATCAAAATACCTTCAGTCGGGTGATCTTTGAAAGAAATAAAGAATTCATATAGTATTTAGCGATTATGAGGTTCTCCTTTGGTCATTGAGTCTCCAAATGCAAGGTGTCGGTCTATTTTATGTGGATCACCAGATCTCCAAGTTATTTAGTGGTTAGTTCTTTTATCCAGCAACTTGGCATTTTCAATGGTCACATGTTCTCTTAATTCTGGCAGTTATGTTTCAAGCAATCAACGATTCAGCGACACGGTTATCTCTAAGTCTCACAATACAATGGTTTAGTTATGAAAGGTATAGCAACTCAGTGGGAACTATCAGATGGAGGACTGATCGATGATTGATAGTTAATCTCATTACTTGACCAAGGTTAAGTAAATCTTCTAGCACCTTGGAGAATAAAGGTGTTCACGCAGTCTCCAGTTTTGACTAGAGTTAACAAAATGACTAGCGATTGGGAGATGCCTTTAGTTGCGTGGTTGCCAGACGATGGTGAGTTAAGAGAAAGGTCATCAGAAAGAAATTTCCAACCATTGATTTAATTTTGATTAGGTGGTGGTCATGTAATCTCAGAATCAAACCATGGATTAGAAAATGTTCCAGTGACCTTAAGATTTGCCTTGTCACTCAATCTTCAAATCAAACCCAAGTTAAAAAAGTTTCTCAGCGATTGGGAGGCTATCTTCAATCATGCAATCACCAAATGGTTGAAGGTTAAATGTTGACTGAGGACCAAAAGGTTGAAAAATATGAGTATCCACTTGTCAGATTTTGTGACATGTCTTTCTTTGATTGATTGACAAAATAAGAAAGGTAATAAGCAATTACAAAGTTTAGACTATAGTCGTTGGATCTCCATGAGAAATAAATCAAAGCTTTTTTGTCTTCAATTACTAGATCTGCTAATTGACTGAGGTCACTAGGTCTCAAGATGAAATTAAAAATAGATGACTTTTGCAGTGACTAAGAGAGTGACTATAGTCACTAAGTCTCATAATTGGAAAATTAAAATGACAAGGGGTCACCCAATCTCTAGATAAATTTAGTATAGTTCAAGTTATTCAATGAATATGATTTCTCACTATAGTCACTAGGTCTCAAGAAGGAAAAAGGTTATTAAATGACTAAAGTTTCCTTTAGTCACTAGATCTCTAAGACTATTAAGGAAATGCCAACTCTTTCAGCGACTATGAGAAAGTGTTCTAGTCACTAGGTTGCCAGAAAATTTAATTTTTATTTCCTATCATTTTCTCGGCCTAAGGCTAGTGAATTGAGTTCTGAGCGTACCAAGTAATGGTGAAAGTGACATGATTTTAAGCTTTTCAATCTCTAACAAGTTGTTGCATTCAATTCTGCAAGATATATATAGTTGGTCATCACTAATTTATAATTACCAAGAATTCAAAAGAGCTAAGGCAATAAAATTTCTTGAGATCTCGAGAGTAGTTTCAAAGTTCAATACATTTAGAATTTGTAGCAGAGTACGAATTTTTTAGTAAAGATGAGTCAATTATCAGTCTGTGAAGCCTCTACTAGCAAGGGTACTAAGGAGAAAGCTAAGGAGAGCTTCTCAAATGAATTCCTTATCTTATTGCCCGGGTCAACATAGAACAAAAAGGTTAGTGATGAGTGTTTTGTCGATGAGCTTGCATATTGTAGAGATGCCAAAACTCCTGATGTCACCGGCATGTGTTTGTTTAAATATTTTTATAATAATTCTGATATCTCGGTCCCCATTTCAAACCCTTGGATGTCAGAGTTGGCAAAATTGATTGTCCTAGAGGTTTCCCTGGACATAGATGTTTTAATTGTTTTATCCCATAGATATGATCCCCTGTCTAGAACTATTAGGAAGGGTGATGCTTCTCCTCTCATCACAATTGACCAAAATTCCTTTATGAGAGCCTTTGGTATCTAGATCCCTATAGCTAGAGAAATTAATCTGTAGGCCCAAGCCAAGAGATACATTAGAGAGTCTATTGTGGTGACCAAATAAATTCAGAACCATGTTCTCCAGGAGAACAAAAATTATATTGCACCAGTAGTTGGGTCAACCCCATTTTTCTACAAAGATCTCCATTTTTACATAAAATATATTGCATATGGATTATGCAAAGTTCTAGGCATTAACGGTGGGGAGAGGATTACTTCAGACATCCTAATGATGGTATTGGACTCCCAGAGTCTTCATGTGACTAAAGGATATGATTACATAGGTTATGTAATCAATAAAATGCATGAGGGTTTACAAGCATTGAAGAATCATACATCTGGTTCTTCACCTAGGTTTATGCATTACTATTTGTTAATGCATCTCATTATGTACTTCAATTATGATATCATGGACCTGGAGGGCCTTAAGCCACAAATAATGTGGAAGGGAAAACCAAATATAGTGCAGTTTTGGATAAGAGCTTGGAGTCCTTCCTCAAGATATGATTTTTGTGCATTCTAGAATTGGATAGTTCAGCCTATCCTCCTCAGATTGGGGCTAAATCTTTCAATATTGTAAACTAAGGTGTTGCAACTAATCAGGCCCCAATAGTTTGTTGATAAGTGGACCAATGGTCACAACTGGGGAGATATTTACTATGAGAAGGGTTATACAATGATAAGAGTATATGTATGCCCTTAGCCCCCCCACATTTTACCATTCTTTGTTCCACACAGGGTGGCATTTTTAGAATTTATCTAGTATCTTATGATGACTGACAAGGAGCACCTAGCTCCTCACACAAAAGGAACTTTTACTCCCAGGCACTTCAGAGTGCATAATTTTACTATTGGGAAGACTTCCTTTAACCAAGTGAATGATTGGTTAGGGAAATTTAAAATGCATGCTGCTTCCTATAGATATGTTGATACAAAGGGATTCATGGTTGCTGCTAGGGAATATTATACCTCCAGCATCTCTTTCAATAGAAGACATGAAGAATATTATGAAGAGGATGTAATAAGAAATATAATAGAGGAAGAAGAGGTGGTCAGAAGAGCTGACCAGATAAATGAGTTATATGCCATGGAGAAATAATTGAAGAAAAAAGGATTGGCATTTGGTGGTTTCTTCCCCACATTGCCTTATCTCCAAAGGCTATATCAAATGATGGCTCAGTTTAACACATTGATGAGGACTTTTGAGGATCAGATTGATGAGAAAGAAGGAAGGAAAGATGTCCACTCTGAGTTATAATGTGATGAAGATAGTGATGGTGGCTTCTCAGTACACATCATCCCTCCTCTGGAACAAATAATATCTCAAAAACATGAGAATGGTGAGAATGTGGTTGTTGACTTAACTGAACTACATAGCTCCCAATATACAAATGAACCTCCTACAAAAAAGAAAAAAATGCTAACTGGAGAATCTTCTTCAGAAAGGAAAAATAATAGAGTGGGAGCCCTCTTCACTGGAAGAAGTGTTCATAACCACCAAATAAGGAGGAAAATAAGAGAGGAGAAGAGAAAACAAAAACTTGAAAATGAAGAGGTTGAGTTGCCCTTGGCCCTTTTCCAAGATGATAGAATGATAGAGCAAGATGCATTCCTGACTGATGAAAATTTTATTAAGTCAGATGAATTCAAGAACTTCTTGATATGGCATAAGAAACAATAGGTTGCATTAGGTGTTTAGAGTACATAAGAGGGTCAAGTGCTTGACGAGGCAGTACAAAATCTAAGAAAATATGACCCTGAGACTAAGACAATCACCCTAGAGGAAGCTAGACAACTGGTTGAAGCTAGCAATATGCTACTTATGCCTGGGTGGAACTTATATTCTAATTTTATCATTGATCAGATCAAGAGGCAAGATGATATAATGTTGTCCTCAGAGACCCAAGTAGGGGAGATTATCAAAGGGTTTGGTTATAGCTCAAGGAATTAGGCATTGGCTCTATGGAGCCTATATCCCAAAGATAGGAACCCCAAATTTTGAATGTAAAAGAGCAGCTAGATGGTGATAAAATTGTGTGGTCAATCCACAATACAGGGGATTTAGAGATATCTCAAGTGCTCACTCATTTTGCAAGGCTCAATGGGGATAAGACAAAGCAATTATTAGAGAGGTATGGTTCCCTGTTAGAGGACTACAGTGCACTTTTGAAGGATAGGGATATATGAATAATAAAGGAAAAGGCCTTGGAGAAAACCATGGAGGACTTACAACAAAAAATCCTGAATACTCTTGTAGCTACCCCTACACCACCTGAACAACCTACACTGTTAGAGAATAAGGATATAAGTGAAGAAGCTGCTGCTGCAGAAATTAAGAAAATTAAATTAGATAAGAATGAGGCTATCCTGCAAGCCCTATTGAAAATTTTGCAGCATAGAATTGATGTGTTGAAGGATAAGTCTGATTTAGTTTTTAATGCTTATAATAAATTACCTGAGTTGTAGGTGGAGGTAAAAGGTTTTGTTTCAATTTTAAATAATTATTATGCAACTTAGTTAGTTAGGGAAACACTTTTTGAAAGATTGGCAATAGTGCAATCTTTAAGAAATGATATTCTAGAAGTTGTTCTACAACTAGGTGAGGAGATACATAGAATTAAGGTCATTTTGCCACTTTTTAAAGGAAAATAAAATCATATTGAGGCCAACATGGCTATATTCAGATCAGATTTCAGCAGGTTTATCCCTCCTATCAGAGATGTAGATGGTGCAATAAAGAGTCTTGACTAGTGGAGATTGGATTTTGATCCTCTTTTGCCTAGGAAAGAGGCATTTCTTAATGAAAATAATGAAACAAAGATGGAGAGGTTTAATATCACTTTAGATGAAGCCATAAAAGAAGAGATGGAGCTCACCAAATTCATCACAGATGTCAAGATGATAATGGATGCTAGATGGGAAAGGAAAAAGGAACATCTATAACATATTCAAAGTTATAAATGGTCGATAAAGGAAGAGATAACTGCATGGGATGAGCTCACACGGCCCAAGAAGATAAAATCTACTGCAGTTGACTTCAACATCCTGGATGATGAGTAAAGAGGACACCTAGAGTACCTGACACCTGACCTTAGAGCACAATGATGATAAGCTATCAATCAAAATGGTGTAAGTTAGGTGGAATGGTGGTCACCATATCTCATAACAAATCAAAGAATCTATCATGAATATCGATAGACAAAGGTTTTAGTGATCAACGAGCTAGGAGCATAATAGTCCAAGATATTTTTGTCTTTCCACCACCTAAGGGCATTTCTTGTATTTTGTCTTATATTCTTTTTTGGTTTAGGGCTCCAACCATTCCAAGCTTTTTGAATTCTCATTGATAAGAGAATTACAAGATGGTTGAGTTGTATATATAGGTTGTAACCTCATTTTGAAAAGGGAGTTGAAGGATAATAGAAGAAATAGAATATATTTTCTATAGAGCAGACTTCTAAATTTTGTGTCTAAGCTTTTGAGCATGAGTTTTTATATGTAATTTATAGGATACAAATACACTACAATTTCTATCTTCTATTATTTTTGTTTGTTTACTTTTATGTTTTCTCTTGTATATTTTATTTGTAAGGCATCTAAAATATACTAGTTGTTAAGAAACTTCTTTAATTGATTATGAGTTTTTCTCAAGGAGAGATTTAAAACACTTGTTATCAATTTCAGAGAGTAAACATATGTGTAGAGATTTTGATGGTAATAATATTAGATTGATAGAATAGTTTGTAAGGCATTCTATTCAAATTGCAGATTGTTTGCAAGGCATACTGTTGTATTTCTTTTAAGATAAACCTATGGATTTGCATCTAAACTCTATTACCCATTGGATTAGGCAATGGTTTAGTGTTTATTTCTTATAAGTTATCTTTCATAGTCTTTAAAGAATTAAATTTTATCTCATTACCTGTACTTTTAATTTTAAGAATTGTTTATATGTTTTGAAGGAATTGTATCCAAGTGATATAGTTCATATCTGTTGATTCCTTGAAGAGCGAATCACTAGGTTGCCCCTCCTTAAAAGGAAGAAGGATGAGAATCCTTGTTGCACTGATTTTTTCTATTTTTATAGCCTTGGTTTGTTTAGTTAAGCTTTTCATTCAATTGATTTTGGTCATCTGCAAAGTATTTTGTGAGTTGGTTAAATAAAAGGTTAATAGAAAATTAGTGTCCACTTTCATATATATTGTGTAATTTGTAATTACTCAAAGGTAAAACCTGCTTGAGCATGTGGAGCTCAAAAATGAAGGAGGATCTTATCCAATCCTTAGCAATTAGGAATTTATTTTTTCTGAATTAGTATTAGGAGGCATAGTGTTCAAGTAATTTTTTCAAGCACTGTGATTCATGCAAGAAAAATCCCTAACAAACTGGCAACTTTGTTGGGGATTAAAATATCATACGAATTCCTAAGCAATGCAGGTTTCAAGTTGAGTTTGACTCCTGGCCTACTTATTTCATACGAGGCAATCACCATTGAAGATCAAAGTTGTCCCTTTATCTCTCTATATATCTTGTCCCTTTAGATTTTTTCTTATATACTCTCCCAAGGATAATATCTCCAAATCCCCAACCAAATTGGGTGGTGACTCTCTATAAAATATCTATGCCAGTGCTCTATAGGAGACCTCCTATTTCACAATGATCCATAGAAATACAAGGTCCTAGAGAAAAGAACATCAAGAAAAAAATTTAGAAGGAGAACTTCCAAGCACCTCAAGGCATAGTCAAATGAGGAGAGACAAAAATAAAAATGACATGTCTTTCACATGGAAACAAAAGGGAAATGTGAGGAAAAAGGATCCAGTTCAAGAAAATTAGGAGGGAAATACATCAGAATATGAGGAAGTAGTTGATTTGGGTGTAAATTAGTATGATGATTATTATTCACCTTCTAAAAAGGATGGAGGGAGAACTCAACCTCACAAAAGAGGAGTCCTTGGAAATACTAGAAGGTCTAGAAGCCAAAGTAGGAATAGACAAGACTTTGTTCCTTCTTTTCCCCTTGGTTCCTCCTCACATCAGGGCCACCAAGTGCCTGATAACCACCAAGAGGAAGTCCTTGCCCAAAAAAAATGATCAGAAACAACTCTCCTAGACTTTGAATAAATTTTTAAAGAAGTGTTTGAACTGGAAAGAAAGATCTAGGGGCAAGCTACAATAAGGCAGAATAGAGAGAAAGAGAAAGAAGAAAAGCTTAGACATGCTATGATAAGAGTTGAACATTTGAAGAGACAATTGTTGGATTATGAAGCTATAAATTATGTTCCCATATCAGAACAAATGAAGGAACAACCCATTATCCAAGAAGTACATGAAATAAAAAACTTGAGGGATAAGGGTAAACAAAAGGCTGTAGGAATTTCAATTAGTGAACCAAATCCTACCAAAAACTCTTTAGATCAAGAAGCAAGATTAGATGCTGACCTTGAGAAGGCCAAAAGAGAATAGGAATTATTGGCTAAAGAATTCAAAAAGGTATAGCTAGAGGCTACTGTAGTAGAGATGAAAAGAAAGATTGATTTTCTTAGACAATCTTCAGGGCCTACCAATATAGTTTCCACTTCCTTAGTACAAGGTGCAAATATTTTTAATTCTACCAAAACAATCCCTTCATTGGGTATCCCCAAGGTTTCCACTATTTCAAATATTCAAACATCTACATTTTTAGGTGTTGGCCCATCTCAGATTGGATCTATTCATGAGAGACACAAGCAGTTGGTTTTTTATGGAATCCCTGGATACCCTAACCCTACCCCTTATGAAATTAGGAAAAAAATCCTAAAATTCACTGGAAGTAATACAGTCACTTGTGAGGAACATTTGAAGAGTTTCATTGATGTAATAGATGACTAAAACATAGAACCTAATGATGTAATCTTCAAACTTTTTGTTCAATCTCTAATAGAGGATTCTATAGATTGGTTTAGAAATCTACCTCATGCAAGTATAGGTTATTGGGACCAGTTCAAGCATTGCTTTAAAGAACAGTATGGTGACAAGACTAATGAAGGCTTCATGTTGAATGTGTGCAATAACATCAAGAAAAACCAAAATAAGGGTGTTGTTGAGTTTAATGTTCGATTTCAAAAAGCTATGCATAAATTGTTACAAGTTATCAAGTTGGATGACAAATTATGTTTGGTCACCTACATAAATGCTTTTGATTCAAAGATGGGGTATCTTTTGAGAGACAAAAACCCTAGAAACCTTGCAGAATCCTACAAATTGGCCATTAACATAGAAACTAATAGAAGGATATTAGGAAAATTAGGGAGAAGGGATGACTATAAACCTCAAGTTTCAAACATAAACGAACCAAGGAAATTTGATACAAAACCAAAAGAGGAAGATAACTTGAAACAAATTTTGAAAGTTATAAAAGATTTGCAGCCTGGTGAGACTAGAAATAATAGAATGATAGAAAATGATAGACCTTCTTTCAATAACTTCAACAAATTACCAAGAATGCAGAACTATCCTTATAACACTTAGTGGAAGGATGGAAAACCAATGATTCTTGAAAGAAGAGATAATCCCAGTGATAAAACTCTTGACCCATTACACAAGAACTCAGTGAACATGAATGATGATGTCCCATGGTGTACTGTTTGTCAATCACCTCATGACCCTTATTACTTTGTAGTTTCTCAAAGTGTTTCTATAGATGGAGAACAAGAAAATAATGATGAGGAAGAATCTTATGATGATTGAGGATGTGTCATGACTTCTTCATATATATATGATCAAATAGAATCCACTGAAGAGGATGAGGGTCAGGATGCTTCTAGTTCCCAAGTCAAGAATGAGGTCTACCATCAACAGGTCTTTTCTAATGAGGAGGATGGTCAATTAGATAATGTCCAGTGTAATACTTTGAGAGATGATGGATTAGTTGTGTTAAGAAGGCCTTCTGATGAGGAAATTGCAAAAATCATAGTAGATATGGTCACCCAAGCCAAGACTAATTATAATTTAAGAAATAGGGTGGTAGGTGATCCAAATCATAATCCAACTGGTATATTCATCAAGAAATTAGAAAAATATGTGAAATAATCTCAAGATAAACATAAAGTTGCTGAAATTGTCAACAAAACTAAGATCAAGAAAAATGTCACTTTTGCTACCCCCAATATGACTTATAGAGTGAAGGCTAAACCCCTTGAGGAGACTATTATTTCTTCCCAAAGGGAGGTTAAAACCCAAAACAAGGATCATCTTGGCCTCACTGAACATGAAGAAAATAAGGAAGTCACTGTTATTAAACAAGATATAGTTGACCCAAAATATATCTCAGTTGACATGAGTAAGTTACTATCACAAATTACCATCAAAGTTCCTTTGCTAGAAATGATGATAAAAAAGGAAAACAAAGAGAAAGCCTTAAGTTGGGTAAATGGAAGTACTCCTACTAATACCCAAAGTACCACTAAGGATGATAAATTGATTGCTTTTGTATATGACTCAAGTGAAAATTAGTATGGGGAAATTATTTATGAGATTCCTCAAATTTATTTGGATAAAAATGTTGTCAGTACTGTGTCATGAACAATTGATCCTTTCTTTCTGTCCTTGATATTAAATGAGAAGATTTTAAAGAACTGCATGATTGATTCGAGAGCTTCCAATACTGTTATACCTATAGAAGTAATGAAATCCCTAGGATTAAAAGTTGATACACCTAATGGAAGATGTTAGGCCATGGACTCAAGAGAAGTACTAGTTATTGGTACTATTAAGGCATTACCTTATAGGTTGGTAGCTTACCCAAACAAGCTGCTAACTATGAGTGTCTTGGTGGTTGACATCCCACCTCAGTATGGAATGTTATTATCTAGAAAATGGAGTGCTTCAATGGGAGGTAGTATCCAGTTTTATTTATCTTTTGCAACTTTCAACATTGATGGAAATAATGTCAAAGTATCAAGAGAAAGTAGGACCCCACACATGATTGAATTAACTGATACTGATGATTTGAATTGTTGTGTGGATGTTGATATGGAGAACTTTAGAGTGGAAAAGATTGTTCAACAGGAAGAAGATGCAGATCCATTGATTAAGGAATTGAAGGAACAACAAAATGGATTATGGAAGATGTATTTTGATGGAGCTTGTTCAAGAGAAGGCTCAAGAGCTAGAGTCTTATTCATATCACCATCATGTATCACATTCAAGTACTCTTTCCTATTGACTTTTTAATGTACAAACAACACTGCTGCATATGAAGCATTATCTTTAGGATTAAATATTGCCATAAACATGGGATAAAGTGTTTAAAAGTTTATGGTGAATCTAAGCTTGTGGTAGCACAAGTTAGATCCAAGTATGCTGTCAAAAATGATAGATGAAAACTCTATAAACATGCTATTTGGGATCAAATTGAAATATTCAATGCTTTCAATATTTGTTGGGTCGAAAGGTCTAAAAACATTATGGCTGATTTTTTAGCTAATGTTGCTCTAAAGAGAGATGATGTAACCTTGTCTGGGGTATCAATAGTAGAAATAAAAAGTAGTCCAATTGTTCCAGACAACACTTACAACAAGAAACTTTTTGAAGATGACCATGATATTTTAAAATTTATTCAATGCCTTGACACTTATGAAGACCAACTCATAGATTGTAATACTTTGGTTGAAGAAAGTGATGGTAAAGATATGGTCTTGGGAAATGAGGTAATTTAGCTAAATACAAATCATATTCCCAAAGGTTTAACTAAACTAAAAGCATTATATAGTAGTTAGAATGATCACATGCTAAAAACTAGTAATGCGAAGATTGAAGATTTAGAAGTAAACATGGGATCACATAACACACCTCAAATAATTTATATTGGAAAAGGGTTAGATCCTCAAGTAAGATACAATCTGATAAAGTTGTTGAGGAAACACAAGCATGTGTTTGCATGGTCTTATGATGACCTAAAGGATTATAGAGAGGACCTTTTTGAACATGAGATCCCATTAAAGCAAGATGTTAAGCCATTTAGACAAAAATAGAGACCTATTAATCCATTATTGGCTCCAAAAATGTAGCAAGAACCGGTCAAGTTGAGTGATGTAGGAATAATTCAACCTATAAAGCATTGAACTTGGGTGTCTAACCTAGTCCCAGTCAGGAAGAAAAATTATGATATTAGGTTATGTGTGGATTTAAGAAACTTGAATATTACATCTCTAAAAGACAACTATTATTTTCCCAACATGGAAGCAATGTTACATAAAGTTACTCGATGTGAATTACTATCTATGATGGATGGCTTCTTAGGATACAACCAAGTGTTGGTGAAATAATTTGAACACTTTAAGACTTCATTCACTACCCATTGGGGAACTTATGTGTATGTCAGAATGCCATTTGGTCTTAGAAATGCCAGAGCAACTTTCCAAAGAGCCATGGATGTTGCATTTAAAGAGTATATAGATTTGTTTATGGTTGTTTACCAGGATGACATGAATGCCTATTCAAAAAAAGATGAAGATCATTGTTCCCATCTTGAATTTTTTTTTAACAAGGCTCTAGAGTATGGTGTGTCCCTAAACCCAAAGAAGTGTAACTTTTCAATTAAAGAAGGAAAAATTTTAGGGAAAATTGTATCTAAGGAAGGAATAAGAATTGATCCAGAAAGGGTAGAAGCCATCCAGAAGGTCTCTACTCTGAAAAATATCAAAGGTGTGTTGGCAATTTGGCTGAATTGAGTACATAGATGTTGTCATTATGGAAACATATGATCCACATGAAGAGGTGCAAAGGTGTAAGAGCAAGTATAGCAGAGCGCATTGCAAATTTGTCTAAGTGTGAGACAGTGTTTTCACAGTGTACCAGGACATAGTTTTTGTTTGTGACATTGACTGGAGTAAGTTAAGTGCTTGTGCACTTGAACATAGAATTTATGATGGCTAATGATGACCCATCTTAGAGCACAAGTTAGTATGGAATTTACAGAATTAGTTATGATAGTTTTATCGAAGACAGTGTGAAGCTGAGAGGATAGAATATGAAGGCAGAATTGGTAAAGAGTTAAGGGATTATTTTGTTTAGAAAAACAATGACTTAAAAATATAAAGGGACAACATCCTAGATGTTAACCCTTAGATAATGATATATGGAAGCCGACCATGTAAAGTTATTAGCCTTAATAACTTGTATAAATTGTAAAGGAAGTCATGTTAGAGAAAAAGCAATTGAAAATATAATTGTAATGATACAAAGTATGATAGCAGTGAAGTGACATTGATGTAAGCAGCACAAAATTATGTACCTAAATCCATTTTTATAATTAGTATATACATTGTACATTAATTATTTGGGCAGTGGGCTCATCTAGTAATCAGATTTTGTATTGACAACTCCTAACAGGGTTGAGGCTTCTAACAAGGCCTATAGTCCCTTAATTAGGACTAATACACTATATGATTGTAATAGACTCCTAACTGGGTCAACATCCTTAATAGGATACTTTTGATTAGTGGATCTTTGTGGGTACCATCCCCACCAGGGTTTTCCCTTGGCCAGGGTTTCCTCGAGAACATATCATGTGTTATGAGTTCTTTATTGCTATGCGTGTTATTTAGTTTCTTATGTTATGCATGTGTAAAGATAATCTGTTATATCCATAATTGGGAAAAAGTTAAAGTTTTTGGAATACTGATTCACCCCCCCCTCTTAGTATTCCCTATTTCTAACAATTGGTATCAGAGCTTAGTTACTCGGAGAAGAATCATTCAAGGAAAGCCTAGCAGCTTGAGTAAGATCTCTATGGATATGGATCAACTACAAAAGAATCTTGAAGAACCTCTTGAACATATTGATATGCTTATTGATGAAAGAGACACTCTGAAAAGGAAATATGATGATGCAAAGAACCTTATTGAGAAATTGAAAAATAAGGTAGAAGATCTAAAATTTGAAAAAGAATCCGAAGTTCTTATTGAAGATTGTGATGACAATTTAGAAAAAGAAAATGTGATCCTTAAGCATAAATGGAAGATAGCAAAACTAAAACTAAGTTTGAAAGATGGAAATGAAAAAAATGAAGCAAATCTAAAATCTAAGAATGAAAGATTGAAGATTGAGAATGAAGAATTAAGATCTAAACTTGGCAAAGTAACATCTGAATTTGAGAAAGTCAATTTTCAGTATGCAGAACTTGAGAAATACAATAAGATTGTGAAAGGTGAATTGACTCAATCCAAACAACAACTTGAAAGGCTATATTCAAATAGTGAGAAGATCGATGAACAAGTATCTTTTTGGAAACCATCCTATGATAAGACTGGACTTGGATTTAATATATTCAAAACAAATGATGAAAGAAAAGAACCAAATCTGAAAGTATCTGAAAACATTGATGAAAAGAAGTCAGATGAGATCAACAAATCTGAAGATGCACCTAAAGAAGAAGAATCATCGAAGCAAGAAGAATCACCCAAAGGTATGAAAAGAGAATTCAAAGGTAGATGTTTTGGTTGTAATACTATTGGTGATATGAAGAAAGATTGCATAGGTATATAATTTAAACCTCTTAATGGTTATTGTTATAATTGTCATGGTTTTGGACATAGAGCTATTGAATGTAGAAGACCTAAAGTTATTCAAAATAATTATGGTAGTAGAATGTTTAGGAATACTAACAATGCAGATAAGAGATCTACTGAACATATGAATAGAAGAAATGGAGTAGTATGTTATAGATGCAACAAGGTTGGACACATTGCTAGAAACTACAAGTCACAAATCAATCAACAAGGATTGAGATATGGGAACAATGGAATTGTTTGTCAAATATGTAACAAGATTGGACATACATCAAAGTTTTTTAGAATGAACAATGGAGTTTTTCATCCTAAACCTAACCCTAGAAATCATGCAAGAAGAAATGAAAGTACAGGAAACGGTCAGAAAGGTTGTTGCAGTAATGAAGATGAAGTAAAGTTTGTTAAAGGCACAGAACAAGGAGACATATTCAACATTGAAGGTAATTAGAAAGGTGAAGTATCAAGTGGTAAGAGTGAATCCTTACTTGACCTATCTTTAAGCTCTTAAATTGTGTAAATTATAGTAGATTAGGAACTTAGAATTAGTGTAGAAGTAGATTTTCGATGAATTTAGTCTTGCGCAGTTAATGGAAGGTAGTTTATGATGTACTGATGCTATGGTTAAGAGAACAAAAGAAAATATTATCTTTTGCGAGATCACAAGAAGTTTTAAGTTTTGCAAGTTGAAAGAAATAGCTTTTTGGAAAGAAGCAACAAAAGAATTGAATGCGATGTCAGACCTAAGTGAGATTCAAGTGATAAAAGGTTATGATCAAAGTTATTTGATCATCAAAGAAAATTGAAGTGTTTGGAAGAGCAAAAAGTAGTTATTGAAAGCATTTTACAGTGATTTGGTGAAAGATTGAAGCGCCAAATCTGCGGAAGCCCTAAATCGCAAATTTGAGGTGTTTATCTTGGAAGATCTTTGAATCAGTCTAAGGAATTTAAAGTAATCATGGATGTATCCTTAATTCATAATGTTAGAGATAAGAATAGACCTAGAATGAAGAAAGAACTAGTAGAACCCTTGGAAGAAGATGACCCTAGGATAGCATTCTCATCCATACTAGACGGAGTTTTGCATTTGGAAAATGTAAGGAGCTATCTTGGATGCAAGTTTGAAACCCTAAGTGATAGTGATTTTACTAGTGAATATCAGAAGATTTATAACCATGATATGTCATTGAAGCAAGGATATGAACATTTGAAAGACAATGAGATTGTTAGGTATTCATTGAAGTATGAGTTTAACGATGAAGAATGCACTAGGATTATTGAGCAGAATTCATAATGGGAAGTTTTGGCTAGAGGATAGAGTAATTGACATTACTACTAATTTGATTCATGATGTAACTAGATTATCTAAATATGGTGCTATGCCCTTAAATGAGAAGAATATGAGGAAAATAGTTATTGATAACATAGGTTCATCCTAAAATGGTAGAGGAATTGTGATCAGTAAAATCAAGAAAGATGATGTGAGGTATTTGTGCAAGATCCTAACCACTAAGTTTTGTGCAAATTCTAGAAAAGATGATATGGCAGCTGGTATGGTACAAATAGCATATTTGATGTATATTGACAAGGTACCAGTAGATATGTGTGAAATCCTGAGAATTCAATTGTTTGAAAACTTGGAGAAGATTAAGAAAACCAAGTATGCACAATTTAGATTTTCTTCTTTGATCGCTTACATGTTTTTCCACCTATTAAGAAGATTTCCCTATACAGTTCCAAATGATTGGAATGATGGACAAAATACTATGGAAAGAATCAATAGAATGTATTTGAGACATGTTATTGATAAAGTGAATGAAAGTGCTATGTTGGTATTGAAGACATTTCAGAACATGGTAACTAGCAGATCAAGAATTCCACATTCACTTGTGAAAAAGTATAAAAATGATATATGTTTCATTGTTGACACTAACTTTACCTATATTGAAGTAGTGGAACCTAGAAGTGAGTTCATAGACCCTCTTGGCTATGAGATATTTGAGGCAGAAACAGAGGAATATGTTGGCAGGTTACTTAAATGTAAATTGGACACTCAGTGCAACAGATTTGGAACTTTTGAAGAGAATTTCAACTCTGCAAAAGTCATAATTGAAGAAAGTCAGTCTAAGAAGAGATTTGAAAGCACTATCAAGAAAATACTAAAAGATTTAGGAATGTCAGAACAAGAATTCTTAATAGCTAAACAGAAAACAGCAACAATCAGGGATATTGGACAGAAAGAAGTCTTGATTGTACCACCCTTGTCATCTAGTACAGTACAACAAGAACCTACAGAAGTTAAGGTGAAAGTTGAGGAACCTGAGGAAGAAAAAGAAACAAGGAAATCCACTAGATCCTCTTCTTCCACAGCCAGCTAGAGAGTGAAGGAAAGTGCTACAGGACTTGGTAAGAGGCAGAAAGTTTTGGTGCCACCAGTCCCTAGGAAATTTGCAGTAATTAAAGATGATGACACTACTGTGAAGAAGAAAGCATGGAAACCCAAAATGAGAGAGTAAATGAAGAAATCATATAAGATGGAGACTTTACTAAGATGAATAAGTACTATGACCTTTATGACTATTCTGAGAGATTGAATCTTGAAATTTTTTTTGTTAAGCACATGATTTAGGCTGACAAGAAGTTTGATACTATTTAGGGCAAGATTCCTGATGACCTATTCAAGAAGCTTGTTAGTAGGAAAATGAGAGCACAAGAAGAAGATAAAACTATGAGAGAAAATATGGTGAGGAAACTATGTGTTGTGAAAGATGATGAGCATCTTAAATAGATTTTGAAGCCCCTTGGCACTCTTTTGAGGACTAAAAGGAGAACCATTCAGATCATGGCAGGATAGTATGAGCAAGTGAGAATAGAAACAAAACAAGCAATAATTAAAGTTATGGAAAAAATTGTTGGAGAACCATTGGTTGTAGCAGAGCAAGTAGTTGAAGTTGAACAAGAGGATATTTTCTCTCCTTCAGCTATTAACATTGAAGATGAAACTATGAATGTAGAAGGCACTAAGGTCACCTTGGATACTAATGACAATGTATTCAAGAACTTAGCAAACATTGTTGACAATTCGGCTCTTGATGAACTGGATAGAACTGAAGAAGCAGAGTAGACTTAGCCTATTAGTGAAGAACCTAAGGAGTCTGAGATTCAAGCACCCATTTCTACCATAGAAGACATCAGTCTTACTCCTGAGACTGGGAAGAAGAAAGAAATTGGATCTTTATTTGATGATTTAGGAAAGGAAGTTGATGATGATGATCAGTTAGAATTGATCACTTCCCTGAATAAAATTATTGGTAAAAACAAGAAGGTAAAGAATCTTGAAGATTGTCTGAAGGAATTAACTGAAAAGTTATAAGGAGTTGTAACCACACAGATTGAAGATGTAGACCCTCTTGAGAAAGCAAAGAAATTGATGAGAACCTTTGATGATGAGTTCACAAATCTATCTGAAATTGCAAAGGTAAAGGCACAAGTAGACTGTGAGGTTGGAATTGTTTTGAATATTAGTCAAAATATTAGAAATGATGTCAATAGTCTTGATATCTATATCAAGGATTTGAGGAGACATTTGGGAACAAGAAAATCTTTGTACATTCAGTGTACAAAACCAGAAATTTTGACAGCAGAAGAAGAACATAAGATCAAGTTGAAGGAAGCTGAGATTCAAAATGAATGTAACCTTCTTTCTAGCCCTAATGTGAAGATATTAGATGTTGAGAAGAAGATTAGGAAACTTTATGATGAAATAAGAATATTGCAAGATGAAAGGAAAAGAAAAATGAGGAGACTCACTCTTTTGAGAGAACACATCTCTATGAAGTTGAGCATCATTGAAGAGTAGTTAGGAGAATGTCTTACAACTAAGACATCCTTTCAAAAATTCAAATTTGATAACCTCCAAGCTTGTCAAATAGCAACTTATGGACTGAGCACATTACTCATTGTGGCAGATTCCATTAAGAAGTCATGGGAAAAGGAGATAGAAGCTATGAAAGCTGATTTTGCAGATTGTGTTGCAAGCCTACTAGCTTTGCAATAAGAAAATGAAGGTATAATCTTTTTGGGATACAATTTTGTAATCCTCCCTACCTTATTTTGTTATTGTTGTCAAAGGGGGAGAGATATTAAAGTAGAAAATTGATATATTTGATAAGGATTGATACTCTTAGGGGGAGCATTGTATTAGAGATTATATTTTGAGGAGTTATAAGGATAGTATACATGTTCTATACTATGGCCACAATTTTGATACAATTTTGAGATTTTGACTTGTACACTTAGCCAATTTTCTCATATGTTGCCACCAATGACAAAGGGGGAGGTTGTTGGAAATTTGGATGAAGTGAGTACATAGATGTTTTCATTATGGCAACATATGATCCACATGAAGAGAACAAAGGTTTAAGAGCAAGTATAGCAGAGTGCATTGCAGAATTGTCTAAGTGTGAGATAGTGTTTTCACAGTGTACCAGGACATAGTTTTTGTTTGTGACATTGACTGGAGTAAGTTAAGTGCTTGTGCACTTGAACATAGACTATATGATGGCTAATGATGACCCATCTTAGAGTGAAAGTTAGTGTGGAATGTACAAAATTAGTTATGATAGTTTTACTGAAGACAGTGTGAAGCTGAGAGGATAGAATATGAAGGCAGAATTGGTAAAGAGTTAAGGGATTATTTTGTTTATCAAAATAATGACTTAACAATATAAAGGGACAACATCCTAGATTTTAACCCTTAGATAATGATATATGGAAGCCGACCATGTAAATTTATTAGCCTTAATAACTTGTATAAATTGTAAAGGAAGTCATGTTAGAGAAAAAGTGATTGAAAATATAATTGTAATGATACAAATTATGATAGCAACAAAGTGACATTGATGTAAGCAGCACAAGGTTATGTACCCAAATCCATTTTTGTAATCATTATATACATTGTACATTACTTTTTTGGGAAGTGGGCTCATCTGGTAATCAAATTTTGTATTGACAACTCCTAACAGGGTTTAGGCTTCTAACAAGGCCTATAGTCCCTTAATTAGGATTGATACACTATATGATTGTAATAGACTCCTAATAGGGTCAACATCCTTAACATGATACTTTTGATTAGTGGATCTTTGTGGGTACCATCCCGACCGGGGTTTTCCCTTGGCCAGGGTTTCCTCGAGAACATATCATGTGTTATGAGTTCTTTATTGCTATGCATGTTATTTAGTTTCTTATGTTATGCATGTGTAAAGATAATCTATTATATCCATAATTGGGCAAAAGTTAAAGTTTGTGGAATACTGATTCACCCCCCCCACTCTCAGTATTCCCTATTTCTAACAAGGTGTGCAATCCTTTTTGGGAAAAAATAATTTTGTTAGAAGATTTATTGCCAATTTTGCTAAAATTGTGAAACCAATAGTCAAGTTGCTCAAGAAGGATGTGAAGTTCCGATGGACTACTGAAGCACAAGATGCTTTTGAAAAAATCAAAGAAGTTATTCAAGAGGCACTAGTATTGAAATCTGCTGACTACAACAAGCCTTTCTCATTATTCTCTTTTGCATCATTTCATACTATTGCTGTTGTATTACTACAAAAGGATGAAGAAAATTTTGAGCATCCAATTGCATTTTTTAGTAAGTCTTTATAGGTTGCTAAACTGAATTATGAAATGATGGAAAAGAAAGCATATGCATTGGTAAAAGTTGTAAAATCTTTCAGGCCTTACCTACTGTGTGCTAAGGTTATTGCATATGTTCCAAACACAACAATAAAAGATGTTCTCACATAGTCAGCGGTTACTGGTAAAAGATGTAAATGGATCACTAGGATCCAAGAGTTCAACTTGGAAATCCATATTACCAAGCTAGTAAGAGCACTAGGTCTAGCTAAGTTAATGACTGAGGAAAACATGGATTTAGTCAAAGTTAATAGTGAAGGGATATCATATTTGACAATAACAAGCATTGAGATGGAACCATATTATGCTAATATTGTTTATTATATTAAGAATGCTAGATGTCTAGAGCATATGACTGACAATCAAAAGAGAGCCTTAAGATTACAAGCTCAGAAGTACATATTAATATAGGGGGATTTGTACTACAAAAATAGAGACGGAGTTTTGTTGTTTTGCCTTGACAAATATCAAGTAGAGAAAGTCTTGAATGAAATGCATGCTAGTGTTTGTGGGGGGAATTATTTTGCAAAGACCACTGCCCATAAGATTTTAAGAGCTAGCTATTTTTGGACCACACTATTCAAAGATTCTTTCCAATTTGTTCAAAGATGTGAGGCCTATCAAAAGTTTGCTTCAAAGTTAAAATATTCAGGAGCATTGTTGTTAAATCTGATAATTGCAGAAGCACACTTTGCCATGTGGGGTATGGACTTCATAGGAGAGTTTTCTAAGAAATATAGTGGTGGACATAGTTGGATACTTGTTGCAACTAATTACTTCACAATACAGATAGAAGCTATCCATACCAAGAAGGAAACAAGTAGAGTAGTGATTGATTTTTTACTAGACAATATTTTGACTAGATTTGGTGTCCCCATCAAGTTGATCATTGACAATGCAATGTTCTTTAGATCAGATGAGTTCAAGGATTTCTGCAAGGAGAATAGAATCATGACATCTTATTCATCTCCTTATCACCCCCAAGAAAATGGACAAGCTGAATCTAGTAACAAAAGCATTTTGAAAATTTTGAAGAAAACATTGGAGAAGAATAAAAGAGCTTGGCATTCAAAGTTGAAGCTTGCTCTGTAGGCAGATAGGATTACAGTAAAGAAAGCTACAGGAAAATCCCCATTTGAGCTTGTATATGGATTATAGTCAAGGTTTCCTATCAATAACTTGCTTCCTGTATACAAATTCATCCAAGATGAAGAGTTGGATATTTCAGAGCCAATGCAAGACAAAATTATGCAATTGATTGAATTGGATCAAATAAGAAGAGATAGTCAAAAGAACAATGTTAAATTACAACAAAAAATGAAATACCTATTTGATAAGAGAGCTACTACTATAAAATTCCAATTAGATGATTTGGTGCTCCAGTGGAATGTCAGAATAGAAGATAAAGGAAAGCATAAGAAATTTGAATCACTGTAGCTTGGTCCCTACATAATCCATGAATTTTTTTGAAAGGATTCCTACTCGTTGAAGAATATGGATGGAGAAATTTTTGAGTTGCTAGTGCATGGGACATTCTTGAAACCTTTTTTCAACTAAAAACTCTGGTTCTTATGCACATGTAGATTCATGTAGATTTTGTATAGGTTTGTTTCCCTTAAGTTGTGTACTTGCTTTCCTACTTTAGGTTAGTCAGTTTTGGTCTACTGTCCAAGAGATCTATGGTTCTTTCTTAAAATTACATTTAAACATCCTTAGATAGAGCCACTATTGGTTATTTTCCTAGTTTCTGAAGTTCTGCCTTCAAAATTTTGATTTTTGAGGTTTTTCTCTGAGTTTCATGAATTGGTCTCCAAAATTCTTCTAGTCTCAGAGTTCAAATTTTGTTAAAATATGAAGAACCCTAAGTGCTAGGTCTAACTGTCTTTGAAAACCCAAAAAAGTCCTAAAATTGCTTACCCAAGTCTATTTGGTTGTTGCCTTTTTCAAAATCACTTAATGGCCTTTTAAAACATGTGCGCTTTATATCTTTAGTTAGTTGCATATTCTTGCAATGTGTTTGGTATATTCCCTTTAGTTTTGTGATTACCCAAAACCCTTTCTCACGCGATCTCGTTAGGTTGGAAGAATATTCTTTGTCTTCTAATGACTTCGCAGTTGCCTTCAGTCGCTAAGTCTCTGGATGATTGTTGTGAGATCTAGTGACTACTATGGTAAATATTTACAAATCAACTATAGTCTCTTTATCTTTGGATCAAAATAACTTTAGTTAGGTGATCTTTGAAAGAAATAAAGAATTGATATAGTATTCAACAATTATGAGGTTCTCCTTTGGTTGCCGAGTCTCCAAATGCAAGGTGGCAGTTTATTTTATGTGGGTCACCAGATCTCCAAGTTATTTAGTAGTTAGTTCTTTTATCCATTGACCTAGCATTTTTAATGGTTATGTGTTCTCTTAATTCTGGCGGTTATGTTTCAAGCAGTCAGCGATTCAGTGACACTGTTATCTCTAAGTTTCACAATACAATGGTTAAGTTATGAAAGGTATAGCAACTAAGTGAGAACTGTTGGATGGAGGATTGATCGATGGTTGATAGTTAATCTCATTACTTGACTGAGGTTAAGTAAATCTTTTGGTGACTTGGAGATTAAAGGTAATCACGTAGTCTCCAGTTTTAACTAGAGTTAACAGAAATGACTAGCGACTAGGAGATGCCTTCAGTCACATGGTTTCCAGAAGATGGTGAGTTAAGAGAAAGGCCATCAGATAGAAATTTCCAACCGTTCATTTAATTTTGATCAAGTGGTTGTCATATAATCTTAGAATCAAACCATGGATTAGAAAATGTTCTAGCAACCTTGAGATTTTCCTTGTCGCTCAATCTCTAGATCAAACCCAAGTTAAAAAAGTTTCTCAGCGATTGGGAGACTGTCTTCAGTCGTGCAATTGCCAAATGGTTAAGGGTTAAATATTGACCAAGGACAAAAAGGTTGAAAAATATGAGTATCCTTTTTCCAGATTTGGTGATGTGTCTCTCTTTGATTGGTTGACAAAATAAGAAAGGTAATAAGCAATTACAAAGATCAGACTATAGTAGCTGGATCTCTAGGAGAAATAAACCAAAGTTTTTATGTCTTCAGTCGCTAGATCTCCTAATTGACCGAGGTCGCCAAGTCTCAAGCTGAAATTAAAAATAGATAATTTTTGCAACGACTAAGAGAGTGACTATAGTTGCCAAGTCTCATAATTGAAAAATTAAAATAACAAGGGGTTGCCCAGTGTCTAGATAAATTCAGTATAGTTCAAGTTATTCAGCGACTATGATTTATCACTATAGTCGCCAGGTCTCAAGAAGGAAAATGGTTATTAAATGACTAAAGTTTCCTTTAGTCACCAGATCGCTTAGACTATTAAGGAAGTACCAAATCTTTCAACAATTATGAGAAAGTGTTCTAGTCACTAGGTCGCCATAAAATTTAATTTTGATTAGCTGCCATTTTCTCAGCTTACGGCTAGTGAATTGAGTTCCAAGCATGCCAAGTAATGGTGGAAGTGACATGATTTTTAGCTTTTTAATCTCTAATGAGCCACTACATTCAATTCTATAAGATAAATATAGTTGGTCATCACTCATTTAGAATTACCAAGCATTCAGAAGAGCTAAGGCGATATCATTTCTTGAGATCTCTAGAGCAATTTCAAAGTTTAGTACATTTAGAATTTGTAGAAGAGTTTAAATTTGTCAACAAAGTTGAGTCAATTATTAGTCAGTGAGGCCTCTACCAGCAAGGGTGCCAAGGAGAAAGCTAAGGGGAGCTTCTCAGATGAATTCCTTGTCTTACTACCTAGGTCTTCACATGACAAAAACATTAGTGATGAGTGTTTTGTGAATGAGCTTGCATACTATAGAGATGCCAAAACTCCCAGTGTCGCCGGCATGTGTTTGTTTAAATACTTTTATAAGAATTTTGATAGCCCAGTCCCTGTTTCAAACACTTGGATGTTAGGGTTGGCAAAATTGATTGTCCTAGAGGTTTTCCTGGACATAGATGTTTTAATTGTTTTATCTCATAGATATGATCCCCTATCCAGAACAATTATGAAGGGTGATGGTTCTCCTATGGTCACACTTGACAAAAATTCCTTTATGGGAGCCTTTGGTATCCAGATCCCTATGGCTACATAAATTAATCTATAGGCCCAAGCCAATAGATACATTAGGGAGTCTGTTGTGGTGGCCAAAGAAATTTAGAACCATGTTCCCAAGGAGTACATAAATTATATTGCACCACTAGCTGGGCCAACCCCATTTTTCTATAAAGATCTCTTTTTTTACATAAAATATATTGCATATGGATTATGCAAAGTTCTAGGGGTTGATGGTGGGGAGAGGATTACTTCAGACATCTTGATGATGGTATTTGACTCCCATAGTCTTCATGTAACTAAAGGATGTGATTACATAAGTTATGTAATAAATAAAATGCAGGAGGGTTTACAAGCATTAAAGAATCATACATCTGGTTCTTCACCTAGGTTTATGCATTACTCTTTGTTAATGCATCTCATTATTTACTTCAATTATGATATCATGGACATGGAGTGCCTCGAGCCACAAATAATGTGGAAGGGACAACCAAATCCAGTGTAGTTTTGGATAAGGGCTTAGAGTCCTTCTACCTCAAGATATGATTTCTGTGCATTCTAGAATTGGATAGTTCAACCTATCCTCCTTAGTTTGGGGCTAAATCTTTCAAGATTGTCAACTAAGGTGTTGCAACTAATAAGGCCCCAATAGTTTGTTGATAAGTGGACCAAGGGTCACAATTGGGGACATATTGTTGGCAATTTGGCTAATGTGGATGCATAGATGTTGTCATTATGGAAACATATGATCTCTATTGAGAGTGAAGAATATAGAATGCAAGTATGGAAAGTTGAAGGAAGAAATTGCTAAGTATGGATACGGTGATCCTGACAGAGCACCCGATGAAGATTTAGTTGGCGAAATCCACTGGAGCAATATTTTTGTTTGCATAGTTAACTGAAGCTTCTATAGAGTATGAGGATACCCCATCTCAGTGTGCATAAATTTTGGAGTAGTATGGATGAAGTTATTTGAAGTTTACCGAAGATAGTTTTTGCAGACAGAACAGTTTTGGAGATAGTATTAGAGAAAGAGTTAAGGGATTATTTTTTCTTGTTAAAATAATGACTTAACATTATGAAGGGATGACATCCTAGATTTTTTCTCTTGGATAAATATTTTGGAAGCTGACCATATAAAGTTATTAGCTCTAATAACTCATATATTAGGCATACTTGAAATGTAATGAAAAAGTGTGTGTGTGATGTGTAAAAAGAAAGAAAAGGATAACTTGCGATAGTTGTGTATTGTGATAGTAGCAAAGGCTATTGATAAAAAGTTGTAAGCAGTACCATACTATAGTAAGAAACATTTTGTATTACCTATTTGGGTAGTGAGCTCAGCTGGTGATCAGGTTTTGTAATCTAACTCCTAACAGGGTTAAGGCTTCTAACAAGGCCTAAAGTCCTTTAACCAGGACAGATCTACTATATATTGTAAATTGACTCTTAACAGGGTCCAATATCCCTAACATGATACTTTTGATTATTGATCTTTGTGGCTACCATCCCCACCAGGGTTTTCCCTTGGCCAGGGTTTCCTCAAGAACATATCATGTGTTATGAGTTCTTTCTATTTACTGCTATGTTTGTTAATCAGCTTGATAATCTTTGTATGCACTAAAGTAATCTGTTATATCCATAAGTGGGAAAAAGAAAAAGTTTGTGAAATACTGATTCACCCCCCCCTCTCAGTATTTCCTATTTCTAACAATTGGTATCAGAGCACAGTTACTCGGAGAAGGAACATTCAAGGAAAGCTTAGCAGCTTGAGTAAGATCTCTATGGATATGGATCAACTTCAGAAGAATCTTAAAGAAGCTCTTCAACAGATTGATATGCTTACTGATGAAAGAAACTCCTTAAGAAGAAAGTATGAAGATGCAAAGAATGCTATTGACAAATTAAAAGGTAAGATTGAAGATCTAAAATTTGAAAATAAATCTGATATGCTTGTCGAAGATTGTGATGAATTAGAAAAAGAAAATGAGATCCTTAAGCATGAGCTAAAGATAGTAAATCTGAAGCTTAGTATGAAAGATGGAAATTTGAGATCTGATAATGAAAAATTGAAAAATGAGAATGAAGATCTGAGATCAAGACTTGAAAAGGAAACATCTGAATCTGAAAAAGTAAAAGTGCAGTATGTAGAACTTGAGAAGTATAATAAAATTTTGAAAGGTGAATTAACTCAATCTAAACAACAACTTGAAAGGCTATATTCAAATAGTGATAAGACTGAAAAACAAATTTCTTTTGAAGAACCATTCTTTGATAGGATTGGATTTGGATTTAGTATGTTTAGAACAAACCATGAAAGTAAGAAGCTAGATCTGAAGACATCTGAAAGTGTGGAGGAAATGAAGCTAGATGAGAACACATTGGAAGATCCACCTAAAGAAGAACCACCTAGAGAGAAAGGAGAATCAAAGCAAGAAGAATCAAAATAGGAAGAATCATCTAAAGGTATGCAAAGAGAATTCAAAGGTAGATGTTTTGCTTGTAATACTATTGGGCACATGAAGAGAGATTACACAGGTAAGAAATTTAAACCTCTTAATGGACATTGTTATAATTGTCATAGTTTTGGACAAAGAGCTAATGAATGTAGAAGACCTAAAGTAATTTTGAATAATTATGATAGAATGATTGGGAATACTAACAATGCAGATAAGAGATCTATTGAAGAAATGAATCAAAGAAAAGTGGTAGTATGTTTTAGATGCAACAAAGTAGGACATATTGCTAGAAATTGCAGGTCACAGATTAACTAGCAAGGATAGAGATTTGGAAACAATGGAATCATTTGTCAGATATGCAACAAGTTTGGACACTCAACAAGAGTTTGCAGAATGAACAATGGAGGTTATCATCATAACCCTAACCCTAGGAACAATGCAAGAAGAAATGAAAATGCAGGAAACAAAGAGAAAGGTTGTTGTAGCAATAAAGATGAAGTAAAATTTGATAAAGGCATAGATCAAGGAGGTATATTCAGCACTGAAAGTAGTCAGGAAGGTAATGTAACTAATGGTAAGGATGAATCTTTACCTGACCCTTCTTTAAGTACTTAAATTATGTAAGTTTCCGTAGCTTAGGACTTAGGATTAGTGTAGATTAGGAATTTGAATGAGTTAAGTTTTGCATAGTTAGATATAGGTTTTTTATGTTTTACTAATGCTATGGTTAAGTGTGCAAAAGAAAATATCATGTTTTGTGAGGCCGCAAAATTTTTTATGGTTGCAGGTTTGCAGAATCATCTTTTTGAGGTTTTAGCAGCAAAATGAATGAATGCGATGTCAGATCGAGTTAATGTGAAGTGTTATAAGGTCGAAATCAAATTTATCATGATTACAAAGCGATTGAAAATAAATTTGAAAGAAGAAAAAGCAAGTTGAGGATGATTTGAAGAAGTTTGGAAGTAGTTTGCAGTGATGATCATACCGAAACCCTAGATTTGCAAAGTTGAGGTATTTTTTGATCTTTAATTAGTTGATAAGATGGATATTTCTATGGTTCATAATGTTAAGGATAAGAATAGACCTAAGATTAAGAAAGAACCAGTAGAACCAGCTGAAATTGATGACAAACTAGAACTATCATCCATACCAGACGGAGTATTACACATTGAGAATGTTAAAGGATATTTAGGTTACAAGTTTGAAACTTTGGGAGATGCAGATTTTAGTAATCATTAAAGGAAATTGTATAATCAAGACATGTCAATTAAACTAGCTTATGGGCACCTAGAGAACAATGAAATTATCAATTATTCCATGAAGAATGAATTTAATGATGAGGAATGTACCAATATCATTTTAAGTAGAATCCATAATGGGAAATTTTGGATGGAGGATAGAGTTATTGATATAAATGAGACCTAATTCATGATGTTATTGGATTATCAAAAGTTGGAGAGATTCCACTAAATGAAAAGAACATGAGAAAGATTGTTTTAGACAACACTGGATCTAGTTATAATGGTAGAGGAATTACGATAAGTAAGATTAAGCAAGATGATGTTAGGTACCTTTGCAAGATCCTAACAACTAAATTTTGTGGTAGTTCAAGGGAAGATGACATGGCTATAGGAATGGTTCATGTAGCTTATCTTATGTGTATTGAGAAGAAAAAAGTAGACCTATGTGAAATTTTGAAAATTCAGTTATTTGAGAACTTAGAAAAGATTAAGAAGGCTAAGTACACACAGTTTAGGTTTTCATCTCTGATAACCTACATGTTTTTCCATATTTTGAGAAGATTTCCTTACACAGTTGATTGGAGTGACAATGTGAACACAATGGAAAGAATAAACTCAGTCTACATGAAGCACCGAATTGATAAAGTCAATGACAGTGTGAAGCTTGTATTGAAGACTTTTCATAATATTGTTAAGAACAAATCAAGGATTCCTCAATCCTTAGTTGAAAAGAATAAAGATGACATTTGTTTTATGGTAGAAATTGATTTCACCTACATTGAAGTAGTTGAGCCTAGAATGGAATTCATAGAACCTCTTGGCTATGAAATATCTGAAGCAGAAACAATAGGATATGTGAATAGACTGTTAAAGTGTGAGTTAGATGGTCATGTAAATAGGTTTGGAACCTATGAAGAGAATTTCAACTCTGCAATAAGTTTGAAAGAAAAGAAGAAATCTAGTAGGAGAGTTGAATCTACTATGAAGAAAATACTGAAAGAATCAGGTATGTCAAGTCATGAGTTGGACATAGCTAAAAGGACTATAGAAGCCTTGAAGCAAAGTGAAAATCTTGTAATTCCACCTGTGGCATCTAGTGCAGACCCTATTGATCCTATTGTAGTAAAGGTAAAAGTTGAAGTACCTAAAAAAGATGAAGGAGATAAATCTTTTTCTCCTATTTCTAGCAAAAGAGTAAAAGTGAGTGCAACAGGACCCGGCCAGAGATAGAAAGTGATTGTACCACCTGTACCTAGAAAAGTAGTAGAAATTAAAGATGATGATGAAGTTTCAATCAAGAAGAAAACTTGGAAACCAAGAATTGAAAGAGTTAATGAAGATATATTGAAGCATGGAGACTTCACTAAGATAAATAAATTCTATGATCTATATGGATCATTTGACAGATTGAATTTTGAAAATGCAATGATTACACATATGATTTTGACAGATAAGAAACTTAGCACTATTCATGGTAAGATCCCAGAAGATTTGTATAATAGACTTGTGAATAGAAAACAAAGAGGACAAGAAGAGGACATAAAGATGAGAGAACATGTAATCAGACAGTTCTGTGAAGTTGAGGATGAAGATCATTTGAAGAGATTCTTGAAGCCTCTTGGAACTTTATTGAGAACTAAGAGAAGAACAATCCTTATAATGGGAGGCAAAAAGGAGGAAGTACAAAAAGAGACTGAGCAAGCAGTAATGCAAGTTCTTGCAGACATAGTTGCAGGAAAGCAATTTGAATCAAATCCTCAGTAGAAGCAATCAGAGGAACCACATGTAGAGGAAGTTGGTATTGAAGAAGTCCCATCTTCTTCACATATCAATATTGGAAAAGAATCAATGGACATTGAAGGAACCAAAGTGACACTAGAGTCAAATGATGCAGTATTTCATGATCTAGGAAACATTGTTGACAATTTGGCTTTAGAAGAGCAAGAGAAAATTATAGAATCAGAAAAGGATACAGAGGCAGTGGATGCACCAGCTGTATCAGAATCAATTCTAGTAGAGTAGATAGTTAAAGGTAAACAAATTTTGATAGAGTTCACTACCCCTAGTGCACCTGATAGTAAGAAGAGACAAATTGGTTCAATTTTTGAAGACCTTGGAAAAGAGGTTGAAGATGATGATCAGCTTGAGTTCATCACATCTCTTAATAAAATTATTGGAAAGAATAAGAAGGTGAAGGACCTTGAAGGCAAAGTTAGAGTTTTGACAGAGAAACTTGAAAGTGTGATCAACACTAAGGTATTTGAATCAGATCCACTTGAGAAAGCTAAAATAGTAATAAAATCTTTTGACTCTAAATTTTCTAACTTAAAGGATATTGCTAGAATAAAAGTTCAGGAAGCCTTTGAAGCTGAAATGCAACAAAATTTAAGTGTAAATATTCAAAATGATATTGGTAATTTGGATGTATGCATAAAGAATTTGAGGAAACATTTTGAGACTGGAAAGAGTTTGTATATACAATGCACAAAATAAAAAATCCTAACAGCTGAAGAAGATAAGAAGATCATAGAGAAGATAGATGCAATTACAGCTGAAACAAACACCTTGACAAGCCCAAATGTAAAGATAAGTTCTGTAGAGAAGAACATAAGGAAGTTAAATGATGAAATCAGAATGTTAGCAGAGGAGAACAAAAAGATGATTAGGATTAACATCTTGAGAGAGCATATCTCAATCAAGACCTTAATTGTTGAAGACCAAATTGACCAGTGTCTTTCAGCAAAGACATCTTTTTAGAAGTTTAGCTTTAATTCCCTGCAAGCTTGTCAAATAGCAGCATACGGATTGAGTACTCTACTCAATGTTGTTGAATCCATCAAGAAGATATGGGAGAAAGATTTTGAATCATGGAAGTTAGATTTTGGTGACTGTGTTGCAAGCCTACCGGCTTTGCAATAGCTGATAACAAGGTATCAAGTTTTTTTTTAAAAAAATTGTACACCCTATCTTTGTCATTATTGTCAAAGGGGGAGAGATAGAAAAAAATTGAAAATATGTTGAGGAAGGATACTCATAGGAGGAGCTATTCTATGGAGTACAATATTGTATATGTGTTGTATAACATTTGACCACAATTTTGTGTAAATACTTTGAAGTTTTGTTTGCACACTTAGCCAATTTTCCCATATGTTGCCACCAATGACAAAGGGGGAGATTGTTGGAAATTTGGCTAATGTGGATGCATAGATGTTGTCATTATGGAAACATATGATCTCTATTGAGAGCACAAAATCTAGAATGCAAGTATGGAAAGTTGAAGGAAGAAATTGTCTAAGTATGGATACAATGATCCTGACAGAGCACCCAATGAAGATTTAGTTGGCGATGTCCACTGGAGCAATATTTTTGTTTGCATAGTTAACTAAAGCTTCTACAGAGTATGAGGATACCCCATTTCAGTGCACATAAAGTTTGGAGTAGTACGAACGAAGTTATTCGAAGTTTACCAAAGATAATTTTTGCTGACAGAATAGTTTTGGAGACAGTATTAGCGAAAGAGTTAAGGGATTATTTTTTCTTGTCAAAATAATGACTTAAAATTATGAAGGGACAACATCCTAGATGTTTACTCTTGGATAAAGATTTTGGAAGCCGGCCATATAAATTTATTAGCTCTAATAACTCATATATTAGGCATACTTGAAATGTAATGAGAAAGTGTGTGTGTGATGTGTAAAAAGAAAGAAAAGGATAACTTGCCATAGTTGTGTATTATGATAGAAGAAAAGGCTATTGATGCAAAGTTGTAAGTAGTACCATACTATAGTAAGAAACATTTTGTATTGCCTATTTGGGCAGTGAGCTCAGCTGGTGATCAGGTTTTGTAATCTAACTCCTAACAGGGTTAAGGCTTCTAACAAGGCCTAAAGTCCTTTAACTAGGATAGATCTAATATATATTGTAAATTGACTCTTAATAGGGTCCAATATCCCTAACATGATACTTTTGATTAGTGATCTTTGTGGGTACCATCCCAATAGGTTTTTGCCTTGGCTAGGGTTTCCTCGAGAACATATCATGTGTTATGAGTTCTTTCTATTTATTGCTATGTTTGTTAATCAGCTTGATAATCTTTGTATGCACTAAAGTAATCTATTATATCCATAAGTGGGAAAAAGAAAATTTTTGTGAAATACTGATTCACCCCCCCCTCTTAGTATTTCCTATTTCTAACAGATATTTACTATGAAAAGGGTTATATAATGATTAGAGTATATGGGTGCCCTTAGCCACCCCACATTTTACCATTCTTTGTTCCACCCAGGGTGACATTTTTAGAATTTATTTGGTAGTTTATGCTGATTGACAAGGAGCACCTGGCTCCTCAAAGGAAAGGAAATTTTACTCCCAGGCACTTCAGAGTGCATAATTTTACTATTGGGAAGAATGCCTTTAACCAAGTGAATAATTGGTTAGGGTAGTTTAAAATACATGCTACTTCCTATAGATATGTTGATATAGAGGGATTCATGGTTGTTTCTAGGAAATATTATACCCCTAGCATCCCTTTCAAAAGAAGACATGAAGAATATCTTGAAAAGGATGTAATAAGAAATATAATAGAGGAAGAAGAGGTGGTTATAAGATCTAACTAGATAAATGATTTATATGCCATGGAGAAACAATTGAAGAAAAAAGGATTGGCATTCAGTGGTTTCTTCCCCACATTGCCTTATCTCCAAAGGCTAGAGAAAATGATGGTTCATTTTAACACATTGATGAGGACTTTTGAGGATCAGAATGATGAGAAAGAAGGAAGGAAAGATGTCCACTCTGAGTTAGAATGTGATGAAGATAGTGATGGTGGCTTCTCGGTACACAAAATCCCTCTTCTAGAACAAATAATATCTCAAAAACATGAGACTAGTGAGAATGTGGTTGTTGACTTAACTAAACTACATAGCTCCCAAGATACAAATGAGCCTCCTACATAACATTTTCCTCAGAGACCCAAGTAGGGGAGATTATCAAAGAGTTTGGGTATAGCCCAAGGAATTAGGCATTGGCTCTATGGAGCCTATATCCCAAAGATAGGAAGCCCCAAATTTTAAATGTAAAAGAGTAGCTAGATGGTGATAAAATTGTGTGGTCAATCCACAATACAGAGGATTTAGAGATATCTCAGGTGCTCACTCATTTTGCAAGGCTCAATGAGGATAAGAAAAATAAATTATCAAAGAGGTAAGGTTCCCTATTAGAGGACTACAGTGCACTTTTGAAGGATAGGTATATATGAATAATAAAGGAAAAGACCTTGGAGAAAACCATGGAGGACTTGCAACAATAAATATTTAATACTCTTGTAGCTACCCCTACACCACCTGAACAACCTGCACCGTTAGAGGATAAAGATATAAGTGAAGAAGAGGCTACTACAAAAATTGAGAAAATTAAATTAGAAAAGAATGAGGCTATCCTGCAAGCCCTATTGAAAATTCTGCAACATAGAATTGATGTGTTGAAGGATAAGTCTAATTTAGTTTTTAATACTTATAATAAATTACCTAAGTTGTAGGTGGAGGTAAATGGTTTTTTTTCAATTTTAAATAATTATTATGCAACTTGGTCGGTCAGGGAAACACTTTTTGAAAGATTGGCAATAGTGCAATCTTTAAGAAATGATATTCCAGAAGTTGTTCTACAAGTTGGTTAGGAGACAAATAGAATTAGGGCCATTTTGCCACTTTTTAAAGGCAAAGAAAATTAGATTGAGGCCAAGATGGCTATATTTGGATCATATTTCAGCAGGTATATCCCTTCTATCAGAGATGAAGATGGTACAATAAAGAGTCTCAACTAGTGGAGATTGGATTTTGATCCTCTTTTGCCTAGGAAAGAGGCATTTCTTAATGAAAATAATGAAATAGATATGGAGAGGTTTAATATCACTTTGGATGAAACCATAAAAGTAGAGATGGAGCTCACCAAATTCATCACAAATGTCAAGTTGATAAGGGATGCATGATGGGAAAGGAAAAAGGAAAAGCTACAGCATATTCAAAGTTATAAATGGCTAATAGAGGAAGAAATAATTTCATGGGATGAGCTCACACGGCCTAAGAAGATAAAATCTACTACAATTGACTTTGACATCCTAGATAATGAGTAAAGAGGACACCTGGAGTACCTGACACCTGACTTCAGATCATAGGGATGATAAGCTATCAATCAGAATAGTGTAAGTTAGCCAGAATGGTGGTCACCATATCTCACAACAACTCAAAGAAGATATCATGAATACTGATAGACAAAGGTGTCAGTGATCAACGAGCTAGGAGAAAAATAGTCCAAGATATTTGTGTCTTTCCACTACCTGAGGGCATTTATTGTATTTTGTCTTATATGCTTTTTTAGGTTTAGGGCTCCAACCATCTGAAAGTTGTTGCATTCTCATTGATAAGAGAATTCAAAGATGGTTGAGCTGTATATATAGGTTGTAACTTCATTTTGAAAAGGGAGTTGAAGGATAATAAAAAAAATAGAATATATTTGCTATAGAGCAGACTTGTAAATTTTGTGTTCGAGCTTCTGAGCATGAGTTTTTATATGTAATTTACAGGTCTGTTTTAATACAAATACACTATGATTTTTATCTTCTATTATTTTTGTCTCTTTACTTTTATGTTTTCTCTTGTATGTTTTATTTGTAAGGCATCTAAAATATACTAGTTTTTAAGCAACTTCTTTAATTGATTATGAGTTTTTCTCAAGGAGAGAATTAAAACCCTTGTTATCAATTTTAGAGAGTAAACATATGTGTAGAGATTTTGATTGTAATAATATTAGATTGACATAATTTTTTGTAAGGCATTCTATTCAGATTGCAGTTTGTTTGCAAGGCATACTGTTGTATTTCTTTTAAGATAACCCTATGGATTTGCATCTAAAATATTTTTCCCATTGGATTAGGCACTAGTTTAGTGTTTGTTTCTTATAAGTTATCTTCCATAGTCTTTAAATCATTAAATTTTATCTCATTACATGTACATTTACTTTTAAGAAACATTTGTATATTTTGAAGGAATTGTATCCAAGTGATATAGTTCATATCTCTTGATTCCTTGAAGAGAGAATCACTAGGTCGCCTCTCCTTAAAAGGAAGAAGGATGCGAATCCTCGTTTCACTAATTTTTGCTATTTTTACAGCCTTGTTTTGTTTAGTTAAGCTTTGCATTCAGTTGATTTTGGTCATCTGCAAAGTATTTTGTAAGTTGGTTTAATAAAAGGTCAATAGAAAATTGGTGTCCACTTTCATATATACTATGTAATCAATAATTATTCATAGGTAAAACCTACTTGAGCATGTGTAGCTTTAAAATGAAGGAGGATCTTATCCAATCCTCAATAATTAGGCATTTATTTTTTCTGAATCAGTATTAGGAGGCATAGTGTCCATGTAGTTTTTTCAACCACTTTGATTCATGCAAGAAAAATCACTAACCGGCCCAAATAGCTTCAATGTCATTTCAAAAAGATGATCATAAAAACATCATTTCCTACAAAAATATCATGGGATTATCAGTCCAAAATGAGTTATGTACAAGTAAACTACAATTACACTATAAATAATAACAATTTTAAAGCATCTGGAAGCTTTGGTACTTTTAACAGAACCATATTGTTGTTGTTCAACAATAATGTCTCTGCAAACGAACTAGTACTAGTAACACAAGTTGATCTAGGAAATGGTTGATCTTCACTAGTACTGGTCTAATATGTTCTTATACTAGGTGTAGGTGTATCTATTAGTGCACAAAATAGGTCCATGCAGTGTATAAAATTCACACAAGAAAAATAATCAATGCATGATTAGCACATAACAAAATATAGAAAAATAAGGTTTTACCAGTTGTAGCTAATATAGAGGAAGATGTCTGCAAGCACCTTGTTGCGGACAATGCAGTCGTCGATAGTGGAATGTTAATCAAAGGAGGCATCTGCACTTCATCATGAGCTGAAGAATACATTGTTAGAAAAGATATTTACAATGGATAAAGATTAAATGGGGTACTAGAAGCATCCCAAACATAAGTTGAGTCAATAATGCATACAAAGGTTAAATCAATGGTTAAAGGTTTAAGGATTATTTACATGAAGGTTGTGCGGTGCTACAACCCTCACCATATTGACCATGATTCAAACATGTCAAAAAATCATGTAAGAAGAACACATCATATTTTAGATCATGATCCATAAGATAGTATAAAATATAAACATCTATTGAAGTTTAATTATTGCATAAGATTAATTACTGCTTACATTAATACAATTGACTCTACGTATCAATTCTTCTTCGAGTTCTTTTGACTCCTCATTTTTGTTTGCTTCCATTATAAGGTTAAGAATTTATTTACCATATTTATTTTTTATTTGAGTAGCCATGAATACATGGTTAGAGTTAGATTTGATGTCATCCATAAATGCCACCTCAACTTTAGATCGTAATTGATCTACTGCCATTTTTTCTTTTCTCTATCAATAAGTATCAATTTGTGACATCAATATCAATAAAATTATATCAAAATAACTCCAAAGCCATAAAGAAAAGAACATAATAATATGACATTTGTTTCTATATAATTTGTAGAATTACACTAATTAAGGTTTACCTTTGATGAAGAAGGTGTATTGTGAGGAACATCCCCGCCTGTATCTTGAGGTGGATCCATGTCGCCCTATGACAAAGATTAGTAATTCTTAGTAATTAGAAGTGATTGGAGTCAATATTAATTGGAGGCAATTGGTTTAAATGTTATACTTACCAATCCCATGATAGGGAATTTTTTTGTATCTACACGATTCAAACTATAATATATCAGAAGCTCTTCCCCTCCACTTATTGATTTTATCGCACATACAAATACATGATTTCCCTTCCATGCCTCAAATATACAATTCAGTCTCTTATTAGTTGACACAGGTCGAGAACTATTTATAAAACCTACAATATTCCCTGTTTCTTTTGGCCTTCCATCAATATACATAGCGAGCCTTTTAGTTTAATCATTTTCTTTGCATTGTATATAATTTGTTGACAATGCATACCTACGCATACTTTTTTTATATTGCATAATCTTCATCCAATTCTTGTAATTGTAACAAGGTCCTACATACTCCATCAATTCAACAACTTGATTATAACTGACCTTTATGCCATCCATGGAAAATAAGCCCAAACCATGTAATGAAGATGGAGCTATGTGATATATCCTTTCGTTAATAGAAAAATCAATGTTAACTAGAGGTAATTCCTTGGGTACCCATTCTTTTTGAAGATATGTGTACCTTAAGGGAACCTTCATGTCACCTTTGGTCTCATTATCATACGAACATGATCCCACCTCAACAAGGAAAAATTGCATTCATTTATCAAATTTTCTTCTAATCTTTTGACCTCTAGTTGATCTCCCTATTTTAGACCTACTAGATGTCTCACTTTTTTCTTCCATTCCCGCATTTTCCTCACTTGAGGAAGATAGATTAGACAAATGCCTATTTGGTGATACCCACAATCCATCAAATGAGAGACATAGTAGGATCTATATATTTTTCTAACTAAAGAGAAGGAAACAAAATAATAAATTATACCTGTCGATCCATGTCAAAGGCATTAAATTTCCTACATATGTAAATCATTTATCTTAAGTTAGCCAAAAATTACATGATATGTAAGCTACAAATTACATAGAAGACAAAATTTACATGATGCAAAATATACTTCATGACTATAGAGTTCAACACATAATAACTTAATTCAAATTTTTATGAATAAATCAATACCTCATACGTGACATTGATCATACCTTGACATACATTTCATTGATCATGTTATTGATCATCCTCCTCATCCATGTCATCATCATGACTATCATCATCATCATCATCATGACTACTATCATCATCATTATCATCATCATCATCACCATCATCATGACTATCATCATCATGACCATCATCGCCTTGATCAACACCATCTTCATCACCATGATCATGATCGTCACCATCGTCACTATCAATATTGTCAGCATCACTGGAATCATCATCATTTTCTTCTTCTTCTTATTCCTCATTGTGTAACAGTCATCCATGATCATCATTTACTTCATTTTTTGATTCTTCAATATCTTCTTCTTCCATCACATTATGTTGTACCAGCCTTCCTCTTGGATCATGTCTAACAACAAATGACCAACCCAGTTTATGTGAAACAAAAAAGTAAAACACTTTCTTACATTGGCTTGGAAGAACATAAATATCATCTCCAACTAGCTCAAATGACCTTGTATTAATAATTGTAAATCCACTATCATGTTCAATAATAGTCCTATTAGGATCATTTTGATTTAGCCATAGCCTGTACCATTTGATGACAAATAGAACTAATTTGAATGAATTAAAGTCACACTCAAGTATAACATCTAGAATTCCATAGTATCAATTTTCATATTGTTGAGGATGTTGTTAGAATAATTGAGAGGGGGGTGAATCAGTTATCTACAGTCCCAAATCAAAATGTATAACTAAAAACAATTTACTTAAACTTCTGTAGCTTGGTAACATAAAATACTATATTGACTGTGCTTTTATTGATTACCAGTCAATAACATATAATGATTATCGATCAAATCCAATATGCAATATGTAAAGTATGACAATCAAACAATCACCACAATGAACACATAACACAAGAGATTTAACGTGGAAACCCTGCTAAGGGAAAAACCACCTAGGACTGGCAACCCAAAATTGTTCACTCTTCTGAAGTGAGGTCGGTGACGACCCAACCCTGTTAAAAGTTACAAAAAACACTATAAGGTTTGACCTTGTTAGAGGATTTTAGACCAACAGTTATCATCCAACTACTATTCACTATGGGGTTGACAAGATAACAAATGTACATTCTATGAATGACATTACAAGACTTTCAAGTCCACTCAGTTAAGAGATTCGTCTGATTATAATGATTAAAATGTAATAGTAGGTGATCTAATTATAATACAACTTCTATTGTAGATGTTCAGATCTATATTATGCTCATTCAAATCCTCTGATCAATATATCAATTCTGTTTGAACAATATTCAATGACTTACTATATCGCAGTAATAGCTTTCTAATACTTGGTAATCTCTGTAGTTTAGTTCTCCTTAACTAGTTTGATCAGGCATGCATGAGGCTTGTTCACATGATAATTCTACAATTTCCTTCTTCCGGCATAAGTTTCATAACAAAACCCTAGTCTCTTAAATAGAAATGTAAACCATTTTCTTCTCATCCATCAGATTTTGCTACTTATTCTCCTTCATCCATTTTTTTTCTTAAACCTTCCTCAGCTGATGTGTTAGTAACACATTTTGTTTCCATCCTTTGAATCTTCCTTGAATTTTGTTACCCATTGATCTTCATAACAAATTTTATCTCCAACTTTGTGATCATACACTTTACAGCTCATCAATCCTTATCGGCTAAACTGATCATGTTGGAAAAATGATCAGAACTCCCCTTGGGATTCATGACATGGTTTAGCAGCCTCCCGTGTCTTCTATAAGTCTAGTGGTTGTATCAATCATTAACAAGTCGATCTTTTGGTGCAATGGAAACCTCTACTTGTAACAAGTGGTATCAGAGCTTGGTCATAGGTTTGAATCCCCTTAGGTAACACTAAGGGGGAGATTGTTGGAAAAATGGTTAGCGCTCCCCTCGAGATTTGTGACATGGTTTAATAGCATCATGTGTCTTCTATAAGTCTAGTGGTTGTATCAAGCATTAACAGGTTGATCTTTTGGTGCAACGCAAACCTCTACTTGTAACAAATAATTTAGTTCCTTTGTTCTTATTTGGTTAATAAAGAAATGTGTTGGTGAACACAAGCTCAGTTTATACTCTTCTCGGTATACACTACACTACTCGGTGTATACTATGATGCTTCATCAATCGACCACACTGCTTTGTGTCTTTCCGTTCTTTTCCTCATCATAGATGAATGCAACATAATAAATTCAATAACATAAGGTCATAGACTCATAAATAAGTTACCCAATGTATTCCTTATCCTCATCTATCATATACATCTTTCTCATGCAGATATTTCTATTCTTCATCTCTTTTTCTCCTTTCTACAAATGTTTGGATATTGTAACTTACAAGATAAGTGCTATTAAACTAGTTGATATCAATGAAAACATATTACTGATTTAATCATCTTACATATATAAGTAAAAACTTGGTGATCTCTAATCACTGATCTTCAATCAGGTTCTAAATCAGTTGTAGTTCATCAATCTATCCCTTTGGCATTGATGGAAACTCAAGAAATATGAAGTATACCATACACATACCAAACATGTATTCTACAACTCTATAAAAAAATGTTGTGCAAGCTCTCCCTAGCTTAATATGTTTAATCACTACATTACTTAACAACATTACCAATACAAACTATCTTCTACAGATATGATCTTTTTAGCTCTCAGATTCCTTCTTCTATTCTCAGTAACTAATCTTCAATGCTCTCCCTTACTTTCAGTTTATCTCTCCCTTTGTCTCTATTACATACTGAGATCTCTCTCCCTTTCATAGATTTTTTAGTGTTATCATTGGTTCATATTGTTTATCTCTCCCTTTCACAACAATGCCAAAGAAACAAATAAATGTACAACTTTATAGTAGCCATGTAACTCTTTGTTGTCTAGTGCATTCTCTATATCTCAGTTTACTAATATGCCAATCTATTCCATTTCTTCAAACTTTTCACAACCTTAGACATGATCCAAAGTGTGAACTATGCTACATCAACATAAATGATCTTCTGATAAGATTAGGCTGATGCAACATCCAGATCACATTAGTAACCAACAGATAGGGGATGGACCCCAAGTCTAGTCCTCAAGTATTCAAATGTACCTTTGGTAGAGGCTTTGTAAATATGTCTGCAAGTTGTTCTTTAGATGTAACAAATTATAGCTTCACTTTATCCTCTTGTACTTGTTCTCTTAAGTAGTGATACTTAATAGACATATGCTTTATTTTAGAGTGCATCACTAGATTCTTTGAAATGTTTATTGCACTAGTGTTGTCACAATATATAATCACTAGCTCAGTGATTACCTCATTTGTACCTTCCAACACTTGCATAATATATGCAATATTTGAATAGTTTGTAGCAACAACAACATACTTTGCTTTGGTTGTAGATAGAGAAATGAAGGCCTACTTCTTACTTGTCCATGTAACAAGTCTTTCACCAAAGAAAAATCCTCCTCTGGTGGTGCTTTTTCTATCATCCACATTTCGAGCCAGTTTAGCATCAGTATGGACTCCGAGTTCAAATTTTCCTTCCTTGGGATACCATAATCCATAATGCTCTAATTTCTTCAGGTATCTTAAGATTCTCTTTGTAGCAGCCATGTGTGACTCCCTAGGATTTGCAAAAAATCTTGCAACAATTCCCACAGCATGTGCTATGTCTGGTCTACTATGCACTACATGCATTAACTTACCAATCATAGATTGGTACAATGTCTGGTTCACCTCTATAGTTTTATCTTCTTTAGTCAGTTTACATCTAGTAGCCATCGGTGTTCCAATAGGTTTAGCATCTTCCATGCACAATGTTCTCAGTATTTCCTTGATATATTTGGATTGTGTGATGAATATCCCATCACTTTAGTGAATAACCCATAGTCCTAGAAAGAACTTAATCTCTCCAAACATAAAAAATTCAAATTCTTTTCTCATTTCATTAGAAAAGGATTTATATATGTGATATTGACCTCCAAAGATAATATCATCCACAAATATTTCAGCAATCAGGATAGTATCATCAATATCTCCTTTCATATACAAATTGTTGTTCTCACTAGTTCTAACAAATCCAATACTTAACAAATAAGTATGAAACCTTTCATACCATGCTCTAGGTGCTTGCTTCAAACCATATAAAGCTATATGTAATCTACATACCATATCTTTCTTGTCTGGATCAACGAACCCTTTTGGTTGTTCTATGTAGACTTCTTCTTCAAGTATCCCATTCAAAAATGCTGACTTAACATCCATTTGGCAAACCTTGAACTTTTTGTGTGTAGCATATGCAAGTAACATTCTGACTCCTAATCTATCAATAGGTGCAAAGGTCTCACCATAATCAATTCCTTCCTCCTGTGCATATCCCTTGCATACCAATCTAGCTTTATTCCTTGTTACCTCTCTATTTTCATTTAGCTTGTTTTTGAATATCCACTTAGTACCAATAACATTCTTATCTTTAGGTCTAGGTACTAAAGTCCATGTCTTGTTTTTCTCTATCTATTCAATTTATTCTTTCATTACATTAACCCATTCATCATTTTCCAATGCAACTTTAACATTTTTCGGTTCATATTCACAGAATAAACATATACGTTGTCTTTTCTTACTCCTTGTCATCATTCCAACTTGTCTATCTCCAATTATTTGTGTCTCAGGATGATGAATTTTGACAAATCTTCCCATTACTTGATCTCTTCTTTCTTGTTCATCCTGTGCAAGTTCATTTGCTTGCTCAATAGGTCCTTCCTACTCGTCGGTTTCTCTTTCCTGTTCCTCGGTATTATTTTCTTGATGAATGGTTGTCACAGTCTGTGGCTTTGGTAGATACTCTAGTTGTTCAATGTAAGTGAATCTACCATAGTCTTCTGGTTCCTTTCTTCTTTCCTTTGCATTCTTATCATCAAACTCATCAACCTAAACATTAGTACTTTCAATCATTTTATTAGTAACTCTATTTAGACACTTGTATGCTTTGAATTTATTGGAATATCCTAGAAATATCCCTTCATCACCTTTTGAGTCATACTTCCCATTTCTTTCATCTTTCAGAATAAAGCATTTACTTCCAAAAATCTTGAAATAACTTACAGTGGGTTTGTGTCTAAACCATAACTCATAGGGTGTCGTGTTAGTGTCCTTCAGTTGTACTCAGTTAAGAACATAAACATCTATATTGAAAAATTCTTTTCAGTATGCCTGAGCAATATTCTTCTCTATCATCAATGTCCTTGTGCAGTCAACAATTGACCTATTCCTCCTTTCAACAATTCCATTCTACTGAGGTGTCCTTGGTGCAGAGACCTGTCTTTTAATACCATGCTCATTACAAAAGTTAGTAAATTCATCAAAGATAAACTCACCTCCTCTATCAGATCTTAAGCATTTCAATTCTTTACTAGTCTCTTTTTCTACTTTTGCTTTATACCACTTGAACATCTTGAATGCCTTAGATTTTTCTTTCAAGAACATGATAATCATTGATCTAGTATAATCATCAACAAAAAGAATAAAGTATCTGTCTTCATAATAACTCTGAGTTCTCATAGGACCACATAGGTCGGTATGAACCAACTCAAGTATCTTCTTTATTGAATAGTATTTTCTTTTGAAACTAGATTTAGTCATTTTACCTTTCTGACATTCATGACACATAACATGATCAGGCTTTGACAAGTTAGGTAGACCTCTAACTCTTTTCTTTTTACTGATCTTAATCATGTTATCAAAATTCACATGACATAACCTTTTATGCCACAACTAAGAATCTTCATTTTTCATCATCAAGAAAGAAGACTAATCATTATCAAGATAAAATAGATTACCTTTCGATTGTGCTTCAGTTCCAACTAGTCTTCCTCCATCATCAAATATTTTTACTTTCTTGCTCTCAAATGCAACTCGGTGACCTGAATTGTTCAACTGTGCCACACTTAGCATATTGTAGATCTGTCCTTCTACCCAATAAGAATTTTCATATTTTATTCTATCATTTATCATCATGGATCCTTTACCTCTTACCATACAGAGTGTATCATTACCCATCTTAACAGATCCTCCATTGTATTTCTCAAGATGATCAAATTTATCATCATCACCAATCATGTGATGTGTACAACCACTATCTATGATCCATGTATCATTTTTATTAACTTTAGAAATCAGTGCTATTTCTACATGATTTTCTTCTTCCTCAGAATTATCTTTCATAGCAACAAATACTAACTCTACATCATCATCTGAATCAGATTCTGATTCATTTTCTTCTACAATGTAACATACCTTTTTGCCTCTATCATTATTGTCTTAGTTGTCTCTATTGTAGTGTTGGTAGCTTCTATTTTTTCTTCTCCCATAGCTTCCTTCACCAGATCAGTCCTTGTTTCTATCTTCTTCCTTCTTTTTTGGACATCTAGCAGCAATGTAACCAACTTCTTTATAGTTAAAACATGCTAGAGGTAATTTTCCTCTATATCTACCTTTTCCTTTAGGCAATCTCCTGGTTATAAGAGCTTCAAGTTCATCAAGCTCATCATCAATATTTCTATCACTATCATCCTTATTATTTCTACTACTAGACTTACCAATCTTCAGAGAAGTCATAAAAGAAAATTCAACAGTCGGTACAACACTATTATCATAGTTGTTAAGTTCAAATGTTGTTAGCTTTCCAATTAGATTATCAAGAGTGAGTGTATCGTTAGGTGCTGACCTATTTTCATGAATTGTAGATATTTTGATGGCATAAATAGGAAATAAAGTCCTTAGAATTTTTCTTACCATAGTGTCCTCATCAATAACTCCATCAGATGCTCTAATAACATGAACTACCTCCTTTTTTCTATTTGTGTACTGCATAATGTTTTCACCTTCTTTCATCTTCATATCATCGAATCTTCCTCTTAAGCTTTCAGCTCTAGATCTCTTGGCATTTACATCACCACTATAAATTTGAGCAAGTTTATCCCACATATCTTTAGTAGTAGTACATCCTTTGATATCTTCAAATTTGGCATTTGTCAGAGAAACATCAATCTCCATCATAGTGACATTATGCTCATGTCTGTCTCTCAACTGATCAAGAGTCAAAGGTCTAGTAGGTGGTGCAATGTAGCCATTATCCATTAGAGTGAGGGAAAAATTCCCAATTCTAGATATGTGTAGCTTCATTTAGCTTTCCCATATTGTGAAGTTATCCTTGTTTAGCTTTGACACTTCCCTCTTATAGATTTTGATATCTTTGTGCTGAAGTCCTTAAAACTCTGTTCCAACCAACCAACACTCTGATCCAATTGTTAGAACAATTGAGAGGGGGTGAATTAGTTATCCATAGTCCCATATCAAAATGTATAACCGAAAACAATTTACTTAAACTTATGCAGCTCGATAACATAAAATACTATATTGTCTGTTCTTTTACCGATTACCAGTCAATAATATATAATTATTACCAATCAAATCCAATATGAAATATGTAAAGTATGACAATCAAACAATCACCACAATGAACACATAACATGAGATTTAATGTGGAAACCCTGCTAAGGGAAAAACCACCTGGGACCAACAACCCAAAATTGTTCAGTCTTCTGAAGTGAGGTCAGTGAAGACTCAACCCTATTAAAGATTACAAAACACACTGTAAGGTGTGACCTTGTTAGAAGATTTTAGACCAACAGTTATCATCCAACCAACATTCACTATGTGGTTGACAAGATAACAAATGTACATTCTATGAATGACATTACAAGACTTTAAAGTCCACTCGATTTAGAGATTTATCTGATTACAATGGTTAAATTGTAATAGTAGGTGATTTGATTATAATACAACTTTTATTGTAGATGTTCAGATCTATATTATGTTCATTTAAATCCTCTAATCAATATATCAATTCTTTTTCAACAATAATCAATGACTTACTGTCTCTTAGTAATAGCTTTCAGATGCTTGGTAATCTCTACCATTTGGTTCTCCTTAACCAGTTTGATCAGGCATGCATGAAGCTTGTTCACAGGATAATTCTGCAATCTCCTTCCAGCATAAGTTTCATAACAAAACCCTAGTATCTTAAATAGACATGTAAACCATTTTCTTCTCATCCATCAGATTTTGCCACTTATTCTCCTTTGTCCATTTTTCCACTTAAACCTTCCTCAGTTGATGTCTCAGTAACATGTTTTTTTTCCATCCTTTAGATCTTCCTTTAATTTTGTTAGTCATTGATCTTCATAAAAAACTTTATCTCCAACCTTGTGATCATACACTTTATAGCTCATCAATCATTATTGGCTAAACCGATCATTTAGTTCCTTTGTTCTTGTTCGGTTAACAAAGAAATGTGGCAGTGAACACAAGCTCAGTTTATACTGTGCTTGGTATACACTACACTACTCTGTGTATACTGTGATGCTTCATCAACTGACCAAACTGCCTTGTGTCTTTCAACTATTTTCCTCAACATAAATGAATGCAACATAATCAAGTCAATAACATAAGGTCAGATACTCATAAATAAGTTACCCAATGTATTCTTTATCCTCATCTATCATATACATCTTTCTCATGTAGATATTTCTATTCTTCATCTCTTTTTCTCCTTTCTACAGATGTTTGGGTATTGTAACTTACAAGATAAGTGTTGTCAAACTAGTTGACATCAATGACAACATATTACTGATTTAATCATCTTACATATCTAATCAGTAATCTGGTGATCTCTAATCACTGATCTTCAATTAGGTTCTAAATCAGTTATAGTTCATCAGATGTATGTCATTTCTAGATGAAATATTAGTGACCTCGAAGACAACACTTATCCCATAATCACAAGTTTTCTTTGTGTCATCTAACTTTTTTATGCAAAATTTATGGCCATGGTAGTACATATCTTTGTGGTGTTTGATCTACAATTATTCAAACATGTCAAGATTATTTAAATCGATCAGTGAGTTTATATTAAACTTATGGGTCATGGTTAGTAAACTTATACGTACCTTTCTACCTCTTAAACCATATGCTAGATCAAGTACCATTCACATAACATTGGGATCTCCATTACAATGAGCTTCTTTAACCAATGATGCAACACTATCCCATGTTAATGAGAAATTATTTTCTTGAGATTGTTGAATCCATACCATCATCCAATCAAGATTGTTTGCAATATACAAATGTAGTGCATCCTACTCACGATCAACTATAAAGAAAACAAATAGATTGCTTGGAAACAACTTATATTGAAGATCTATAAAAATTAATAATCTACAATAACATTATATAATTGTCTCTCACTTTCCTCAATCTACCTTTCCCCATCAAGTACTCCCCTTCAAATTTTTTAATAGAGTTTGGATCCCAAATGTGATCTACATGGATATTTGCTACAAATTTGGGAAGATATTCACTAATGTACACTATGGTCTAGTATACCATATATCCCTCCACCATAGATCCCTCAGGATGTTCTCTTTGTCAAACCAAGCCCTTCATAAATTTCAAGTGCCTCTCAACCATCCATATTGACCTAGTTTGTACAAGTTCACACAATCCAATCTCCTCAACTTGATATATGAGACAATGTTCTTGAGCATTGAAAAAAGTTGGAGGTAGACATTTTTGCATTTCACACATAAGCTGGAGAATTTTTCTCTTCCAATATTTTATATCTTTTTTATCAATTTCTTTAGATGATAACCACCTAAAAGAGATTCAACTTGCAAGAACATATAAACAAGATTTTAGATAAAAATATATAATAAATTACATAAAAAGTAAAGAAAGTCATAAATATAATATCTATCCAAGTCTAAGAAATAACACTTCTAAACTCATGTATTCTCCAAGATCATATATAACTTTTTTAACACTGTTGTCAAACTACTATGAGAGGGATAGAGGTAGGACATACTGCAATGATTAAAAAATGATCTTTTCAATATATTGTAAAATAATAAAATAAAAAGTACATGCAATTTTACAAATATATTGTAAATAGAGAACATGACTTACCTTGACGAAGGTATGCCAATCATGTGTTTTCAACCCTGGCCCAAAATCACCTTTTTTTGATACAAGACTGCTTATATTTGCAACAAATCCTATTGGAAATTTTGTTTTTTTATGACTTCTTTTAATCCATCACTTTGCTGCTCAGTTAATAACCAAGGAAAGGACCTCATATTTATGTGGTCTCCATTGCTATTTGATTCAATGAAAGTTTTCAGTGCATGATTGGATTCATGAATGTCATTACAAATTTTGGCAATTTTTTCTTTATCACACCTTCCATCCAATAGTTTCCATAGTGTCTCTGTTACATTCTTTCTAATATTCATAGCATCAAACAAATACATGATTGGGAGATCCTTGTAGTACGAAAACCTACTAAATTGACTAGGATAACTTTTTATTCCTTTAGGAAGTTGGTCATTGATGCCTTGACGACCTTCACAAGCATCAATAACATCATTAGTAAATAAAAGATAATATCAAAATATAAATTTCAAATAAAAATTATTAGATGGAATGACATTACCTTGGTGATTTAGTCTATCATATTCCAACTTCCATAGATGAGGTGTCAGTATTCATGGCCTTTATGTTGTCTCTTCTTTCCCATTAAAAAGATGTTTCTTGATATTTCGATACTTATGATTATTGTGGAGAAAGTGCCTAAACTCATCGAACACCTACTTTCCTAAACTTACTGAATGATGAGATTTCATCTTCGGACCACAAACTAGACATGCAAATTTACACTTTGTCTGAAGACCTAAAAGATACTATACAATTGGATCATGTACAATTATCATGTGCAACTTAAACATACACCAATAATGTGTAAGCACTATAACATACCAAAATTACATGACCTTAACATGAATATATAAGATGCCACAAAAATAAGTTAGCCCAAGGGTATCATGTATTGTCCATACAAGCATTGCATGGAATTGAAATTTTCTTTGTCCTATTGGTCTAGAGATGTCATACATAGTGACCCCATTCCATATAATCAACAACTCATCAATAAGGGGCTCAATATACACATTCATATCTTTAACTTGGTACTTACCTAGGTTAATGAACAAAAGCATTACATAATTATTATGACCATCTTGATGTTGTGTTTATAAATTAATTTAGATAAATATTAAATGAAAAAATATCGGGTACAATCATTGACAACATTATGTGCTCCCTCTTTATGGACATCCAAGGAGGAATGTTATTATTAATAACAAAAGCAGGCCACACTGAGTAAATAGATCTCATATCTCCAAATGGATTGACAACATTCGCTGCCACTGAAATCTTGAGATTACAAGGTTCTTCTTTAAAGTGTGGCCATGTTGTTTCTATGTCTTTAAATGAAGAACCATCCGCAAGCATTCACATAATGTCATCTTGACTTCTATTGCATGTATCATAATCCATAAATTATGCCAAGCTAGTGCACCTAAATAATCGTTGAAGATGTGGAATAATGGGATTGTACTGAAGAGTCTTGTGAGGCACCATTTTTGTTATTTGATCTGACTAATATCTACTAATATGAAAATTAGGGCATTCTATTTCAAATTCATGTTGTTTATGATATAGAATGTGATAATTGGGACATGCATTTATTTCTTGATACTTCATTCCAATTTGATTCATAATGGTAGATAATTCTCAATCCAAATGAGGCAGAATGTTTGATGGTGGTAACAAAAACTCACCTATCAACCTAAAACAAAAAATATTAAGTGTTAATATAATGAATTGTAATGGTATGATAACATTGAAGATGACAAAAATGACATACCTTGGCATACGTGACATTGCTACATTGGATAAACCATTCATAACCTTCAAGTTCACCAACAACACTATAGAGGAGAGAAGAGTTGTTTGGGAGCCTTGGTATAGGGGCTCATATGCCTTCTCAAGTATAGCTATATCAAGACCATCTTGATCATCATTATTAGATGTGCTAGTATCATCATCATGATCATCTTGATCAGCTACGCCAATATCATCTTCTCCAATCATGTCCTCTGGTACATTATCAGCTACACCAATACCATCATCTACAATTGTGTTCTTTGCCATAGGATCATCTTCTTCCATGGGAGTGTTATCATCTGCTTGATTATTCACACCTCTGTATTCCTCCAATTGGACATCCAAATTCACCAATCGACAAAAATCATGCCCCCCTTCAATGTGACCATGTTGCCTACAATGCTTCTAGGCTGTTTTGATTAGAATTCTTTGATTCTTTAAGCCCTTACACTTTTTGCAAGGACAATTACATTTATCAATGTCTTTTCTTTGGAATTGAGACCACAATCTAGCAATTGCCTCATTATTTTTTTCTAGGTTCATATTGCTAGGTGTGGACTTTCTTCACAGGCTATAAATATACAAAATGTAAACATACAAACATTAGTAGTATCTTGTATATAATAATAATAAAATAAATATTATAAAATTATACAAGATTTACAAATGCACGCATAAATCATTCTCGCTAGACCACAAAATATTTGAAAGGATAAGTATTTTTGGAGTTATTATTATTTTGAGAGTTACAAAAATCATCTCACTAGACTATTGAATCTGTGGATATTATTCTTGTTGTTGAAGTAAATCAAGAATGTGAAGTTGAAGCAATTACATCTAATTCATTATTGCCTATATATAGTCTGCTATTGTCTGGATATAATACACAAATATTTGTGTTGAATTTTTTTTTTTTTCATTGGATGAAGACTTTCATCTTTTATTTATATGAGTCTTTACCTCCCAAAAGACATGTCTCCGAGTTGGCTGACTAGGCATAGTTGGCCAACTAGCATATAACAAATTTATTTTAGTTCTAACAGATCCCTAGGGAAGTCACATGAACTATAAAGGTAAGTATTATAATTAGTAGACAAGGGTTCAAATTTTATCCAAGGAAGACTTTACTTCAATTTACACTTCAGTTTGTAATTAGAGATTATATTAGAGAATATATCCTGGAGTTGTACAATCAGATTGTCTAGTCTGTCAAGATATACAATATATTTTTGCAAAAGAAACTTGCAATTGAAGATAATAACACATCAGAATTTGGCATTGTAGTGGAGGTGATTCCTTAGCTAGTACACATTATTTCCTCTAAAGCTTCCAGATGACCTTTCTCTGGGAGCTGCAACCTGCATAGGGAAGATGATTGCATAAGTATCTATTACACCAATCATAAAAGTGAATCCATACTTCATCTTTTTAACCACTCTAAATTTCTCCAGGATACAATCAAATACATGTAAGAGAAAATTCCATAGAAATCCTACAATTACACTTTCATTTTCCCTACAAGTTGTCAAACATCATGGGAACCATTGGTAATTTCTCAAAATATTATGAAAATCAAAATAAGAAACTACTCATTTCACCTAATGAGTAATAGTTGAGGAGATAGTGCCTTGTAGAGAGTACATGATTATGGGACAGATTGTCAAAGTTCTTAAAAATGTATTAGTTTTTAAAAACCCTACATGTGCCCACAAGCAAAAACTACAATTGATGCATAGTCCACAAGCAAAAAACTACAATTTCATTTCAACCTAAGACCAGGGAAAGTCTAACAAATAGAACCAAAACTAAAACCAAGTGCAATTTCCTCACCATATTCTTATCTCAACTGCTTAAACAATAAATCTTTGTGCTAGGCAAAAAATAGTAGCTCATTTTAAACAATACAACCTAGCAGTAGACCAAAAGTAGTACCTTTGAGCTAAGATTAGCTTTTGTGAGGATCTAGAGACCAATCTAAATTTTCCCGGTCTCTGCTTTTCATATTTTCCATGTATACGAAGCTTGCAATGCACTCTTTCATGTTCAAGTTTCAATACACGTAGAAACGGAAATGATTCTCTCAAATGTTAATTGTCCCCTCTTCCTTCTCTGGAAGAACTAGCCTGAATTTGAGCACTTCTTTCTTACAGCTAGGTCAGAGCTAGCAAAGGCTAAGGAACTCTTGAGCTCTACAAAAGCTTTATGGATCATTTTTTCTTCTTGGTGGATGTTCTTCTTGCTCACAATGTTATTTTTTTTCTGCTAATGCTTCTATTGAAGCAGAAGAAATAACAGATTTCTTCGGTTGGCTGAGGAGATCCTCCCACAAAAGATGTACTATGGCATAAATGGTCCTTGATGGTGTATTTCCATTCTCATATATTGTGCCCTTGCAGATTAAAACTCTTCAACTTTCCATACTTGCTGGATTCAATTTTTTCAGCTTCCCCTTGTTCTTTTCTACTTTTGTTGATCTCAGTTTCAGTGACTCCATGAATGTCATGCCATTTTCCACAAAAGCTACAACCACCTATAACTCTTCAACCTTGACATCTTCATCATTAGCAGCCTACCCATCTACTTCACACTCATTAACGCTATCTTTTTAGCAATACAAAGAAAACTAAAAATCAATAACCCATCAAATAAATATCATGAAAAATCAAAGGGTTTTGTTCGATCCTTCACATTTCAAAATGCAAGAAAAGTAGAGGAAAATGGAATGTGAAGAAGACCCATTCTTGACATTCACCTTCTGGAAGAGTGGCCAACCATCGAAGCTTCATGTAACATGCTTCATGCAATATGCCACATTTTTAGCACCCTTTCTATTTTCATGATAATTTTTCTAAAAAAAAAGAAAAATACCATCTAGAATAAAACACACAGCCAATGAGAAAAAAGAAATTAAAAATGAAAAATTCACTTTAATAGAAATTTTCTTAAGAGCATAGTATAAAGGGAGAATGCACCATGTCCAAGGAGAAAACTAATATGAAAAAGGCAACTGAAAACATTAGTCCATGTCATTACAAATAATCTACATCTTAACACAAAGGATGCCCAAGAAGAATTTGAAACCACAAACTTTGAACAAATAAAATCCAGTAAGACTAAGGTCCTAAGTGCCATGTCATCAAAAGAGGTGCCCTGATTTCTAAACATAAGTGTCCTCATAAGCCTAAGGATTCAAAATATGGAGTAATATGATTTTAAGAAAAAAAAGGGTCTTGAATCTCTACCATAAGAGACATGTAAAGAACTTAAGACAAATCAATTTTCTGAGAGTCAAAGTTGTTATTGGTATTAAACAAAGATAAATTCCTATGACCATGAGGATTTCAAACAAAAACATGAGAACTTTTTAGTGAGAAGACATTAGGCTATTTAAAATACCTTTTTTTACAGTCAAAGGAGAAAAATCACATAATGTAATACTAATTTCACATACATGATGAAAATTTGAAATTTAGAAACCTGATTAACCCCAACTACCTGAATCATAGATGACATGTCAAACAACTTATCTTCAAGTCTGTACTCATGCATCACCCAGTTTCTCCAATTTGCAAGGGAGGAGCCGGTCTAACTTGTGATATACTAGAGTCTTTTTCATTCCAACATGTCATTTCATTGGAGACTGATGAGAAATTGAATATATTTTATTGTCTTAATTTCCAGTGGTTTTTTAGTGACCAACTTTTGTTGATTGCTCCTGCTTATGTCCATTAGTATATTTTTTGCCCCTACGATTGAAAAAAGTACCATTGCAAATCTCAACTTTGTAGGAAAGATTTTATTGCATTCAACATTGTATGAAAAAAAATTGCCTCTTAAGCATTCATTGCACATTGATTCAAGTCAATTGCTTTCAATAAGAAAAAAAATTCCTAACCCATAATCATCATCTAAATGTAATTCAGTTTCCAAGCTTAATTACTTGTAAATATCTAAAACATGATACTTAGCAACAAAATATTTTGGAAAAACATATGATGAAGATTTTTTTTCTTTTAAATCTTTAATGGACTATGAAAATGTTCTGATCTCAAATCAGAGCACTTCTTGATTAAGCTTTCTTACATGGCTATTTATGTGTGTGTTGACATTTTATCATTTAGGGTTTAACCACTTTTTTCTTTAGTATGATGCATCTCATTTGTAATTGAATGTACTTCCAGCCCCATTGACATAAATTAGTGATTTGTAAGCATTGAACTAAGTCATTTCATTTCCTTCTTTCTGATGTAAAAATTTAGAGTCGGCTAAAAAGGATGAATGACTTACCTAGTAAATCCCAAGGCTCATACTTGTATAAATCAATCTCTATAATGGCTTCAACTCTAGGCAGTTGACCACTCACTTTTCCACTCACTTTTCTCTTCAAATAGCTAACTAATAAGCTCTACATCATTGTGGTGGAAATGAAACACGAACATTGAAAGAACTTGACCCATTCAAGCAAATTGTACAAAATCTAAATTTAAATTCTTTAAAATTAAAACTTAAATTCTTGAGAATTGAACTTATTAAGGAACTTCAAAGTCAGTAGATGGAGGTTATGAATGAAGTAATAAACTATGAGTTGTGTTTGATAATAAACTACAACTAGCCAAAAAGTTCTGTAGAAATGCAAGAGACAACTAAGCAAAACAAATAGATAATTAAGCAAACTGGACTATGTTAAAACACATACAGTAATAAACCCTTAAGGCTGTCAAATCCAGAGTTTCTTAGGGCTTGGTAAATGTACTAGTCTAATCTTTCCATTACAAAAGAATCCATAAAGAGCTCTTCTTGATACCAACAATGATCCTTTTGTCATTCTCTCCATATTTTCTCCTTGTGAAGTAAACTTCTCAAAATTTCGACCATTATTCATAATCTAGTTTGTGAAAATTTAAATTAAGAAAAAAATTAAAAGTAAACATTTTTCCTATGACAGTAAAAGATACAGTCATCACCATAAAGATAAAATCTTATATCATTAATATAAATCAAAACTTGCAAAATCTACCTCAAAAGAAACACAGAGAAAATATAATCGTAACAAGCCTCAATAGGTCCTACAGACCATTTTGAACTACTCAATATATCTCTCATATAACACTTGAATGAGTTCCAAAAATTTATCCAACATTTCTACAATTCATATTTAAGACAATTGACCTTCAACAAGTCACTGTATAATCCTTAAGAAATTATGGGTATGTGCAGGATCATGGTATGCCAAAAAGTGGTGATGTGAAAAAGAAGTGCTAATTGAAAGACTCTTTGAAAAACAACTATAACTTTCAAACAATATAAGATTTTTGAAATTTGGAATATACATCACATTCTATGCTTCACCTAATACAATAATAATAATCAATTCTTTCAATTTGATGAAGTTTAGACTAAGTTAAGGTGGTTAGACATGAGAGTTTTTATATTCAGAAAAATTTGTAGCAGAAAAATCATAATTAATTATTTACTTGGAAAAAAAATACAAAACAATATTATACATCACATCCAGACATGAGTCTACTACTTTTATCTAGAATCTTATAAAGAAATATTATCATTTGATTTTGTTTAGTGTGTTCAGACATACACCTACTTGTTATCTTTCTAGTCCTGATTGATAGACTTATTAAAAAATAGCTATAACTTTCAAACTATATAGAATTTTTGAAATCCAAAACATGTGTCACATTATATGCTTTTCCTACTACAAGAAAAATAAAAAAGGTTTTCATTTTGATAAAGTATAGACTAAGTTAATGTGGTCAGACATGAGAGTTTTTATATTTTGGAAAAGTTGTAGAAGAAAAATCATAATTAATTATTTACTTAGAAAAAAATTAAAAAAAATATGTGTCACATCTGAAAATGAGTCTACTACTTAAATCTAGAGTCTTATAAAAAACAAATTATCATTTGATTGTGTTTAAGGTGGTCATACATACACCTACTTCTTATTTTTTTCCTGAAAATTTCATACTTCTACATTGAAATTTAAAATTTTCAACATATAGAATAATTATTTTTCAAAAAAGGCCTATTATCTTAGAAACTAAATTCAATTTTGTACAAATTCTCTTCTTGCATATTTTTGATATAATATTTATAACTTGTTCAAATTTTTATGTCAACTTTCCTAAACCTGATTTTCTGAATTTTCATTGCCACTTAAGAGCCTAGTTTGGCATACCATGATCCTACACATACCCTTATACCCATGATAAATTTTACATAATTTCTAAAAATTCAATTCTACCATAGAAGATATAAATCCACATAAATCTATCATAGTGAACTTCTTAAACAAGACAATATAGTGAGTACCAAGTGTTATAAAGAGATCAAACATAAATACTTAATATAATATTACAAATGGTTAAAAACATCTCTTAATATTAGACATTTAATAGAATTCCTCCTTGGCTGAGATTCTTGGCCAAGTCCCACTATGAATCCAAAATCACCTTACCAAGTAGTATTCATGTTAGGATCTTATCTCATCAGCCTATCACAAAATACTCATTGTAATTCTTGCTAGCTATAAATTCTAAGAATTCCACTAGCATCATATAAAATATGCAACTAGATTTAGCTATAACATAAAAGCATCACTATAAATCCACATAAATTATACTAACTATGATGTCCATAGATTCCACTAAACCCATGAAAGATGAAGCATAGAACATACATCTTACTAATTGGGCATGGTCCAGAAGCAAAAACTACAATTTCATTTCAACCTAAGACTAGGGAAAGTCTAACAAATAGAACCAAAACTAAAACCAAGTGCAATTTCCTCACCATATTCTTAGCTCAAGTGCTTAAACAATAAATCTTTATGCTAGACAAAAAATAGTAGCTAATTAAAAATAATAAAACCTAGCAGTAGACCAAAAGTAGCACCTTTGAGCTAAGATTAGCTTTTGTGAGGATCTAGAGACTGACTTGAATTTGCTTGGTCTTTGCTTTTCATATTTTCCATGCATACAAAGCTTGCAATGCACTCTTCCGCATTCAAGTTTCAATGCACATAGAAATAGCAATGATTCTCTCAACTGTTAACTATCCCCTCTTCCCTCTTTGGAAGAACTAGCCTGAATCTGAGCATCTCTTTCTCATAGCTAGGTTAGAGCCAGCAAAGGCTAAGGAACTCTTGAGCTCTACAAACGCTTTACAGATCATTTTTTTCTACTTGGTGGATGTTCTTCTTGCTCATAGTATTATTTTCTTCTGCTAATGCTTCTATTGAAGCAGAAGAAATAACATATTTCTTGGGTTGGTTGAGGAGATCCTCCCACAAAAGATGTGCTAGGGTAGAAATGGTCCTTGATGGTGTATTTCCATTCTCATATATTGCACAGATTAAAACTCTTCAAATTTCCATACTTGCTGGATTCAGTTTTTTTAGCTTCCCCTTGCTCTTTTCTACTTTTGTTGATCTCAATTTTAATGACTCCACAAGTGTCGTGCCATTTTCCACAAAAGCTACAACCACTTGTAACTCTTCAACCTCGACATCTTCATCATCAACAGCCTAGCCATCTTCTTCACACTCATGAATGCTATCTGTTCATTAATACAAACCAAACTAAAAATTAATAACCAATCAAACAAGTATCATACAATATCAAAGGGTTTTGTTCGATGCTTCATGTTTTGAAATGCAAGAAAAGCATAGGAAAATGGAATGTGAAGAAGACCCGATCTTGACATTTGCCTTCTGGAAGAGTGGCCAACTGTCGAAGCTTCATGTAACATGCTTCATGCTATATGCCATGGTTTTAGCACCCTTTTTATTTTCCTGCTAATTTTTCTAACAAAAAAGGAAAAATACCACCTAGAATAAAACACACAACCAATGAGAAAGAAGAATTTTTTTTAAAAAAATCACTTTAATAGAAAATTTTCTTAAGAGCATAGTATAAAGGGATAATGCACGATGTCTAAGGAGAAAACTAATATGAAAAAGGCAACTGAAAACATTAGTCTCCTACCTTAATGACACGGACTAATAAATACGATGCATCTATACTATTTTATTGGCAAGAATAATATTAATATAGGTAAATATGAAAGAGAATAATCTAATAGGAGACCCTGAGTGAATCCAAAAGAAAACATTGAACAAGGGAGCTCATATTCTAAGAGGAGTTTAGATAGTGGCCTAAAGGCAAGAGTACCTTCTAGATGTTAAGAAGCTTATCCAACAAAAAGTTTCTAATAAATCTAAAGCACTTTGTCTAATTATCACTTATAGGCTTATGTTAACACCTATAAGGACCTATACGTGTGGGGAAAGATTACCTCCATTATAGGCTCATATTAAAGAACATTGTGTGAAGATAAGATGTTCTCAAAAACTCATCCTTGAGAGGCTTAAGCCTTGCAAACCCCATCCTGCAAGTTCAGACTTAAGCCTTTGCAAGCCCTAGAATGAGTGAATACATTCTACGATTCATCCTATACCCATTTTGGTTCTATCTCCCCCAAATTAGCCAAGTTGTCAGCTATATCATTTCCTTCTCAAAAAATATGATTTATCATATAATGTTTAAAGAAGGAGAGAATATCCATTATTTGGTTTACCATACTATCTAACTACCAGTTTGAGCTTTGTCCCTTTCTTATAGCATTCATTACTAATGATGAATCTCCTTCTATTTCTATCCTATCTAGACCCAACTTATGACACACTTTAAGGCCTTCTAGCAATGCGATAAATTCAGTTACATTATTAGTGCGTATACGTATAGGTCCAAATAATTGGTAAAAAAGTTTCTTATTGCAGTCATGAATGGAACATCCTATACCTGCAATACCTAGGTTACCTCTAAAAGTCCCGTCAAAGTTCAATTTATACCAACCATTTGCTAGGGCTCTCTAGAAACATTCCTTCATCAAAAGAATTGACTCTTTTTTCTTAAATTCACCAACAGGAGGAATTTTAAGCCTTGCCCATCTATTTCTAATGTTATCATCCCATGAAGTGAATCTTGCTTTTTTCATTTGGAGATTACTTTTATTTATGGTCTCCACAATAGAGGCTTCCATTCTATTTGAGAATTGGACAAAACTCATTTCTGATTCCTTAAAGATTCTTCTGTTGTATTCTTTTCATATCTCCCAAATTATTAGAGAGGGGACCACTATCCAAATATTTCCATAGAGATTTATACCTATGTTTCTTGGCTAAAACTTAAATAGCTCCCTAATAGTGTTAGGTAGTGCTGACTTCCAATTTAGTTTGAGCATTAGCCAAATCCAAAATTTGTTTGAGAATTCACAATTTAGGAAGATATGATCTACAATTTCTTCCATTTTTGTAAACAAAACACATCTAGAAGGCCCATAGAACCCTATTTTTATGAAAATTTCCACTATTAGGATATTGTGCTATAGTGCTAACCAAGAAAAGATTCTTGCCTTTGGCATGCATTCCTTATTCCAATAGAGATCCAATGAGAGCTTCGAATTAGTAAAGTTGTGGGACCTATAGAAAACTTCGTACCCATATTTTATATTATACTCTCCTATCTTTGAACCTATCCAAACTATCCTATCTTCCTTCAAACTTGGAGAAATAAGTCTCTCTGCAAGGATTTCTATTAGTTGAGTTCTGAAAAGAGGAGGGATCACTAAATCATCATCTATATTCCAATTCCACCCCAAAGTTAGATTGCACTTCAGAATGTTCATATAGTCTCTAACATAGATTCCCATTCTATTCTTGAGAAGGTCAATAGAATTATGGTCCTCAATCAGATTTTGAAGGATAGGGTATCCACCCCAAGAGTCTTCCCAGAACAATGCCTTTCTCCTATTCCAAATATTTCAGGACACTAGACTACTAATAATAGGCCTGCATTCCTTTATAAAATTCCAAAATCTAGATCCCCTTGGAGGATCTTCATGATGAAGAATACTCAAAGGGTCATTACCTTTCAAATATTTATTCCTAATGATTTTCACCCATCTTGTCTTAGGCTCTTTAATCATCTTCCTTATCATTTTAGTGCCTAGCACAAGATTTTGATCTTTAATGATTTTGAGATTAATTCGCCCATCCTTCTTTACCCTACAGATCTTATTCCTAGCAGCCAAGGAAATCCTATTTTTGTCTGAACCTCCCTGCCAAAAAAATCTTCTTAACAATTGATTAAGTTTCTTATCAGTCTCTGATGGCATTTTACAACCAGACATATGAAAAATGGAGACTGATGACAGAACCGACCACAAAATCATTTCCCTACCTGCCAATGAAAGCCACTTCCCTTTCTAGGAGACAAATTTATTTTCAACTTTAGCAATAACCTCCTTCCATAAAAGTGGTTTCTTACTACCTTTATCCAGAGGTTGTCCTAAGTATTTACTTGGGAATGAGCCTTCTTTAAACTCTAGAATGTTTAAGATTTCTTCTTGTAGATCATCTGACGCATTAAAGAAAAAAAAATCTTTGATTTATCAAGTTGCTAATTAGCTACCTAGAGGCTTATGAGTAATTCTTAAGGATGTTGTTAATGGATCTTGCCTCTACTGGGTTAGCTTTCCCATAGAGCATTGTATCATCTACAAATTGTTGATGAGTAGTTGGCTTTATGTTGCTAGTAACTCTTAAAATTGAAATGTTATTCACTATCCTAGCCTTGCTCAGTGATCTCCCTAATGCTTCTTCCATAATTATAAACAAAAAGGGTGAGAGGGGATCCCCCTGCCTAAGGCCACAGGAAATTTCAAAGAAACATTTTGGAGAGCCATTGATTAAGAAATAAACTCTGGGGGTAGAAGTACATTCATATATTAAAGTAATCCACTATTTAGCAAAGCCAAAGGCCTCCAAACATTTGCATAGGAATCTCCAATCCAATCTGTCATAAGCCTTTTTTATATCTAACTTTATTAAGAAGCTCAGAACCCTATTACATTGTATCGAGTGGATTACCTCCTGGGCTATGATTACTCCATCCATAAATGATCTACCTAGCATAAAGCTAGTTTGTTCCTCGGAGATAATATCAGGGAGTATCTTTTTTAGTCTATTTTCTAAAGTTTTAGTAAAGAATTTATAAATAGAATTACATAAAGAGATTGGTCTAAATTTGTCTAGGCTTACTGCATTTTCTACTTTGGTTATTGTGGCCAAGAAAGTATTGTTCATTTCCTTTATAAGTCATCTTGAATTTCTAATACTCTCTAAAACATCCAGAACATCCTCCCCTAGGAAGGACCAACAAATTTGATAAAAGAAAGTAGGTAAACTGACGCAGGGGCAGGGTAGATACAAGCAGAATCAAGCAGAATTGAGTCCACTTGAATCCACAACAAGCCCTTTCTCAAAGTTACACAGTAGAAGAAATATAATATCACATGAAATCAATGGAAACACAATGGATATGAGACAATCAACTGGCAGCAACAATAGAGAATTATATTATTTCTTTCAACATGCCCGGCTGTGAGGCCTTCCGGGTTTCGGCCTGATACAATGAGAATTATGAATTCAGAATTATAGCTTGCATCCTATCTTTTTCTCAAATGATTTATCTTGATAATCCTTCCTATATCTTTCCCATCATCCTCTACTACTTCAATCTAGACCCCTTATATAGCCAGCTAAGCCACAGGTTAGCCAGTCAGGCATTTAATTATAATATAGGTCTAGTCTCAAGATTTAAACCAAAACTAATGCTAGAATGAATATAAATTGATGTTCCTTTGGATTTAGGTCCTAAATTGACCCAATAAAATTCCTTTAAGTTTTAAAGGTCCCATATGAGCACACAGAACATCGCAAGAAGAAACACCACACGTTTCACCCAAAAACTTGTAGGAAATAGGTCCTGAGGCAAAATAGGCATAACTTTTTACTCATAATGAATTGGAGTTTGTGCTCTTTGGAAATGATATTAATTTAGGTCCACTTTAATTCCTTAAGTTAACAAAATAAAATTCATTATAGATCAAGGTCACCAACATGAACAATCAGCACCAAAACTGCAGTAACAGCTCAGACCTGAAAGCTAGCAGAAAATAGGTCCTGTGCCAAAAAGACCATAACTTTTGACTCATAATGAATTGGAAGCTGTGCTCTTTGGAAATGATATTAATTTATGTCACCTTTAAGCCCTTAAGTGAGAAAAATAATATTCCTTATGGATCAAGAGAACCAACATGAACAATCAGCACCAAAACTACAGAAAAACACTGTTCTGATAGCGATGAAAATAGCTGTAACTTTGAAACAGTCCATCCAAACTTGATGTGCTCATAGGAGAAGGTTCCAAAATAGGTCCCAAAAATAATTTAATCTTCTCACACCATGAAAATATCAAATTCAAATATTATAAAGAAAACTACAGCAAACAGGTACAGAAATCAGAAAATGTTCTTGGTTGATGGAAGATTGCCAAAGACCCAAGATGCTCCTGCATCAGACACCTAGGGTAAATAAAGAACTGATGTCCACATTAGGCACTACTCATACTCTGACTTGAATCATAAAGATCCAACTCATCTTTTTTAATCCATGAACTATCCTCAACTGGCTTGTCTTTCCACTGAACTAGATATTCCATGTAGTCTTTTCCTCTTGTACTCTTGCCAACTTTGCTATTCAAGATCTTTTCAATGCTATTGATATTCTTCTTAGGATAGTCTGGATCATCTTCTATCTCATCATTTGATTTAAAGTACTCAAATATATCAGCAATTTTGAATATAGGTTATATATCCATGTCCTCTGGCAATTCTACTTCATAAGCATTTCCACTGTCAAACTTCTTCAGAATCTTACAAGGTCCAAACTTCTTCATTTTCAGCTTGTTGTAGGTACCAACTAGAAATCTATTATTCTTCAAATGAATCATAACCTCATCTCCAACTTCAAAATATTTATGTCTCCTTCTCTTGTCTGCTCTTTGTTTATATTTTAGATTACTGTCCTCCAAATTCTTTTTAACTTCATCATGTAAAGTTCTCATGTATTTTGCAAAATAATTAGCTTCAGCACTTCTTCTGGTCTCAGAAGGTAAATCTCTCAGCTCTGTGGTTCCCTTAGGATGAAATCCATTAACAATCTCAAATGGTGTCTTCTTAGTGCTTCTATTCACTGAATTATTATATGCAAACTCTGCTTGTGCCAAAATCAAATCCCAATTAGCAGGTTTCTCTCCAACTAAACATCTCAACAAGTTTCCCAAAATTTTGTTCACAACTTCAGTCTATCCATTTGTCTAAGGGTGAAACGTAGAACTAAACTTCAAATCATTATTCATCTTCTTCGAAAGTGTCCTCCAAAAATAACCAGTAAACTTAGTATCTCTGTCTGAAACAATAGATTTAGGAAAACCATGCAATCTTACCACTTCCTTGAAGAATAATTCAACTACATGCAATGCATCAGATGTCTTCTTACAAGGTATGAAATGAGCCATCTTAGAAAATTTATCAACCACTACCAAAATAGGATCATTACCTCTCTGAGTTCTAGGCAATCTAAGAACAAAGTCCATACTCACATCTTCCCAAGGTCTATCAGGTACAGACAAAGGTGTATACAATCCTAAATTCTGACTAGTTCCTTTTGCTGTTTGGCAAATTCTGCAACCTCTAACCATTCTTTGTACATCTCTATAAATCTGTGGCCAAAAGTATCTATCTGAAATCAAATTCATTGTCTTATCAATCCCAAAATGTCCAGCAAGTCCACCACTATGTTTCTCCTTCATTATGTTCTCTCTCATAGATCCTCTAGGTATGCACAACTGAACTCCTTTAAACAACATGTCTTCTTGAATGAAATAATCAAACCACTTATCACTCACTATGTGTTCTTTACAAGCTTTCCAAGGCTCTGAAAAATCAGTGTCAGCCTCATACAAATAGTTCAAATCATCAAAACCAAGTACTTCAACTCTCATTTCTGTCAACAAATTTCTTCTTCTGCTCAAGGCATCAGCAACCTTATTTGACTGTCCAGTCTTATGCTTCAATGAAAAGGGAAAATTCTACAAGAACTCAACCCACTTCATATGTCTCTGATTTAACTTATTCTGAATTCCTAAATACTGCAAAGCTTTATGGTCAGTATACAACACAAAATCTTTAGGCATCAAATAATGTCTCCACTTCTTCAAAGCTTGAACAATAGCATAGAATTCCTAGTCATAAACTAAATATTTTCTCTTAGCATCATTCAACTTTTCACTAAAGAAAGCTATAGGTTTTCCTTCTTGACTCAAAATAGCTCCAATTGCACTACCACTAGCATCACATTCAACTTGAAAAACTTTATTAAAATCAGGCAAAGCAAGTGTAGGCAACTCTACAATTCTTTGTTTCAATGTTTCAAAACTCCTTTGTGCTCCATGTGTCCATTTGAAATCCTTTTTATCTCCTCTCATAGTTTCAGTCATTGCATTACAGATAGAACTAAAATTTTTGATGAACTTCCTATAAAAACTTGCCAATCCATGAAATGATCTTACCTCTCCAACATTCTCTGGTGTAGGCCAATCAAGTATAGCTCTCACTTTCTTAGGATTCATCTTTAATCCATCAGCTAAAATTACAAAACCAAGGTACACAATATCTTCTTTCATAAATGAACATTTCTTCAAATTAATCAGCAACTTTTCTTCCTTCAATCTCTACAATACTTGTCTAATATGTTCAAGATGTTCCTCCTTACTCTTACTGAATATCAAAATGTCATCAAGATATACAATCGCAAACTTACCCAAGAATCTTTTTAGAACTTCATTCATCAACCTCATAAAATTACTAGGTGCATTAGTCAAACCAAAAGGCATAACCAACCATTCATACAAACCTTCAGTAGTCTTAAAAGTAGTTTTCCCTTCTCTGATCCTTATCTGATGATATCCACTTTTCAAATCAATCTTTGTGAAATACTTTGCTCCACTTAAAATGTCCATTATGTCATCCATCCTAGGCAAAGGAAATCTATACTTTACTATTATCTTATTTATAGCTCTAGAATCAGTGCACATTCTCCATTCTCCATTCTTTTTAGGTGCTAATACAATAGGTACTGTGCAAGGACTCAGACTTTCCCTAATCAAACCTCTTTCAAGAAATTCTTGCACTTGTCTATTCAATTCAGTCTTTTCATTAGGTGTCAACCTATGTGGTGATTTATTAGGCAAACTAGCTCTAGGTATCAAATCCATACAATGACTTATACTTCTCATAGGTGGTAAACCATCAGGTACATTATTAGAAATGATGTCATAAAATTCATTCAATAAAGGCTTAACTTCAGGTGAATGTTCTAACTCATCTTGTTTCTCAGTCTTTCTTGGAATAAAAGCAAAGAAAACATTCTGTTCTTTCATTTCTCTTGCAAACTTTTTACCATCAACCAAACATACTCTGACTGTGGTACAATGACTTTCATCAAACTTCTGTATCAAAGGCAACAACACTTGTTTCTTTCCATCCATCCAAATAGTATATTGATTCAATCTACCATCATGCAAAGCTTTCCTATCATACTGCCAAGGTCTACCCAAAAGAATATGACAACAATCCATAGGCATAATATCACACAAGACTTCATCATGATAATTCCCAATTTTGAATTTAACAAGGCATTGTTCACTTACAAGTAGTTTATGCTCCTTCTATATCCAAGCAATATGGTAAGGCTTAGGATGTTTCAATCTTTGCAACTGCAATTTGCTAACCAGCTCTTTAGATGCCAAATTATCAAAACTTCCACTATCAATGATTACCTTGCAACATTTATCAGCGATCTTACATGTGGTTCTGAACAAACTTTTCCTCAAAATAGGTTCCTCATCAGCTTCTTCATTCCACAAGATCCTTCTTAGCATCAAGTTCTCACCATGTTCAGGTTCATTAGACATTTCCTCAACTTCTTCACAAGCCAAATTATTTCTACCATTACCTCCAGTCTTCTTTCCAGAGTTAGTACATTCAAAAGCTCTATGTCCTTCTTCACCACATTTGTAACAAGTACCTTTAAACCAAGATTTCTCTTCCCTTCTACCATTATTTTTATTCCTAGAGTAATGAGTATAGCTACCTCTAGAGTAATTACCTCTTTTAGTAGGCTCATCTTTCCATCCTTTATCTTGCACTGAATTTTTAGATCTGCTACTTTCTCCATTAGATCTACCTCTACTTCTCTGAAATCTGCCAACTCTTCCACTTTATCTTTGATCATGTCTTTTTCCAATCTTTCTTCAGCCTTCAAAGAAAATTGGTATGCTTCTTCCACACTATCAATCTTCACATAACTAATCTCATCTTAAATAGATGTCCGTAGGCCATTTAGATATCTAGCCACCTTCTCAACTTCATCATCCACATGTCCAGATCTGATATCTGATTTGTAAAATTCCTCAGTATATTCTTTCACACTCATGTCCTTTTGTCTCAGATTTTGCATCTTTCTCATCAGACTAACTTGGTAGTTAGCTAGAAGAAACTTCTTCTTCATCTTTCCAAGCATCTTCATCCATGTTTTGATCTTTTCTTTTCCTCTCTTTTGTCTCTCAGTTTGCAAATGATACCACCAAAGAGATGCATGCCCTTTCAACTTTGTGACTGCTATCTTAACCTTTTTATTATCAGGAGTACCTTCATACTCAAAGTATTTATCCATCTCAAAGATCCAATCCAAAAGTGTATCGGTCTCAAGTCTTCCATCATAGCAAGCAACTTCAACTACAGGTTTGGAGTTAGCCTTAGACAAAACTCTCAAAAGTCTTTCCTCATCTTGTTCAACTTCAGGTTTAGCATTAGGTGCTGCTTCTTCTTCTTCATCACTAACATCTTCAAGATGTACTCCTCTTCTCTGGGCTATCTCTGTAGCTTCAAGCCTAGTTGCAATTTGCCTCAACATATCCATGATAACATTATCATTTCCTCTACCACAAACCATCTTGACAATCAGGTTCCAACAACATCATAACCTTCTACAAGTTATAGGTTAGATCTCAAATCTTCCACCCTACAACCAAATCCAATAAGGTTCTCCATGATCCAATCCATAAGAAAGAACTCGCTCTAATACCACTTGACGTAGGGGCAGGGTAGATACATGTAGAATCAAGAAAAATTGAGTCCACTTGAATCCAAAACAAGCCCTTGCTCAAAGTTACACAATGGAAGCAATATAATATCACATGAAATCAATGGAAACATAATGGATATGAGAAAATCAACTGGCAGCAACAACAGAGAATTATATTATTTCTTTCAACATGCCCGGCTGTGAGGCCTTCTGGGTTTCGGCCTTATACAATGAGAATTATGAATTAAAAATTACAGCTTGCATCTTATCTTTTCCTCCAATTATTTATCTTGATAATCCTTTCTATATCTCTCCCATCATCCTCTACTACATCAATCTAGACCCCTTATATAGCCAGCTAAGCCACAGGTCGGCCAGTTAGGCATTTAATTACAATACAAGTCCAGTCTCAAGATTTAAACCAAAAATAATGCTAGAATAAATATAAATTGATGCACCTTTGGATTTAGGTCCTAACTTGACCCAAGAACATTCCTTTAAGTGTGAAAGGTCCCATATGAGCACACAGAACATCGCAAGAAGAAACACCACACGTTTCACCCAAAAATTGGCAGGAAATAGGTCTTGAGGAAAAATAGGCATAACTTTTTACTCATAATGAATTGGAGTTTGTGTTCTTGGGAAATGATATTAATTTAGGTCCAATTTAAGTCCTTAAGTGCACAAAATAAAATTCCTTATAGATCAAGTTCACCAACATGAACAATCAGCACCAAAACTGCAGTAACAGCTCAGATGTGAAAGCTGGCAGAAAATAGGTCCTATGCCAAAAAAGCCATAACTTTTGACTCATAATGAATTCAAAGCTTCTCTATTAGGTAATGATATTAATTTAGGTCCCCTTTAATCCATTAAGTGCACAAAATAATATTCCCTATAAATCAAGAGAACCAACATGAACAATCAGCACCAAAACTATAGGAAAACACTGTTCTGACGGCAAGGAAAATAGTTGTAACTTTGAAACAGTCCATCCAAAATTGATGTGCTCATAGGAGAAGGTTCCCAAATAGGTCCCCAACATGATGTAAGATTCACACAACATGAAACTATCAAATGAAAATATTATAAAGAAAACTACAGCAAACAGGTACAGAAATCAGAAAATGTTTTTGGTTGATGCAAGATTGCCAAAGACCCAAGATGCTCCTGCATCATAAACCGTTTGGTCTTGGGGATTATCTAGGTGTAATTGGTTTAAAGGGTAAGTGCACAAAGATGGGGGACCAAAAAGGGGGTATAAGATGCCACTCTTTTCCTGAAATCAACAAACTTTGAACTTCAACAAGAAATTAAAGATAGTTAGACTCAAGATTTTAAGATGCAACAAGAACAAGAGTTGTAATACTCTGAATCTAGTTCCTAAACTACTAATTTATTTTAAAAATGGTGTAGATTAAAGCCCTCAAAAAGGGGGAGCACAAAAAGTGGTCCTATTTTTTGTGAAAAAACATAACATAGTGTCTAGTGTGCTCCCCCTAAAATGTTAACTTTTTTTTGAATTTTTTTAATCGCTCCAGTGAGAAGTTAGCTAACACCACATAGTTTATCCAAAAAAAATTTGCTAATTTTTTGATGAATGTATAATTTTTGATGAATTTATGAATTGCACACATCCTGAAAACATGAAATTTCTATGTGGTCCCCCTAGAAATCATTTAAAACTAATAGAAAAAATATATCTATTTTTAAAGTGTGTAGAATGGAGTCTAGTTTCTAAAAATGTAACTTGTTGCAAAATTTGATGAACGAGCCAAAATCTATGCTCAAAATACTACACATTGGTTTTTTACAAAAAATGGACATACACATAAAAGAAATTAGAGATGAAAAACTTAACATAATCAAAATTTGAAAAATAAATTATATGCTTAGATAGCTAAGAGATAGATTTGCAATATCACATCATCTGATTTTTACATTATTGAACCATGAGTAAACCTAACAAAGAGCACACAAATAAAGTTGTCATTTTTTTGTATGTCTACTAGAAAATATGCCTTAGGCCTATTTGAATCCTCCAAGTCTTTGGGTTGGATCTCCAAGGAAAATCCAAGCCTTAGGATTAGTAAATTCTAATGCCTTACGAAGTGCATGTGCCCTATAGGGTGTGCACACTGTGGAAATCTATGACTTTGATAGGGCAAGCGTGCTATAGGGCATGCACCCTATTTAAGTCATAGATTTCAATTATGAGGAGAAATAGTCAGAGTGAGGAAGATCTCTCTCTCTCTCACACACACACACACACATCACCCTCTCTCTCTCTCTCTTTCTCTCACTCTCTCCTCTCCTCTTTCTCTCTCACATCACCCTATCCCCCTTATCTCTCTCTCAACCTCTCTATCTCCCTTCTCTCTCTCTCTCTCTCTCTCTCTCTCTCTCTCTCTCTCTCTCTCTCTCTCTCTCTCTCTCTCTCTCTAGTTTTGCATAAGGCGCATGCCCTATAGCACTTGAGCGCTATGTAAGAATATGGACTACATTTTTGTGTTTTTGCATAGGGTATGTGTGCTATAGCGCATGCGCGCTATGTAAGACTAAAAAAAATGGTCTTATGTGTTAAAGATCTCGTGAAAGAGGCCAAATTTTTCTATATACTATCTAGTTTCTACATTTTATCCAACAAATATTCACTTTTCAATGTCTTGAAGGTGACAGAGAAGCATATTATATCAATTTGCACCATCTTTTTGTTCAAAAATCAACTTCAAATTGTGAAAGTCAATCATTCTTCACTGAAATTTATCGATTGAGGTAAGTTTTTAAATATTTTACATGTTAAATGTGAATAAAGAGTCTTTTGGTTTATAATTGGTAAGATATAGACTTGTTGAATACATAGTTTTCTATAATTTTAATAAATTTATTATAGTCAATTCATATGTAGAAATCATCATCATGCCGAGAAAATGAGCAAAGACTTTAACATCGAAAGAGCATGAAAGAGAGAAAGAGAAGAAAAGGGAAAGAATGAGACAACTCCGTGAAGAAAAAAAATTGGATACCATAGAAGAAGATTTTTCTTTGGATGAGGAACATGAAATATCAATACAAAGTAAGAGAGAATTGGAATTGGAAAAAAAAAGAAAATGAATGAGAAACTTGTGCGTAACAAGACAATTGAATTATGAAGATGTGCACACATCATCTATGAGTTCCCAAGTTGAAGAGACATCATCATACAATGTTGGAGGCACACCATTGTCTACTTCTAAAGGTGTGGGCACACCCTTGTATCATGTTGAAGGCACACCATCATCTACATCCCAAGGTGTATGCACCCCCTTGTTTCATGTTGAAGGAACACCATTGTCTACATCCCAAAATGGAGGTACACAATTATATCATGTTGAAGGAACACCATTATCTACATCCCAAGGTGTAGGCACAACATCATGTCATGTTGAAGGCACTCAAGATGGTATGAAATTTACACATAATATTTTTGATGCTCCTAGAATTATTTATAGACAACCAAAATATTTGATTGGTACTAATACTAACATTTTAGAAGCAATGCCTGACAAGATTCCAAAGCATACTTGTCAAAGAAATGCTAATTGTATTTGGAGATCATTTTTTGAGAATTTAAACATGATAGAAAGATGTCAAATATTTGTTGAAATGATGAGAAATCTAAAATTTAGGCCCATCATGAAGATTCTTGGGCTAAGAACGATGGATGAGTCAAGTGAAAAATCTATTGTAAAGAATCTAATGACTACATATGAGAGTGTGTCTTCTACATCATGCATGAAAGATAGAAATGTCACATGACATGTACTTACATCAATAATAGTAATGTCTCAAATGAAGAAATATTGACTCATTAGAAAGACAAGCAAAACATTGAAAATAAGTAGAAAGTCTCTAATGAGAGCCTTCAAAAGGCATCAAAGAGTGGAAGATTCAAATAGAAATGAGCTATGGACATTTTTTGATAGACTACTGTGAAAAGATAAAGCAGTTGTTGAAGCTTTGAAATCCTTGATTGAAGATTTTTGGAAGAATAACACACGGGTATCTCCTAATCAAAGAGATGTTGTAAGGAGGATTGGTAGTCGAATTCGTGTTCCACATCCAAAACATTTTTTGGATTCAACTCAAACACAATCCTTTAAAAAATTTATGCATATGTATCCTCAAATTAAAATTAGTCAAAGATATTTTGAAATTTTAAAACCTTTTTATGTGAAGATAAATCACACACACACAACTTGTTGTAGGGTACATATTGAATTTTCTAACCATTTTGAAGTTTATAAGAATATATATGTGTAGATTTGCACTCTAACAATATTTTGCAAGATTGTAACATAAATGTCCCACCTAGATCTTCAAGGGAATTAATATGTGTCATTTTATGTGAAAGAGTGGATAATCAACAATTTTACAAGCTCTCATGCTTGAATGGTACATGCATAGATTGCAGAGGTTTGCAATATTTTACAATTTGTCAACATATGGAGAGTACACATGCAATTGGTAATGAAATAGTGAAATTTGGAAAATATAAGACCATGACATACAATCTAAAAGATGGAAAAGAGGCTAAAAGAAGTGATTTAGTAATTTAAAAAATTCCAGTGTATTAGTTCACAAACATTTTTCATCAAAAAATTATTTATGAGTATGCAAGGCATACACATAGAGCGTGATGGTTGGATATGCAATTAAAGTTGTGCAAGGACACATTCCCACTTGATACCATTATTTTAGTTGTAGAATTTGTAGAGAACTACACACTACAACCCCAAAATGAGGTGAAAGAAAAGTATTACAGCTCTGAACAGGTTGCTATATTTGGTCATATAGCATTCATGCATTCACTTGACAGTACAAAGGAGAACACAAAGATATTAATGGAGTATCATTTTTATATCATCGATGATCACTCACATTATATAGAGTTTCTACATGGTTAATTTAAACTATTTTATGGTTATTTGGCTAACAGGGGCATAAAATATCATCAACATATCATATGGTCAGATAATTGTGCATCACAATTCAAGAATTCTCAGATGTTTTATTGGTTGTGAAGGATGCATAAGATTACTATAATTAAATATATGTGGAATTTCACAGAGGCCTGTTATGGAAAGGGAGAGCATGATGGTGTAGGTGCATGTATTAAAAGATCCTTAGCACATGAAGAATTAAAGTACAAAGAGCAAGCAACATTGTTAGATGCAGGATGTATTATACAATGGTGTAATGCTACAATGGGTCCAGGTAATGAAGGAAAGTCTACGGTTCATAGGATTTTTTGGTTGATGGAAGAAACTAACATTGCACCATATGAGGATTTTTGTACACTGACAGGATCGAGTGAGCTACACTCTTTTAGAAGTTGTAATGCAAGTTCATGGAGTATCCACACAAAACATATGGTGTTCTTTTGTTCATCATGTGTAGATGAATATTGGGATGGATGTGAGTCAAAGGAATGGGTTGACAAATGGTATACACATATTTTGAGTCCACTTTCCTCCTATCATCCCCATAAATCACTACAATTGATAGAAATGGAATCATCCATTGACTTTGTTCACTTATCTGATCTAGTACAACTAGGTAAATTTTCCACATAAAAATAATCTCAAATTTAGTACTTTATTGTAAATATTTAGTAAACTAATATCCTCATTATGTTTATGTCATTACAAGCCATGTTTTTGCTATTATTGCACCTGAAGACAATGAAGAAGGAAAAAATTATTATTTGTGTCATTGTGTTGAGGCAAAAAAGAAATTGGATCACTTAGTTATCGATGGTGAAGAATTAGAATACGCTATAGGAGAAGTGGTTGTAATTGGTACATGGCTTAGATGGTATGCTATGAAGAACCCTAGGTTGTGCTTGGTTGAAGATTGGGAGACACACATAAAGATTCTTCATTATTCAAAACTCATCGTTGCATCAAATGTCCACTTGATTAGATATGCGGGCAGACTGCATAATAAAACTCTTTGGAAGGTTTGTGAGTGAGATCACAAGGCAATACTTGAGATAATCAAGGGTAGGGTAGATCCAATTGGTTCATTGGACTAAATAGAGATACAAAATATTGTAATTTCAAATTTACATAGCACTGTAAATTGGGTGGACTATAAATTGCTCATGCATTACCCTGTATGTATAATGGGAAGTTTGTAAGATTTAATGACAACCTTTCTCTTCTATTTTTTGGGGCAATACCAGAGGTTTTCTTTGCTTAGCTCTTTCCTCCGGTGCTCCTAATGAGCTGAGTTGTAAAAATATTTCTCATTATTAATAAAAAAACTTTATGATGTTATGCCAATGACTTGCAAGCACATAATACTTGGAAGGCCATGCAAGAGCCTTAAGGAACCAACTTAATTCAAGGATGCACTATCTCATTTCCTTTCACACTTCTCCCTCTTTGAAATGAAAGGTTTACATTTTGGTTTATCTAGATTAATACTTTTTCTTCCATTACTAGGTTTTATGTTCTTCCCTTGTAGCTATTCTATTCCTTATTTCACACATTTTCCCTTTTCAGGTCTAAATGCCTTTGCTGGCAAATTGGTGACAAAATTATTACTCCTTTAAAATAATTGTAAGGACTACATTCTTTGACAATAGGGAAAATATGGACATATATTTTTCACAACCATTCTTCCCATATATCCAAACTATGAAATACATCCCATAGATGTATTTAAATACTAAAAAATCCCCAAACTCCAACAGCTCTGAATGACCGGGCAAACGCTAGTGGCAACCTTGTTTGGCACACATAGTCATTTGAACACCACCGATGATTCCTGGCTGAAGTGTCCCTCAAGGTCCCTTTAGCATAAAATCAATGATTTTTATAGGGTGATATCTCAGAGCTTGTGTAATGTAGCACTGAGCTGTCAAGTGGTATAGGACCATGTTGTTGGGGCCTACAATAATGTGTCTCAATTTTTTAGAGATTCAAGTTCATTTAAATTTGGAAACACATTCTCACTCAATGTCAGAACTCATAGTTTTCCTTAGTTGAAATGGCCAACATTGCGTATCTTTCAAACCGTCAATTGTAGCACCGAACCTACTGTTCCAACAACTCCAAATGGCCAAGTAAATGCTAGTGGTAACCTCATTTGGCACACACAGTCATTCAAATGCCGCTGATGACTCTATGCCAAAGTGTCCCTCAAGGTCCCTTCAACATGAAATTAATGATATTTACAGGGTCATATCTCAGAGCTCGTGCAAGGTAGCATCAAGACGTTAGATGCTACAAGACTGTGTTGTTGGGGCCTACAATAGCCTATCTCAGTTTTTAGAGATCCAATTTTGTTTAAATTTTGAAACACATTCTCGGTCAATGTTAGAACTCAAAGTGTTCCTCAGTTCAAATGGCCAACATTGTGTATCTTTCAAACCATCGGTCGTAGCATTGAATCGTCTATTCCAACAACTCCAAATGGTTGGGTAAATGCTAGGGGAAACCTCATTTCCCACACACAGTCATTCAAATTCCACCAATGACTCTGAGCTGAAGTGTCCCTCAAGGTTTGTTCAGCATGAAATCGGTGATCTTTATGGGGTCATATCTTAGAGCTTGTACAAGGTAGCATCAAGCTGTTAGGTGCTACAAGATTGTATTACCGGGGGCTATAATAACATGTCTTAGTTTTTAGATATTCAAGTTCATTTAAATTTGGAAACACATTCTCGATCAATGTCAGAACTCAAAGTGTTCCTCTATTCAAATGGCCAACATTGCGTATCTTTTAAACCACTGATCCTAGCATCAAACCATTTATTCCAATAGCTCTGAATGGTCGGGTAAACACTAGGGGCTACCTAGTTTTCCACACATAGTTGTTCAAACACCGTCAATGACTCTAGGCCGAAGTGTCCCTCAAGGTCTGTTCAGCATGAAATTGATGATATTTATAGGGTCATATCTTGGAGCCCATGCAAGGTAGAATCAAGTCATCAAGTGCTACAAGACTGTGTTGCCGGAGCCTACAATAACTTGTCTCAGTTTTTAGAGATTCAAGTTCATTTAAATTTGGCAAAACATTCTCGGTCGATGTTAGAACTTAAAGTATTCCTAAGTTCAAAGGACCAACATTGCATATCTTTCAAACTTTTGGTCATTCGTATGTTCCAACAGCTCTGAATGGCTAGGTAAACACTAAGGGTAACCTCATTTTCTACACATAGTCATTCGAATGCCACCGATGACTCCGGGCTGAAGTGTCCCTCAAGGTTAGTTCAACATAAAATTGGTGACCTTTATGAGGTCATATCTCAGAGCTCATGCAAGGTATCATTGAGCCATGAGGTACTACGAGACCATGTTGTCAAGGTCTACAATAGCCTATCTCAATTTTTAGGGATTCAAGTTTATTTAAAATTAGAAACACATTCTTGGTCGATGTCAAAACTCATAGTGTTCCTCAATTGAAACAACCAATATTTTTTATCTTTCAAACCATTGGTTGTAGCATCAAACCATCTGTTCCAAAAGCTCTGAATGGCTGGGTAAATGCTAGTGGCAACCTCATTTTCCATACATAGTCATTTGAACGCTGCCGACCACTCTAGGCCGAAGTGTCCCTCAAGGTCCCTTTACCATGAAATTGGTGATCTTTACAAGGTCATATCTTGGAGCCTGTGTGAGGTAGCATCGATATGTCAAGTGCTACGGGACAGTGTTGCTAGGGCTTACAATAACTTGTCTCAGTTTTTAGAGATTCAATTTCATTTAAATTTGGCAACACATTCTTGGTCAATGTCAAAACTCACAGTGTTCCTCAGTTCAAATGACCAACATTGTGTATCTTTCAATCTGTTAGTTGTAGCATCGAACCATCTATTCCAATAGCTCTGACTAGTTGACTAAATGCTATTGACAACCTTGTTTGGCACACATAGTCATTTGAATGTCGCCGACCACTCTGGGCCAAGCAGGAGGATGAGTGCAAATATGTATTTAGATGCAAAAGGGCTTGTGGTTAATTTTGAAATTTGATCATGTATTTGGATCATGGAATGTTAATTGGATCGTGTATTGATCATATTGTAACCCAATCTTAAATGTAAGCCTTAATGGGACTGATAAGCCTAAAAGGTACCTAGGGGTCACTAGGAATGGTTATGTATTGATCCTAGATTAGGTGTTGATGGAAATAGCCTATAAGGGTCTATAAATATGTACTAAGGCCATTATAGCCTTTACATAGTGTTAAAAGCACTAAAAGTGAACAATCTTGTAAATTTCCTATATTGGTAATATAGGCCAAATAGGGCTTAATTGGAGTTAGTAGGGGTTAGTAGGAAGTCTAAGTTAGTTTGGTTTGTAAAGGTTATATCTAAACCTTTTATAAGTAGTTAGAGTGGGCAAAGGGTGTTTGGTTGTCGAGTTGACAACTTTTGTTGTCAACTTGACAATTAATTCTAGTGTTTGTCATTAACAATCAGTCAATTAGGGGACAGTTAGAAGTTAGTTTGTAGGTTCCAGCCAGTCTTTTGGAAGATTAGAGTCTATTTGGAAGGGATCCATGTGAGTGGATAGGGCGAGAATGTTGTTGATCTAAAATGGATCAAGTTTTTATTAGCTTGGATCAATAAAATCAAAATTTCTTTGCACATTGGTATTCCACTGGCCTACGAGTACAGTCAACAATAGTGAACTATTGTACTTGATCTAAATGTGATCCTTGTTTATTTTGATATATGAACATTTATTTGCATTTTTTTGGACTTGGCTATAATATCTTTTCATTACCTTCATCACTAACAACACCAAGGATTTAACTGGCATATTGACAATAACTGGTATAGGGGTACAATCAACAACTAAGGGACCCCGCAATACTATAATCATAGGACCCTGAAACATCAAGGAAAAACAAAATAACTACCTTCAAATGAGCCAAGGTGGTAATAATAAGCATTTCAATGGTGTTACTATCCTCCAAGGGGTGGTCCAAAATACCAGGGGTATCAATAACCTAATACCTCAAGTACTTATAATCAATATGCCTGACAAACAGAGATTTAGTAGTAAAAGCATAATCAGTATGCATCTACAATTTGTGTTTTTTTTTGCAAGTGACCCTAATGATGTCATAATAGAGATGCTATCGTCATAATTGCGACACCCATTTGGTTATAAACAAACAGAAAAAGAAAGAAAATGTCATTTGTAATTTGTGAATTCAAAGAGCTACCGTGAAGATGACACTGCACTTTTGCATGGTGCAAAGAGGGCATTTGAGGTTGGCATGTGTGAAGAGGCTGAAACTATGTGGAAAAAGGGCATTGGCACCTAAGGTAGGCATTCGAGCTTTGTCTTCTCATTAAATCAATTTCAGTGGCATTGTTTACATCTTAGCATTGTTAATAGTGGCATTATTTACATCTTAGCATTTGGAATGCTCGATGACCCACGAGCTTTGAGAGCTGGTGCATCATTTCTATTACCTTCAAGGTATTGTGTGAAGTGTTTGATCTCTCTTTATTTGCTTTGCTATTGATATTCACTATTCACATACTCCCTGTTTATGATCATTTCATGAGGAAATGTCTTGATGGTTCATGGGCTGCAAGCTAGGGCATGATACATTGTTCAGGAGCTCACTATTTAATACTAGCATTGTTTACATCTTTTCATTTGGAATGCTTGATGACCTACAATATTTGAGAGCTAGGGAATCATTGCTATTACCTTCAAGGCATTGTGTGAAGTGTTTGATCTCTCTTTACTTTTTTTCTATTGATATTCACTTTGTGTGTACTCCCCGTTTATGATAATTTCATGAGGAAATATCTTGGTGGCTCATGGGCTGCAAGCTAGGGCATGATACATTGTTCATGAGCTCACTGTTTAATACTTGCATTGTTTACATCTTTTCATTTGGAATGCTTGATGACCTATGAGCTTTGAGAGCTAGGGCATCATTTCTATTACCTTCAAGGCATTGTGTGAAGTGTTTGATCTCTCTTTATTTGTTTTGGTGTTGATATTCACTATGTGGTACTCCCTATTTATGATCATTTCATGAGGAAATGTCTTGATAGCTCATGGATTGCAAGATTGGGCATCATACATTGTTCATGAGCTCACTGTTTAATACTAGCATTATTCATGAGCTCACTGTTTAATATCTAGCCAGGCCATGTAAATGGTACCAGGCCAACCCAATCAGCCCAACAAAATGTATCATGTTTATCTTTGTCAAATAAACTTGTTCAACATTTTGTTCTTGTTCTTCACAGAAATATTGCATCAAAAGTAATTATAAACAATGATTCAAAGAAAAAAGAAACAACTACAATAGATTAGACCCCAAAAGTATACAGTCAACTACAATAGATCATAGTCTCAATGAAATAAATAGTGTATAAAACAAGATATGGTGCACAACAACAAGAAGCATGCAATGACAACAATAACATTTCATGATAAAATTCAATACTCTTAGTATTCAAATCTATTTAGAACTCCTATCAGCTCATTGTCCAATAGTTAAAGTAACCAATGACTTCAAAGGAGGAATTATGAAATATAGTTGTAGATAGTTATCTCTTCTATAATAATGGAGGAGTCAAAGGTAATGATCAATATAACAAATAGAGCACCGACCATTCAAAAGGGACATGAGGTGCTCAAATAGTGAGCTCATAAAATAATATATTTAGTCTTAATAAAATCTTATAAAATAACATATATTGTGTGAAGTATTTGATCTCTCTTTATTTTTTTGGTGTTGATATTCACTATGTGGTACACCCCATTTATGATCATTTCATGAGGAAATATCTTGATGTCTCACGGGCTGCAAGCTAGGGCATCATACATTGTTCATGAGCTCACTGTTTAATACTGGCATTATTTACATCTTTTCATTTCAAATGCTTGATGACCCACACACTTTGAGAGCTAGGGCATCACTTCTATTACCTTCAAGGCATTGTGTGAAGTGTTTGATCTCTCTTTATTTGTTTTTTTGTTGATATTCACTATGTGGTACTCCCCGTTTATGATCATTTCATGAGGAAATATCTTGATGGCTTGCGGGCTGCAAGCTAGGGCATCATGCATTATTTATGAGCTCATTGTTTGAGCACTTCATGTCCCTATTTGATTGGATGGTAATCAAAAAGTGAGCTCATAAACAATACATGATGCCTAAGCTCAAACTCAAAATAGTAAGTGTATTAATTTATTGAGACTAAATATATTATTTTATTAAAATTTTATTAAGAAAAAGTATTTTGGGTTAGTTTTATGTTGTTTTATAAGCTTTTATTAAGACTAAATATATTATGTAAACTCATAATTATACTTGGTATATATATACTTCAAAGGAGGAATAATGAAATATAGTTGTAGGTAGTTATCTCTTCTATAATGATGGAGGAGTGAAAGGTAATGATCAATGAGGTTTCTACTGTTAGATCATACGTTAACAAACTTACTGTTTTGAATTTGAGCTTGGACATCATGCAATGTTATTTTTGTCATTGCATGCTTGCTGCTATTGTGCACCATATATTGTTTTATACACTGTTTATTTCATTGAGACTGCGAGCTTGGTTTTTTCTTTCAGAAGTGTATGGCTTGACTATGCACATGCATAATTGTAGATGATGATCAGTAATTGGATGCCATTCATTGCTTAGATGCTTTTTTATCTAACCCCCATCTCTCTTTTCTTTGTAGGTTCTAGATCACACAGGGGCACACTAGATTCATACCCAGGTCAAAAATTCATCACTTTAGGTAATGTTTAGCACCCTTATTATTTATGTTCATCCGCTTATGTATGCATGTACTCTTGCATTTTCTTTTCAAAGTTATTTTCCTTGTATAGTATATACAAGTTATTTTTCATATATATACATGTATTCTTTAGATGCAAAAATTTATTTTCCTTTACATGTATCTTTGCATAAAATGAACATAAATTAAACAAGATCATCTAATAATGCAAACTAGGGTACTTGATGTTACATAGACCTTGCTATAACTTTGTCTTAGGCCCTCCTAGAATCAAAGAGGCTAATCTCCTAGCCTTAAGGGTGCTATCTTAGTCCCCTTCTAAGAAGTTTCAAACTCCTCCTTTCTCCATTCAGTCTATGACACCAAGACTATGATAAAGTTCACTATTCTAGGAACCTTTCTGTCCCTTCTAAAAAGTTTTCTCTGCTATCTGGCCTAAAAAGGCTACTAGGTTTTGTAGGCCTAATTGAATTTTTTCTACTAATAACTCCAAACTACTCTGAGAAAAGCATCCAACTAATTATGGATTCAAATACCCTTTTTGGAGGGCTTTAAGATTCTATCAGTCTCCTTTTCCCATACTGTCCATACAGGGCCTGCTGAAAATGGGGATATAAATGAGGGTTTGGTAACTCACTGTCTATAACAATAGAGGTCTAGTATTTTCCCTTGTATCCAAAATCCCCTGAGATCTCTCTACATTGGAGATGCTTGATCATTCATCTGAGCTCCCCTCCACATCATTTGATTAATGCTTTGAATGCCCTCAATCACTCCATCTGCTCTGCAACAACACACTGACCCCTCACCAAACACTGATAGCTTGCCTAGGGCATCAGTTTATAGATACATCTTGAAATTTCTAGGGCCCCTACTTTGCACAACATATATTACAGGGAGTCTAGACACAAATCCCATAGACCCATATAGGTTTTATGGTGGGAGAGTGCTCTAGCACTCCATTATTCAAAGCTCTATCAGTAGTGACCCGAGACAGGCCAAAATTAAAAAAACTATGAAGACTAACTCAAAATTGAAATGAAATGCTAAATATCTATCCTAGGAATTCAAAAACATTAACAATCATCACATGCAAACATTACACTCTGATATTCAATCTATTTCTTATCTCTGTCAACAAAAAAATGTGTATCTCTGTCAAGTGAAGTGTTTGATCTCTCTTTATTTGTTTTGCTATTGATATTCACTATGTGGTACTCCATGTTTATGATCATTTCATGAGGAAATGTCTTGATGGCTCATGGGCTACAAGCTAGGGCATCATACATTATTTATGAGCTCACTGTTTAATACTGGTATTGTTTACATCTTTTCATTTGGAATGCTTGATGACCTGCGAGCTTTGAGAGCTAGGGAATCATTGCTATTACCTTCAAGGCATTCTATGAAGTGTTTGATCTCTCTCTATTTGTTTTGTTGTTGATATTCACTATGTGGTACTCCCTGTTTATGATCATTTCATGAGGAAATATCTTGATGGGTCGTAGGCTGCAAGCTAGGGCATCATACATTGTTTATGAGCTCAATGTTTAATACTAACATTGTTTACATATTTTCATTTGGAATGCTTGATGATCCATGAGCTTTGAGAGCTAGGGCATCATTGCTATTACCTTCAAGGCATTGTGTGAAGTGCTTGATTTCTCTCTATTTGTTCTATTGTTGATATTCACTATGTGGTACTCCCTGTTTATGATCATTTCATGAGGAAATGTCTTGATGGCTTGCAGGCTGCAAGCTAGGGCATCATACATTGTTCATGAGCTCATTGTTTAATACTAGTATTGTCTACATCTTTTCATTTGGAAGCTAGGCATTCGAGTTTTGTCTTCTTATTAAATCAATTTCAATGGCATTGTTTACATCTTAGCATTTGGAATGCTCAATGACCCGTGAGCTTTGAGAGCTATGGCATCATTTCTATTACCTTCAAGGCATTGTGTGAAGAGTTTGATCTCTCTTCATTTATTTTTCTATTGATATTCATTATGTGGTACTCCCTGTTTATGATCATTTCATGTGGAAATGTCTTGATGGCTCGCGGGCTGCAAGCTAGGGCATCATAGATTGTTCATGAGCTTATTATTTAATATTTGGCATCATGCAAACATACATTAATACACTTACTATTTTGAATTTGAGCTCAGGCATCATGCAAAATTATTTCTATCATTGAATGCTTGCTATTGTTGTGCACCATATATTGTTTTATACACTGTTTATTTCATTGAGACTATGAGCTATTGTAGTTGACTGTATTATTTTAGGGTCTGATCTATTGACTATATTATTTTAGGGTCTAATCTATGTAGTTCACTCACCTGTTTGCTAGGTTTTCACCATTCTCATTCTAAACATCTAAGAAGCGTACCATCTAAACCTCATTTGTATAGATTGTTACCAATGATGAGATACCAAGATGCATTGCGGATAAGGTATTGTTTCTCATGGTGATTGAAGGTATCAGGAATTATTTGGTCTTGGAGATAGGAGAAAAGGTTTTTGTATCTAGATGAATCATGACCAAAAATAGTGTAGATCATGCAGGTTTCAGGGGAATCATATGTAGGATAAGATAGTGCTTCCACCAGGAACTCATAGAGTAGCTCATGTTAAGGCTGTTGTAATAGAGTAGATAGTGTTGCCATTGCATTGGCAGCCTTGTTCTCTATTCTAGGAATTTTCTCAAATGTGATAGATATGAAGTATTTCTTTAGATCATCTACCATTCTTTTATAAGGAATGAGCTTTTCATCTTTAGTTTGGTACACATCATTAACTTGATAGATAACAAGTTGTGAGTCTCCATGAATGTGTATCTCTATCACTCTCCACTCAATTTCTATTTTCATGCCATTAAGAAGGGCTTCATATTCAACAATATTGTTTGTGCAAGGAAAATTTAATCTAAATGCTTTAGGTATGGAATATCCTTGAGGTGTGATGAATAATACACCTACTCTAGATCCATTTTGTAAATAGGAGCCATCAAAGAACAATTTCCATTCTCTAGAAGAAAGATTCATGATAGAGGAAATTGGGAATTCCATTTGCATTGGTGTATCATCAAACAATGGTGCTTCAGCCAATTGATTAGCAATTACCTATCCTTTTATAGATTTTCTTTCAACATATTTGTTAGAAAGTAAATATCCCCAAGATAACTGAGAGGGGGGGGGGGTGAATCAATTATCTAATAATTTAACCATTCAACTACTTTAAACAATATAATCAATGTAGTAATCAACCATAGAAATATAACCATACACAATTGCACAATAACACAAGATATGTTGACTAGGGAACCTCTTGAAAAGAGTAAACCCCGGTGGGAATGATGCCCACAAAATGATGCACTAAAATGAAAGTTCCTTGTTAGAGGATGGACCCTGTTAGGAGTCTTATGAAATACATTTAGTACATATAAATACCTATTAAGAGATTTTTAATCCCTATTAAAAGATTCTAACCCAGTTAAGAGTTTATGGAAGACAGAAGGACCCACTGCCCAAACAGCTTCAAGGCAAGATCTCTGAACCCACTGTCCAAAAGATCTTAGAATTATGAAATAGAATAATATGAAATATATTACCTCCTTCACATTGTGCCAAAACTACACTCTCTGCTACACAAGATCACAATTCCAGATCTTTGTACTCACAAGTCTTCCTTCATCACTGAATTAGCTCTTTTCTTCACTTCATGCATATATTCACATCTCAACTTTTCACAACTCGCATCTATATTTTTTTTACAACAAGGAAAAAATTACTTCTTATATACCAAACTCAAATAATTACAAGTGATTCGGTCCTTAATTACAAAATAATAATTTCTACATGCTACACACAAAATTCACATAAAACTGTCAACTTCCAGATGCTGTAACTTTCTCCAAACATATCCTCAAAGTTTGCACTATGAACCACATCATCATTAATGAGATTCTAACATCCCTTTAACTTTGCAAAATTGGATTCCATCCCAGTTAAGAGATATCCTCTGATTTCCAAAAATCGCTACACAGAAACACTGTCTAAACACTGCTTTCACCAAAATGCTCATAACTCTCATGAATGAATGAATTTCTTTTTGCGTTGTTAACCATAGGTTACTAACACACCAAAGAACATACCATCAACTACATAGAATCCAATCTACAATATAACATGTGAACAAAACAAAACTGTACCTACTTTCCTGCTGATATCCAGAATATCACTATGTTGACATCAATGACAATCCAAGTCATGAATGCAACAACAACCGCTACAGAATGACTACCAAAATACTTTTCATTCATTCCTAACAATCTCCCCCATTGGCATTGATGGAAACATAGATGAAAAACATCCAATGTTCCAAAAATCCAATACTGCAACATCACTGCAAAATGTTAAATTAAATCTTGCTTCGTTCTCCCATTCAGCTCTCTCATACAATCCACAATTTTTTTCATGTATATCTCTCCCCCATTGACATCAATGACAAAAATTCCATCACTAAGTCAACAAAAAATTAATGTCAAAAGACACTATTCAGAAAAATACAATAATAAGAGTCCTCATGACTCAGCTCATACACTCCCCCATAGACGAAGTTCCAACATCCAATCCAGAAGAAAGATAGGGCTCATATACCACTGGATGGATGCAATCATCTACATCAATTCTCAAAAATAGGTTGGGGCATAACCCCAAGCATACCTCTCAGATACACAAATGTATCCTTAGGTAAAGGTTTTGTAAATATATCTGCTATCTGTTCCTTTGTGCTTATGTACTCCAATCTTACTTTTTTTTCTACAACTTTCTCTCTTACAACATGATACTTGATCTCAATATGTTTAGTCTTAGAATGTAAAACATGATTTTTTGACATACTCACTATACTGGTGTTATCACAATGTATAACAATAGGCTCATCAAACTTTATTCCAATATCCTTCAACATCTACTTCCTCCAAATAATCTGATTACAATTGTTTGTTGCTGCAACATATTCTGCTTCTACTGTACTTTGTGAAATACAATTCTACTTCTTACTTAACCAAGAGACCAATTTTCCTCCAAGAAAAAAGGCTCCCCAATCTGCATCAATATAGGCACATAAAGTAAAATCATCAGAATTCTCATACCATAATCCATAATCCATTGTTCCTTTTAGATATCTCAGTATCCTCTTTACTATTGCATAATGTGATTATCTAGGTTCTTCTTGAAATCTTGCTACAATCCCAACTGAATGTTCTATATCAGGTCTTGTATGTGTCAAGTACTACAATCCTCTAATCATAGATCTGTACTTTTTCTGCTCAACTGTTGGTGTCTCATCTTTGCTAGATAACTTATGTCTAGTTACGATAGGTGTTCCAACAGGTTTAGAATCTTCCATTCCAAATCTTTTCAATAAGTCATTCAAATACTTAGTTTGACTTACAAATATACCTTCCTTTCTTTGTGTTATCTATAATTCCAAAAAATATTTCATTTCTCCAATCACGCTCATTTCAAATTCAGTCTTCATTTCATCTGCAAATTTGTTACTGGCTTCATCTTCTCCTCCAAAGATAATATCATCAACAAATATAGCTATAACCAACAAACCATTCTCAATTTCTTTTGTGTATAAGTTACTATCTTTTGTTCCTTTTATAAATTCCAATTTCAATAAATACTTATCCAATCTTGCATACCAAGTTCTAGGTGCTTGTTTTAATCCATATAAAGATTTCTTTAACTTACATACCATATCTCCTTCTTGTGTCAAAGGAAAACCTTCAGGCTACTCAATGTAGACTTCTTCTTCCAATTCACCATTTAGAAATGTTGACTTCACATCCATCTGATACACTTTGAATTTCTTGTAAGCTTCATATGCTAGAAACATTCTCACTACTTCAAGTCTGGCCACAGGTGCAAAAGTTTCTTCATAGTCAATTCCTTCTTGTTGTGAATATCCTTTACATACCAATCTTGCTTTGTTTCTTATCACTTCTCCTTATTCATTCATCTTGTTTTTGAATACCCATTTTGTTCCAATCACATTCTTGTCTTTAGGTCTTGGGACCAATTCCCATGTCTTGTTTTTTTCAATCTGCTCCAGTTCTTCTTTCATAGCATCAATCCAATGTTCATCTTCACAAGCTTCATTAGTAGTCTTAGGTTCAATTTGAGAAATCAAGCATAAATGTACCTTATTTTGAGTCAAAACTCCTTTGTCTAAACTTCCAATAACTTTCTCAATAGGGTGATGTCTTGAAATATACCTGTTAGGTGTCATAGTTACTAATCTTGTTCCAACTGTAGATTCTTCTATGCTTTCTTCTCTGTTTTCTTCTCTATTTTCTTTACTATGACTTTCATTCAGCAAATCACTGTTAGTTTCAAAAAATAATTCTGTATTTTCAATGTTAGGCTGAGGTTGTGCTTCTCCATCAGATTCATAATCAAGCATTCTTTCCTAAATTTTAAACTTCTCATCAACTTTGACATTTTCACTTTCAACAATAGTCTTAGTTCTTTTGTTATAACATCTATATGCTTTTCTTTTCAAAGAATATCCAAGAAACATTCCTTCATCACTTCTAGGATCAAACTTTCCTATATCATCATCTCTCTTAATATAACATTTACTTCCAAAAATTCTAAAATACTTAACTGAGGGTGCATGTCCAAGCCATAATTCATAAGGTGTCTTGTTTGTATCTGCTCTGATTTGTACTCTGTTCATAGTTTATATTGTCTCTTAATACTCTGTTCTAGGGGCTGAAAGTTGTCTCTTAATACCATTCATTTCACAAAAAGTATTAAACTCTCTAGATGTAAATTCACCACCTCTATCAGATCTTAGACACTTAATCTTCATTCTAGATTCATTCTCAATTTTGCTTTTCATGATCTTAAATTTATCAAATGCTTCAGATTTTTCTTTAAAAAATGCAATCCACATCATTCTTGTAAAGTCATCAACAAGAATCATAAAATACCTTTCTCCATAGAATCCTCTAGTCCTAGTAGGACCACTCAAGTCTGTATGAATAATCTCTAGCTTTTCTACCAATGTGAACTTCTTGCTAGGAAATGAACTCCTTTTCTACTTTGCCATCATACATTCTTTGCAAATCATGTTAGTAGGTTTCATAATTCTAGGTAAATCTCTCACCACAAGTGTAGTACTCACTTTGAAAATATTATCAAAGTTTATATGACAAAATCTTTTATGCCATAACCAACTGTCATCAATCTTAGTTAACAAACATGTCATCTTAGTATGATTCAACTGAAATACATTACCTCTAGTTCTAGATCCTTTTCCAATCAGATTTCCATCTTTATCTTTTATCACACAAGTTTTCTCAGCAAACCAAACTTGATAACCCTTATCAACCAATTGTCCAATGCTTAGTAGACTATGTCTCAATCCATCAACAAAGTAAACATCATCAGTGTTAGTCTTTCCATCAAGAGTAATAGATCCTATACCCTTAATCAAACATGGTGCATTATTACCAACTCTAACAATTCCTCCATCATAATTGTCTAACTTAACAAACTTTCTTTTATCTCCAGTCATATGATGTGAACAACCACTATCTATAATCCAATCAGATTTATTTTCAACTTGAGAAACTAATGCTTGTTCTTCCCTTTCATCAGATTCTGAACTTTCTTCTTTAATTGCTACAAATCCTATTTCCTCAAAGTTATCATTATCACTGTCACTTAAATGTCTTTCAATTCCTACTTCAAGATCTTCATCATTTGCATAATAACATTCTTTAGATCTCCTAGGTTTAAAGTTGCTTCTATACTTCTTAACTCTTTTAGGACATTTAGATGCAAAATGACCATATTCTTGACAAGTTCAACATTTAAAGATTTTCTTACCTTCTAGTTCTCTTTTTACAAGTAATGCAATACCTTCTTCAATCTTCTTATCTTCCTCAGATTTAGATCTGCTACTGCTGGCATAATCTCCATTCACACTAGTACTTCTTGATAATGTAGGTCTAATGTTAAGAGCACTGAATGTTATCTCCATTCTAGATAGCTCTCCTGATAATCTCAAATTCATCTCTATTGTTTCTAATCTTCCAAGAAGAGTCTCTCTTGAAAAGTTCAGTGTACAAGGTATCACTTGTTCAATCATCTGTGTTGTCTGCTTGAATACTGGTGTCACAGTTCTTAGAATTTTCCATATCACTTCATTCTCTATCTTATCACCTCCATAAGACTTTATTCTTGTTACAATCTCAGACATCCTACCAATATAGCTTCTAATAGATTCATCTTCCATCATTCTGATATCTTCAAATTAACAAATCCAATTATGTAATCTAGCCTTCTTTGCATGTTCATCACCTTCAAAAGTAGAATGTAATGCTTTCCAAATTGCATGAGATGTTTTCAAACATCTTACCTGACTGTATTCATTCTCTGGTAGTGCTGACAAAAGTGATTCTCTTGCAAGTATGTTACACATGAATAGATCTAGCTCATCTTTAGTTCCTGCCTCTAGATTGTCTTCCTAAATGATATTCTTCTCATTCTTTGTAATCAACCAATAACTTGGTCCTAAACACAATAAATGAGACTTCATTTTTTCTTTCCAGCTATCAAAATTTACTCCATCAAACTTAGGGCTTTCTTTCCTAAAATTCACCATGGATCTCCTTAAGTTGTTAAACTTTTCTTTCAAGGATCTACTACTCTAATACCAATTGTTAGAAAGTAAAGATCCCCAAGATAACTGAGAGGGGGGGGGTGAATCAGTTATCTGATAATTTAACCATTCAACTACTTTAAACAATATAATTAATGTAGTAATCAACCATAGAAAGATAACCATACACAATTGCACAATAACACAAGATATGTTGACTAGGGAACCTCTTGAAAAGAGTAAACCTCGGTGGGAATGATGCCCACAAAATGATGCACTAAAATGAAAGTTCCTTGTTAGAGGATGGACCCTGTTAGGAGTCTTATGAAATACATTTGGTACATATAAATCCCTATTAGGATATTTTGAATCCCTATTAAAAGATTCTAACCCGGTTAAGAGTTTATGGAAGATAGAAGGACCCACTACCCAAACAGCTTCAAGGCAAGATCTTTGAACCCACTGTCCAAAAGATCTTAGAATTATTCAATAGAATAATATGAAATATATTACCTCCTTCACACTATGCCAAAACCGCACTCTCTGCTACACAAGATCACAATTCCAGATCTTTGTACTCACAAGTCTTCCTTCATCACTGAATTAGCTCTTTTCTTCACTTCATGCATATATTCGCATCTCAACTTTTCACAACTCACATCTATATTTTTTTTACAACAAGGAAAAAATTCCTTCTTATATACCAAACTCAAATAATTACAAATGAGTCAGTCCTCAATTACAAAATAATAATTTCTACATGCTACACACAAAATTCACATAAAATTGTCGGCTTCCAGATGTTGTAACTTTCTCCAAACATATCCTCCAAGTTTTCATTGTGAACCACATCATCATTAATGAGTTTCCAACATCCCTTTAATTGTGCAAAATTAGATTCCATCCCAGTTAAGAGATATCCTCTGATTTCTAAAAATCGCTACACAGAAACACTGTCTAAACACTGCTTTCACCAAAATGCTCATAACTCTCATGAATGAATGAATTTATTTTTGTGTTGTTAACCATAGGTTAATAACACACCAAAGAACATACCATCAACTACGCAAAATCCAATCTACAATATAACATGTGAACAAAACAAAACTATACCTGATTTCCTGCTGATATCCAGAATATCACTGTGTTGACATCAATGACAATCCAATTCATGAATGCAACAACAACTACTACAGAATGACTGCCAAAATACTTTGCATTCATTCCTAACAATATTCAATGTCAAATTCACTTAAGAGCATGACCCATTTAGCTAATCTACCCATGAGGGGAGCCTTTCTTAGTAGGTACTTTAGTGGATCAATTTTAGCTACCAAATGCATAGTATGAGCTAACATATAATGTCTCAATTTTTGTGATGCAAAGATCATAGCTAGAAAAATTTTCTCAATAATTGAATAGTTCTTATCATATGCAACTAATGTTCTACTGATATAGTATATAGCTCTTTCCTTTTTATTCTCATCATGTTGTGCTAGCAATGCCCCTAGTGATGTATCTGTGGTAGAGACATATAAGATCAATGGCTTCCCATGTATAAGAGGCATCAAGATAAGAGGATTCGATAGATATTTATTGATATGGTTAAATTTGTTCTCACATTCTTCATTCCATGCAAAATTCACACCTTTATGTAAAGTATTTGTAAAAGGTTGTGATATGTCAGCTAGATGTGATATGAAATGCCTAATAGATTGTACTCTCCCTTGTAATGTTCTCATTTAACTGATATTCTTGGGAGGTTGCATCTCCATTATAGCCTTGACTTTAGCCGAATCAACTTCAATACCCTTTTGTGAAACTATGTATCCCAAGAGCTTTCCAGAAATGACACCAAAAGCACACTTCTTAGGATTTAGTTGGAGACTAAATTTTTCCATTTTGTCTAGTATCTTGCTCAAGTCATTTAGATGTTCAGCTCTAATCATAGATTTTGCTAAGGTATCATCAACATAATCCTCCATAGTTTGATGAATCATGTCATGAAAAATAGATTTCATAGCTCTCTAATATGTAGCACCAACATTTTTAAGCCCAAATGGGATGACATTCCAATAGAAGGTACCCCATGCACATGTGAAAGTAGTTTTCTCTTGATCCTTTGGAGCAATTTTTATTTGATTATATCTAGAAAAACCATCCATTAAGGAATACATCTCAAAACCCATAGTCATGTCCACTATCATTTCAATGTTAGGTAGTGGAAATCATCCTTAGGGCATGCTTTGTTCACATCTCTAAAGTCTATGCACACTCTTATTGATTTATCTGGTTTAGAAATAGGTACAATATTAGAGATGCATTCAGCATAGTCAATAACATGGATGAATCCATCTTTTAGTAGCTTCTCTAATTCAATATTTACCAAGAGTGCAACATGAGGATGCATCTTTCTCAATTTTTTCTTAACTGGTTTGACATTTGGAGCTATAGAAAAATGGTGCATTATAAGATTAGGATCCAACTATGGCATATCTAAATATTTCCATTCAAATTTGATCTTTTTCTCTATTAGGAATGTAGTAAATTTTTTCTTCTCTTCTTCTAATAAAGATTGTGCTACATGGATCAACTATGGTTCCTCTGGTGTTCCCAAGTTGATGGATTGAGTGGGTTCAATTAGAACTGGAGATTTGTCCTACAAATGACTTAGAAGGACATCAAATATCTCATCCTTAGGCACCTTAGAGAGGTTTTCACCTTCGGATGCATCTTTTATTTTTACTTTTGTAGGTTTTGAGACTGCCACAAAGTGGTTTTCACCCTCAAAAATCCTTTTCTTTTTATTTGTACTTTTATTCTTTTGACTAAGATACTTGATGTTTGACTCTATCATGCTAACACTTGGTTCACTGATGGAAGTCCTCATAGGCTCAACTGCATTGAGGTAGCAAGAAAGGGTGTAGTCATTTGGGAAGGTATAAAGACCTTGGTTTGGATTTGTGGAAGTTTGGTCAAGAAGGTTAGCATGTTGGATAGTCAAAGTGGGAAAAGATTAGGAGATAGTGTTGATGGATATGGATCTATCATCATCGACACTGACTCAATGCTTGAGTTCAAAGGTGATATTACAACTTAAAACATTCAGTTCATGAATAGGCTCAATGTCATTGTGGGAGTCCACTTCAACCATCGGGGGATCAGAATCATTAAGTTCATTACTTCACTCTAGACTTACATTGGGTTTAGGCACATATTGGTGAATAACATCAACATATTTTTCTGTGATAAGTTCATCTTCCTCTGGAATGACTCCCCATTCATAGTCATTTGATTCATCTTCTGATTCAGGACCTCTAGGATATCTTAGAACATGTGTAAAGTCAAGATGTATCCCACAAGCAGGATTACCCTTAGATTCAGCTTTGAATTCATACTCATGCGAGTCTATTTTAGATTCACTAGATAGACCCAAATGTTCAGCTATGGTGATAGGTTTTCCTTCTTCTTATTTAGTAGTAGGTTCTTGTGTCTTTACTACATTGAATCTTTTGATTGGATCATCTTCTGCATCAAGAAGGTCTTTGATTTCTTTAGGAAAATGCTCATAAGGAATAAGTTCTGAGCTATCTGAATCACTATCTAATAGTTCTATTTATTCCTTTTTAAGAAGGGCTTCTCCTAGTGTGATTTGTTCTATGACATGAGAACAGTTACCCTTGAGATAAAAGGGTTTCTTCTTAAAGCCTAAGCCAATAGTATTCTTGTTTTCCCTACCAGTATGTGAAATAGGTGTCATAAGACCTTTTCCTCTGACTCCTAAAGGTCCTTTACTTGAATATCCCATCTTAGCTATCAATTTATCTCCTAGACCATATGACTTAGAAGGGATTTTTGGTACTACAGAGTCACTAGTTTGAGCAACTTGGGATTCAGGTCCATCTTTGTATAGCCATGCAAGTACAGCTTCATCTTCTTCATACTCTTGCTTGGAGACTTGTTCTATCACAAAATTTCTTTTATATGCCTCAAGAGGTTCTTTATATTCTAGTTTGGACTATTTCACAGACTATCCATAAGACTTAGGCAAGATAGGGAGAGATGTCAAAGATAAGACTGGCTCTATAGTATATTCTCCCATACCATTTTCTTTGATATTAACCTCTTTCACAATATCTTCCATTTTAGATGTGGATGTTGCTTCTGTTTGCTTAGTAGAAGATTCTCTATTATTAGGAACAAGTTTATCCGCACTTTCCTTCAATGTATTGCAAGTAGTGGATATGTCTATTGGGATAGTGACCTCTACTCCTTCATAAGGAAATTTCAAACTTTGATGGAATGTAGAAGGAATAGCTTTCATTTCATGTATCCAAGGTCTCCCTAGAAGGATGTTGTAAGCCAAAGGTAGATCAAGCACTTGACATGTAGTATCTCTAGTTATTGGACCTACTTTGATAGGTAAGTCAATGGTGCCCTTAGAAGATCTCTCTTGCTCATCATATGCTTTGATAGTTATCTTTTTTCTATGATCAATAGCCAATTTTGAAAATCCCAATTGTGTGATCAAGCTGTAAGAACAAATGTTTAGGCCAGCACCCCCATCTATCAGCATGCGTTTGACTCTATGGTTCTGGATCAAGACTTATATATGCAAGGGTTGGTTATGCGGGTGACTCAAGGAGTTCTCATCTTCCTCTGAAGAGGAGATATATTACAGAGATGTAAGATGTCCAACCATAGTTTGGAACCTGTCTAAATCAAGGTCATCAAGAACATTGGATCCAAGCAAAGATTTGTCTAGAATGGCTCTGTGAGCTAGAGATATTCGACGCAACTCAAACATGGAGATCTTTGCATTAGTGTGTTGGAATTTTTGAACAATACTATAAGATGTTGGCCTCGTATCTTTAGGATTGGAAGATTTAGAAGCAACCTTCTATTTGGAAGTAGAAGAAAGATTGAAGGGCATCTTATGGACATCAGATGAATCTGGGATTTGTCCTTTCAGATGTGCTTGAGCTTGTGATTGAGTAACTACATTAGCTAAATGATGATCTCTATCTCTTCACACAATTGTGATGACTTTGCAATGCTTAGAGAGACAGGGCTCAACCATATTGATAACAACATTATTTCCATGGTAACCATAATTAACCTTTGCCCCCATATTAGGTTGAGAAGATGAAACTTCTTGACCATGTTTCAGAAATGGTTATGTGAATACTGTATGATCATTATTTCTCTTATGATTGTCAATGGTGATGTCTCCATTATAAATTTTGTCTTGTATGGTATGTTTCAAGCATAAGCAGTTATTAGTTTTATGACCCTTGCTATGATGGAAGTCACATAATTCATTCTCTCTCCACCATTTTGGTTTAGGTTCAGGATCAAATTGTCAGATCTCAGGTAGAGATATGATGTTGTTAGCTAGTAGAGTTTTCATGGCTAATTCCAAAGATTCTCCAAGAGGAGTGAACTTTCATTTATTATTAGTAGACCAAGGTTTGTACTCTGTCTTCTTTTGAGATGATTCTGGTACCTTTTGTTCTAAAGCTTTGATGGCTTGGGTACCAATAGTTAGATTGAAAGTGGGTGCCTTAGATGGGGCACATAGAGTGTCAACAATGCCATTTGTGATGATGCTTTTATTCTTGTTCCAATTTTTGTTTTTGTCTTTAGATTTAGATCCAGATTCGTACTTGTCCTTTTGAACTGTGATGTCTCCTTTTTTCACAAGTACTTTTTCAATTTTGATCACATTATCTACCATCTTATCAAAAGATGTATGATTTTGCATTTGTAAAGGGTAGTTGATTTTTGGAACAAGATTATTGATGAAGATTTTCAGCTTCTCAGTTTCTGGAATAGGTCAAGCATATAGAGAGAATTTCTTCCTCCATCTTTTGAGGAATGTCAGGAATGGTTCTACTGGATATTGTTTGAGATTGTAGATGTCAATCATAGTGACTAGATGTTGAATGTTATAGGAGTATTGCTGGTAGAAAAATTTGATCAACTCCTCAAAGGTTTTGATAGTAGGAGGCATTCTAGAGAACCAATGAATGGTTGTTCCTCCTAGAGATCGAGGAAAGAGATGCATTAGATATGTTGGTTCATGCATGAACTCCATAGATTATGTATAGAATTCTCTAACATGATCTTGAGGATCAAAGTTTCCATCATACTTATTATACTTTGGCATTTCCACTCTTTTTGGGAATTGTGGCATGTACAAGTCTTTGTCAAATGGAAAAGGGCATAGGGCCTCCATGGAGAACTCCTTAGGTTCCTTTTCTTTTTCAATTTTGTTAAGTTTGACTTGCATGGTGTGCATCTATTTCATCATAGCCATGATTGGAGTTTCTTCCTCATGTGTAATGATATCTTCAACATTAAAGTTAGGAGGAAGTTTAGCTCCTTGATGAGCTAGTGCTAGAAAATATGCTTCTCTATCTTCTTTTAAGAAATGCCTCATCATTCTCTTGAAATCATCATCATTTTTATATCGAGCAATTTTAGAAGGTGTGGATTCTTGATCCACACCATGCTGAGAGTGAGCTCTCTAAGAACCATGGTTTGTCCTTGCTTGAGACATGTTAGGAGTTTTAGGACTCCCTAGAATAGATTGAGGAGGATTTTGTTGATTACCTTCATGAGTTGATGGAGGGGACATGCAACTAGTTTTCAATCAAAAATTTCCAAGACCGTCATCTTCGTAAAGACCAGAATTGTAGAGCTTCTCAAGAGTTGAACCCTTGTGAGTAGTCAAAGGTTAGGTATGAGAGGCTTCTCCTAATTTCTTGTGTGAGGAAGCTCTGGTTTCCACCATTAACCTTGGGTGAAGAAAAAGAATAAGATGAAGACAACTGAAGAATGACTTGATTCAAGAAGATCAGATGATGCAACCTTGCCAAGATTAGATTGATTGAAGATTAGCTTAGACTTGAATGAAGGATACTATGCCCTAGATGTATGGTTAGATGCCCAAAAGATAGCGGACACGAGTTCACAACACTTAGTCATTTTGAAGATTGATTAGAGATTAATGGTCTGACAAGGTTTTGACACAAGATAAACAAAAGACTCAAATCAATTAAATAGAAGGCTGAATCAGATTCAAAAGGCCACTTTAGGAAAATGATTGGATGTTTTCTAGATTTTTCTTTATTCTTGACATAGTGATTTGTTCGACAAATTCTAGAAAGAGGCTGTAAAAGCTGAATATCTAGCAATTATGACAACTTTCTGGCACCTTTTCAAAATTTCTCAAACAACTTTCTGCAGACTCATACGACACTAGGTTCCTGATCATACGATAGTTGACAAACTCATATGATAGTTGCAAAACTCACATGATAGTTGATAGCAAGATTTGACTTTTTTTTATTTGATTGGTACAAGACTTGTACAATAATATACTAGCTACCATACAACAATAGGGGTGTTCTAAAATGACACTTTGCAAAAACTCATATGACACTCTGACCTTGTGGGATGAATTTTGACTCTAGAAAGGAATTTTACTTCAGATTTTGCAAATTTTAGATTTTTCAGTTTTAGATTATTTGCAAATTTTACTGTTTAGATTTGAATATTATACCAGGATCATTCATTTTTAGTAACCAAATAGATAAACAAGCATGCATAACAACAAGCAACTAATTTCAAGCACATTTGAAAACAATGAACATGGGACAAAGCAACCCTACACATGAATAATCAAGTGACTGAATTGTGCTAATCCCTAGGAGCACTAACTATGTATGTTTCAAAAAGTTTTTAATAATGCACATATTCTTGAAAAATGAAAATTTGGCCTCACTAGGGTTTGTAGTAATGGTCTGAATCTGCAACTTTTATGATCCAAGAGGGCGAACTCCAATCTAGGTGCATCGAGGTCTTGACACAGACTGAGAATTTAATCAATTAGGAATTGCTAGGGAGATCTCATAGCCCAACAAGAGCCCAAACCTGTGAAGATTTCTTCCACAAGGACATTTATATAGCGGTTGTCACTACCATGGTGAAAATGGCTATTACCGCTTGAGGTTCCATCCATGTGGTTGACCCAATTAAGGGAATGTCCACTATGGTTAACCCTCTCTAAAGGTGACTCACAAAAGATAGCAAATGGAGACTGGTTCCAGATTCAAGGATCTGAGTTTTTGATACTACCCAAAAAGGAAGTAGAGCATAGTCCTCTAGCCTTTTCAATTTTAACCAAAACAAAGAAGACAAATTACTCTGACTCGCTAAGACTAAGATTATCTCACAAAGATCTATGATGTCAACCACTTGTGATCTATCAACCTCTCCAGAGAGAGAATGTATCAATCAAAAGTTGAAGACACACAAATCTAGTAGAATTTGAGACACTCTCAGTATCCTCCCTACCTACAAGGGTTCTCTCATTGAGAAGAGCTTTGCTGGAAACCCACTCTCTCAAGAACCACAAATAGTGTTCATAGGGCCAATTTACTATGTGTAATAGATATGCAAAAAGCAAATATATATTAATTTTTCTAGCCCAAAATGAAGTCTGTGATAGGAATGCAATAAAAAGTCACTCAAGCTAGACACGTGAGATGTTCATTTTATGTCTAAATTGAAATGTTATCAGTTGAGAAGATTACCTAAATTCCTCACAACATGCTTAGTAGATTATTACTTATTTTTAATAATTCTCACACTTTTCCCAATCAAAATCAGCAGAAACCAATTAGAAATAGAAATTTTCAATTGTTAGGGTTAGCTGTTAGTCCAAATCTGAAAATCAAATCTGGAAAATTGCCTGAAAAAGTGAAATGACAATTGAAACCTAGCACTGAAACTCGTATGATAGTGGGTTATCTCCTAGACAACAATCTAGAAACTCGTACGACAATGGGTATCAGATCATACGATAATAGAGCCTCCAAACAACAATGTGCTTCTAATGGTATGAACCTCAATCAAATCAACTATCATGTGATAGTGGGTACTACCTGGTACGAGTTTCTGACAAAACTCATATGAAAATTGTACAAACAAAAAATAAAAATCACAGCTTGGAACAGAAAATGACAAGAAAATGATAGAAATTGATAGAAATGGAATGGAACCCATTTTAGGGCCCTATGGTGGGTGCCATAAATTTGTGTGTGAATTTTGTACCTAGCTGTAGACACAACACTTCAGTAAAACATTAGAAGTTAGCAAAAATCAAAATCGTGCAATGAAATGGAAACTAAACTAACCAGGCGATTTACTGCCTTCTAGTAGGTGCGAGTATGTATTCTCAGATTGGATCGAGATTAGGGACCTTGACGACACCTAAACGAAGTATTTGAATGTAGAATCTAGATATGAAATGAACATAATTTAATCTATATTTTTGTATTTTCTATGCAATTAGATGAAATAAAATTGATATGAATCTATTCTATATGAAATGGAAATGATATGCAATTGTTGTGAGAACTGATATGAAAAATGATTTGAATGCTAGAAAACAATGAAAATCTCACAATAGCCTTGATTCACAAAGATAGATTCTTCGATCACCAATTCGCCAGCGTGAGGATGTAATTTTTTGGATTGATTTAGAGGAGCTGAAGCATTGATTTTATAGAAATATAGGGCTTTGGAGGTGCATGGGAAAAGCCATAAATCACTCTTGATAAACTCAGGTTGATTTTTGAGTCAACAAGGAATCAGATATAATTAACTCACAAAATAATGCAAAATCATGCAAAAATAGCTTTTTAACTCAAATTAGAAGTTTAGATCAGCTTTGAACTCAGAATAGATGTTGAGTTTCCAAAAGTTAACAACTTGCATTGATTTTTTGATTTTAAGTTTGACTACTCTTTGAATGTGCATAATTAATTATGAATTAATTAAATAAATAAAGTGAGTTATTCTCAACTTAACTGATTTTTGAATTGAAACAATTGATTTATGGGTTAATCAATTATTAAATCAAACCTTTATTCAAAAACTTTATCATTAATTTTGACAACTGAATTTAATTAATTAAATAAGAATTTAATCAATTAGTCATAAGATTTTTGATTTATTGTCAAAATAAAATAATACAATTTAGGAATAAATTTAATTAAATTTAATTAAATAATTAAGTGGCAGAATTAAATCTAATTAATTAAATATTCAAAATATTCAATTAATCAAACTTTAGGATAAATTAGCTTTATCGCCAAATAATCATTAAATTAAAGATAATTAGATAAATTAGGAATATTGCTAGGAATATTCTCGGATGCAAAATTTAGGATAATCAATTAGGATTCGATGATGTGCATATGTACCTTAGGTTAGGACTTTGATGTCGATTTCATTCGATTTGAAGATGTAGGAGGTTAATGAACCTATAGCCCATTTTTGGGGTATTACAGATGTCATGCACAACAGGTAATCCTGGGTGTCAATTTTGGGTTTGCCCAAATTGGAAAAAGGTCTGGATACATAATTATATTTTATGTTTTAAAATAATGTGACAACTAATCATTTTATGAAGAACTGATGTACATTTGTTATTGTCAAGGAAATACTGGATGTCAATACTTTCGGTGGCTCAATCAAACCACATTTACATCTACCACATTTCAATGTCTCATAAGCCACATCAAACGATCCACTTTCTATAATCTAAGTCTCTCAGCTTGATTCACCAAGAAGAAGACTTCTCCCAAGTCATCATGGACACCATAGTGATCTATGAATCTCTAATATGCAAGTTCTGCATGTTGCTCTCTCAACATCACACCTAACTCATTCAAAACTATGGCAAAAATGGTAGACAATCCCAACGATCTGTCACAACTCGATTTCAACAACAACACAAAGAGTAGCTTGATTCTGTCTTCAAGCCGATCAATACACAGTCTACTCAAACTCCAAGTCAAGTCACTGCTACACTCCATAGGAACAAAGCACATCAAATTCAGACCAAAGAAGTCAAGAAGTCACTCAAATCAGATTTGAATGCAATTAGGTCTGCATATATCCCATGAACACATCAGGAAGAATGCATCTCTAATCATTGCACTAGCTTCTTGTGCTAGAGTTGTCATTGTCACAAGTCTTGATTCAGTAGGATCTATTTGAAATCTGAGTCTCTAGACTCGACTCAATAATCCATGACCCACTACCGAATCTACTACAAAGTTATCTCCGAATAATCCATAACCAAATCATGAGCAGGAACCAGATCTGCAAGAACACCATTCTAAATCGACAAATATATATATATATATATATATATATATATTTTAAGAAAAAATTGATTGTCATCGTAACTACAATGACCTCATAACAGCAACAGGTATCTGTCACATCAACAACATCACTGTCAAAAAAAATCATAAATGAAAAATATCCATCATAAATGTCTAATGAATGTCCATTGTATGTACAACATAGTCATCGTTACAAACCATAAACAACACACATCTATCATAAACTTGCAATGGACATCCATTGCATTAATAGCATTTCTGTCGGTGAATAGGTTACTAATGATGGCTACCCGTTGGAATATTCTGATGGGTCACCGTCATTTGTATTTGTTTTGATAGTTAGGCATTGCAATGTAAATGGGCACAAATAGGTACAATGATAGGTTTGATTTGTTGGCACCCTCTTTTTGCGATGGCTAAGGGTGTCGTAATTAACAAAACCGTTAATTTTTTTTACTACAAAACTGCGACACCGGGTAGTGTCGCTCAATCGACAATATACTATCAAAATTTAGATGTTTGGCCATCAGAAAAAGGTCTCAAATGTACTAGTGATTAGATCTTTCTTTGAATGCAGGGGAGTTGAATAGAAGGTGAGAAGAGACAAAGACAGGCTTGGTGAAATCACAGTGAAAGGAATTGAAGGTAAGTACCAGTCATGGCTGGAAGTGACCTGATGATTGGAGAGGGTAGATGATGGATGGAAAGGTCCTTTGGGATTTATTAGAAGGTGTTGGGACTGGTGTTTAGGTTGGGTGTTGCAGGGAAGGGTATTTTCTACAAAACCCTTGGTTTCTAGCCCAAATAGTGAGGGTTTAAATTGAATGGGAGTGTAGATGGGTGATTATGGGAAAAATAAGCTGAAAATTGGTTATCTTTTATCCTTTATCAAAACTCTTTAGTGATGTGGAATGCTGGAAGTGAGTGGTTCTAGGACGTGCATTGTTAGGTGAGGCAAATTAGGCTTAGTTGAAGGGTTAGGGGGTGAAGGAAGTCTTCACCAGTCAAAGAGTTAAAGTTTGAGATTGATGTCAATTTAGTAACTCTAAAAAGGGTACTAGAAAATGTAAAAACATTTCTAGGTTGTTTGGGGAGTTTGAGAGTAAATTTCTGATTTTAGTGTTGGAAGGACTACTAGGCAGGCCTGGAAGGGCTATAGAAGAGGAATGGTGAAGGATGAGTTGATTGGATTGAATTGGAAGTTGTAACATGGAAAATATATAATTTTGAGATGATCTAAGGTGTTAGGATCAGGGTGTGAATTTTGGTTTGAGTTTTGGTGTGGTGGAGGCACTAGGTGCACTAGGTGGCCTAGGATAGAGCTGATGCTAGAAGGCATTGGAACAAGGAAACACGGAAGTGAATTTGAGTAGTATGGTTGTGGGAGTGACTTAAAAAGTTAGAGAACTCAACTAGATGCTTGAGTGAGGTTAAGTCCTTGAGTGGATCCCAAGTTGTTTGTAGAATCCTTGAGTTGAGTTAGTCTCCTTAGGGTGCTAGTGAATATATTTGAAGTTTACAGTAACAATGAATGTTAGTCTCCTTAGGGTGATAGTGAATGTTTTTGAGTTAGTCTCCTTAGGGTGAAAGTAACAATATACATCGATAAACATACAAGCATAACTATAAGGCATAGGAAATGTTAGCACTTTTTCATGTAGAATCACTATATAGCTATTTAAGCTTAACTCTTAGACTTCCAATTCTAGATTCTTACAAGGAAAAGGCTAATTGACAAGGATTTAATCCTCCTACACTTTGGGCTCCATAGACCCAGGAGGGTGTACCTAAAACATACTAAATCTGCATACATAAACACTCTCTCACTAAAACCCTTTATGCAGACATGAAAATCAGTGGATAGTAACAACAAGGATATTCACCCTTCTTCTCTTTGAACCCGGAGGCTTAGGCAAGCTAACCTACCAGATTCACTTCTACAAGGAATCACCAAAAGCATTTGCACTATTCAATGCAATTTACAAACATTTATGCTCTTAAACTGGAAATGTAAAATGAATTGAAATTATGATTTGATGATGAAACTACAGGACAAGCAAGAGACCAGTGCTATATCTAATGGGAAACATAGTCATACAAATGTACATTCCCATAAGACCCTAACTCCAAACTTAGGAAACTAAATGAAATTCCTTGCAAACCATTCTTCTCATTTCAATACCTGGACATCAAATTCATATATAAACCTTAAATTCTCAGAACTTGTATTCAAGATTAACTCTCTCCTTGAAAGAAACTTAAAAAATAAGATCACAACTACCTTATAGCCAGTGCATCAAAATGCCTTACAAATTGATACACAAGAACTAAAACTAGATATACAAAGACATCAACAAGAACTGAATAGGGATTCCATTATTTTCATTAAAATTCATTTGAAACTGTACATTGCAAGACCATGAACACAAAAAATAAGACTCAAAAGCCTGGAAGTTATCCCAACAGCATAAATTTCAACATCCTTTATAAATGAGAAGAAAAACTGAGATATAGGAGAATGTGGTCAGTTGAAAGCCAACTAACAGCTATCCATTCTTGGCATGAAAATATCTCCAAGTTCTTCCCACACTTTGTTCTGTAACTGATTCTCAAAACCGATCCACCTTTTGCAAACATTTCCCAACTGATTCGATTATGATCCTCAGATTTCAAACCCATACTACTCTTTCCCATCACCTTGAAACTAAAAAAAATCATCTCCATAAGATTCATCATCTTTTCCCATTTCTGGAAACATATAACACTTATATATTTCGACAAAAAATGAATCTCCAAGACATTTTTTCGTGAGCATGTCTATCATTTAATTTTTTTGAATTTTCACCTATAGTTTGGACTATATTGATCTTTTAAATTCTTTAAAATTTTCATATTTTAATCATTTTCTACACTTTATCCTTAGGAGTCACTAGGAAGTGCCACTTGTCACCATTTGATTCATTGCTCAGACTAACTCAAGTTTAACCCCTGATTGGGAGATCTAGCGACTGGTTTGTATTCTCATAATCTCTGAATATATTTCTTAACTATGATTAAGCCTCGTGAACCATGAGAATAAGCCTATCTCTAAAACTCAGGATGAGACCTTGACCTTAGGTTAGATTTGGAGAATGGGCGACTGAGCCCATTCTCCCAATCTCCAAAGATTTTCCACTAATTGCTAAGATCTAGAGAACTAGAGACTAGCTCAATCTCCAATTCTCTGAATGTTATCCTCTGACTGCCAGGCATTGGGAGATCACGTGAATGGGTTATCTCTTAATCTCAGAATGGTTAACCCTTAACTACTAACATTTGGTGATTGCACGACTGGTGATTAGTTGAACGCCACCTTTGAATCCTGAATTTCTCACTAACTGCCAGCTTGATCTAGCAACCTCACTAATGCTCACCATGTGTCCACCTCACCTAGTCAGCATGCCATGACTTCTCTACAAATTTTCTTACTTGTGGGCCCACTGACATGGAAACTGAGGCGTCAATCACTTGTGCACATGGACAGAGCCTCCACTTCAACTTCATATTTCATTAGTGAGTGTTGTTGCTTATAAACACCTCAAAGACCCATTTTGGCATAAATGTGGGATAATTATCATGAAGGTTTTAAATCCCTTGTATCAAAATTTCTCTACATGCCCAACTAGCATGGGCCCCAAGGCAAGCCCACAAGGCGTGAGGAAACCATAGCCTCTTCACACTTCATTTACCTTTTTATTGAGCTGCCTGTTGGTTAACAATTTGTCCTCTCTTAAGATTTTCAATCTTTGACTCTCTATGCACCCAAAGTGAGAGAACAAAAGGATGTCCACCAACAAATGGGTCAGTGTAAGTCTTCTATCACTGCCTTCTGAATTGACAGGTACAGCTCCCTGATTGTGTATGATATGCAATGAATATGTTTTTATCTTGACCACCAGGTTGTCTCTTATGTGTTTTCAACCAAATTGCTTGTAGACACAAACAAATTAGGCAAGAATATATGAAAATGATTTTGACATCTAACTAATTCTATCCTACTCTATATGAAAAGCAGATTCTACTTGATGAATAGAAGCAGACCTATACAATGAAAGGTAAATGGAATCACCAATACTACAACCACTTAGCATGAAATAGAATTCAGGAAGAAATTACAGTCTCAGAATATAAGTGTACTTTTTATTCAAAGATGCAACTAAAATAAAGAGTGAACAGAGGAAGAATTACAAATGAAAGACCAACTGGAATTGATCATACCACAATTTCTAACATGAAATGGCATTCAATGAGAAAAAGCAGTTTCACTTATAACTGTTCTTTCCATTCATCATGCAAATAAACTATGAAAATGGAACAACAAACAGGAATTCCACTTTGTAAATAGAATCACACCGTTTCATTGACAAGTTTACTGACCTTTGCATTGATTTCCTTCACAGTATTTATAGATTTTACATACAATGCTTACTGGAAATGATTCAACTTCCAGAATATAGAAAGACAAGGTACAAAGAGAGAACATCTCGATGATAGAGTTTGAAAAGGCCAATCACTGATATGAGAATAAGAAGAGACACCATAATTATAACACTTCAACTTGAGTCCTTCATTTTCTCTTTAATGGCACCTGTCAAGTTGAATTCATTGGGCTTCTCGGAGTTAAACAATTCCACATGAGACAAGAATCAATGAATGATGAATGCCAGATGATCTGTATGCATTGAACATTCTTCATAACACTTATGATAATAGAATCTCCCACCGAGTCTTCGGTTAGCCTTCATAACCCAAATTCTATGAAAAATGCACCTGTGAAGTGCAATTTGTATCTCTTCAAGTACTTGAACTTCAATTTTTTGCTCCAAGAATTGCATACACCTTCGAGCCATACTTTCCAGAGAGCAAAGATTCTTTGGATCATTTTAAGAAGACCCACATGACCAGATTTAAAAAAAAAATTGAAACCCTTTTTTTATATCAAACTCAGTGGGACACATGTTGACATCCCATTAAGTCGCAAAGCATCCTCCTTCCCATAGTGACTAAGCGACTACCATTGATTTGGTATCTTGAAAATATTATAGCCATATACAAGCTTCTCTCGGACCCACAGGGACACGTGGAAAGATCTTGCAAGTTCACAAAAGTATTTGATAGGGATAGTGATTATGCGAGGGCCATTGGATCCTTTTCCTTGTTCCACCATAGGTAAGTCCATTGACTCAGGTCCCACTGCCATGCGTACGCATCTCGCATGATCGCAATGAATCTCCCATGGCTTAGCAACAAAGCAAGAACTGCCGATTTGGAATCTCGATCCTCATATTGATATTGAATACTTTAATAATAAATGATGCTCTCTTTTAAACCAAGCTCGATGACAATACTCTCTCTTGGGCCCACCACTCCATGTGTAATGATCTCGCAAGTTCGCAAAAGTATTTGACAGGGATCGCGATTATGTGAAGACCATCGGATATGCTTTGATGAAGTGTGACCTCTACCTTGGACACATGGAAAGATCCCACCTTACCACCAAGCATCTTCAGTGACTTATGTTGTCGCATGATCACGTAGCAATATTTTAATCTATGTGATCATGCGACCGCTTTATCATTGGTGCATGAAATGATATTTAATACTATCTTCATCGGGCTCGAACTTATAACTTTTCATTATCGCATCTGTGCTCTTAGCATATGTGGGTCCCAGTAGAGCGCATTCACCTACCCGAACTCCATTATCACATGATTGGTGCATGTGGATTCTCGCTATCTTATGACTTAGGTCCCATTGAGAAACAGGGCCCACTAATCTACCTCTTTTTACTTTTTCGCATGATCGCATGGGTGTTATTTTATTCATGTGATCATGCGACTGCTCTATCATTGGAGCACGTAGGTTCTAGTAGGGTACCATCCATCTACTTGAGCTTCCATTATCGTACCTGCACTGTTGCATATGTGGACTGTACATGGACTCCAACTAGAGTCAATTTAATCCTCCCTATCTTTGGTGCCTCTTTCCCACCTAACCGGCTACACTTCCTACCTTGTCACATGATCGCATGGGTGTTATTTTATTCATGCGATCATGCAACCACACACCTACTGTAAGGATTTTCACATCATCTCATCCCTTAACCTATGTGGGCCCCCCCTCTCCTTCACTGTGATGGAAATCAACCACATCTTTAGTCATTTATAATTTGTCATCGAGTCATTCAAGACTACACACACTGTCCCTTGATTCCATTATAATTCAACATAGACTCATTGCCATTTTCTTTGATTGTTGTGGATCTTGATACTAGGTGGAATATAACAATGCAATCTACTTTTCATTCTACAAACTTCCAAGAACACTTCTTGATATCTCCTTATCACTATCATAAGAAGTATAATTCTAAATGTTTCAATGCCAACTCTGTTATTACATCAGTCACATGAAGACTTTCCTCTGATCCCTTGTAAATGCCTAAAGATCATGATCCATAATTTCCATTCCATCTGAGAAGGAGCATCAATAGGAGCATATAATCTTTGCCGGGTTGGGATCTATAACCTACCCAATATAATGAGACTCTGAAAACAACCCACCCGGCTTAAACATGAAAGCAATTTGAAGGGAAAACCCGACAAAGATTTCCTATCCTGAAGGAAATCTAGACCTAGACATTACATGACTAGACCTAACTGGTAACATCAAGAATACCACTTTGACATCATGGAAATAGGATAAGAAGTGGGGCAACACTACCATGTACTTAAATGCTAAAAACTCCCCAATCCCAGTGAATGTGCGATAATGTTTCTGAGGTTGTTATGGGCAGTTTTGACAGTACTTCACTCAATTGACTATATCTTGCAAACCAATATGAATTTGAAAAATCTCTTTGGTGAGAATCTAGAGAACTAGATTTGTGACAACATATTTGAAATTTAGCCTGATTCAAAAATTGAGCTAAAAGTTATGCCCCCCACAATATGAATGTCTTTTTTTCTTCTTCTGCAAATCCGTGTTTGCAAAATCCATTGATTCATCTTTCCTAAGTAATGGTCTAGCATCCCCCTTTATTTAAAATGTGCCTCCATCACAATTTTACTTCCCTTTTCTTTCATTTGTTTCATTGTTATGGTCTCCTTTGTATTCATTTATTGCTTTATTTTCTTAGATGCTCATTTGTGTAGGCAGTTGCTTTGATAATCTTTACTTTGCATTGAAGGAAAAGGCATACTCACTGGCTTGTACCTTGCTAACAGAGACTCAAATGTTGATCTTTTTTGGCCAAGCACTAGAACCCCCAAATCATACACCCAGTGCCCAAACACTTGCACACAATAATTGATCTCCAAATACATTCACGTGTATAGGCATTTGGAACTTAACATGCATACTGCAAACTCCCATATATTACTTAGCAATTTTATAATGATGGCCAGGTACCTTATGGACTTGTAGCCTCCTAAGTTGGGTTTGTAATTTGAACATTGACCTTTTCAACCATTTCAAAGTTATCAAGTAACATCAACTGGCCTCCAGAAAGCGGTTTCAAAAACTGACCAGATGACCTTGCAGGAACACACCACCGGATACACAAGCTAACTTCCAACATCACAATATGTCAGTTAAAGGAAAACTCACAAAGATCCCCAAGCGAAAAGATATTCATGATCAAACATAGCCACTTAGAAACAAATTCTATCTGCACTGTCCAAAATCACATAAATTGGCTCCTGAACTAGCCTTAAAAACTGACCAACTGAAACTTTCACAAACCGGCAACTTGGGCATTGATTATCCCTCATATAAGGAACATGAATCCATAACCAATTTTCCAAAAAGATCAAATGGCCAGTTAAAATTAATCACCAAAGTCAGCTTATTAGTAAAATTCAGGATAATAAACAGTGAAAAATCATAGAAATCTGATTCGGAATTATCCTGGGAAAGTGGTCAAATGGATTGGCAGGGACCTAGAAATCATCAGGTAAGTAGTCTCTCATTTCTAAAGTATGAAATGGCATTCAATTAATTTGGACCTCACACAGGGTACAAATTAAAAAACCTCAAAGTAGGCCATTTAGAATTCTGAACAAGGCAGTCATAGAGATATTTAATAAATTGCAAACAGAATGACATTGGAAAATAGATGAAACAGGCACATGGGGGGCTGAAAATTGGTAGGATGACTCACTCCCATGCCTAAAATATGATGCAACAACTGGTATGCAATGATCAATCACATGGCAAAAGATATTCAAATGCAAATAGGGCCTGCTACAACAAATTGATACTTAGGCAAAAATGCAGATTTGGACAAGTTCTCAAAACAAGACATCACGAAAAAACTTGAAACTTGAACCTAAAAACCTTGGATGTCTTCAAATAATAAAACAAGGGTAATGAATACTTGACATGCATGGTAGAGCTCAGAATCTCATTTGAGAAAATAGGCACAAAAGCACTCAAAGGGCTTCAAACTGCAAAATTATAAAATGGTACTAAAAAATCCATGTTGTATTTTTGAGTACCAACAGTGGCTCTGACTGTGGACGCATGCCCCATGTGGGGATGTAGAGAACCTCAAAATCTCATGGTATAATAGACCACCCAAAGATAATCAGCCGGACAATTCACTTCTCGAAAAACTCCAAATCAAGAACCCCTACTGAAAGCAAACACAATTGAAAGGAAAGTGACAGTACATGAACTTACAATATTTACAAAAAAGGTTCAAAGCCCCAAAACTCCAGAGACTCTTTACCTTTATCAAATAAATGATTCTCATCTCCATATAATGAAGGAAAACTGAGACTACATGTTTCATCTAGCCAGTTAGAAACATTTTGATCCACTTTCAGCATATCATAGGAAAAATGATCAGCACACTCACTATTATCCGACAGGATCAAGCCATCAGGATGCCATGACTGCTGATCATTTTGTAATGTCAAAGCATTACACTCTTCATTGTCACTTCCATGTTGAAAAAGGAAACACTCCAACTCCATATCATGGTTGGAAACATTATCATTTTGATCATTAGCTTGCAAAAAAGAATAAAACAATTCTATCTCTTCATTTTGCAAACTGAGGTAGAACCTCTCAAAAAAAATCTCTGATTGCATAAAACCGTAAACATCTTGTTGCTCACAAACCATATCAACAACATTTGAAAAGGAAAAAGCTCCATCAGTGAGTGACTCATTAGGCGTTAGCAAATCTAAGAATACACTTTTAGATTTACTACAATTTTCAAAATCAAAATGTGAAGAACAACCATAGACAGTAGGCTCTTGCAAATCTGAATACTCACTAGTACATTCATCATTGTATTCATCAAAAATAACATTATCAAAATTATCACAATGAAATGCACTTTCACATTACTGATTTAAAATTGGAGAAAAGACATCAAAATGTGTTTCACTCATCATGCCATCATTTGAATAATCTTTGTAAAAATTTATGTCTACCGAGCATGGAAAATTTGAAATAGACTTAGTACCATACCTATAAAACTCCATCTCCAAGAGATCTACAATTTGCTCACTACTTAGTGAGCACTTAACATCACATTCCATCTCTTCATTCTCACTACTAATGCTGCAAGTCTCTTCCCCATCTGAAACTGGGACTAAATTTACTTGTCTCACATTAGATTGTGTGAAGTAACCACTGCAAGAGCTATCATCTGCATTATAATCATATTTCTCAAGTTCACACAAAACACCATTAAGTTGAAACAAGGAACCATTATCATTATGCTGAGAAGAAGGGACATCTACAAGCTTGTAGAAAGAATTATCAACTAAAGATTCCTTTTCTATTCCTTGACACTCATAAGTTTCATCATCAACACAATAACTAGCACTATAAAAATCACAGGACTCGGCATCCTTAGGACAACTAGATCCAACACAACTAGAATCAGTATCTACAAAAGAGCTCATCCATTCCTTAACACTTTCTTGTGCTTCATTTTTTAGGGATGCAGTCCAACTGACTGATTCAGGCATACCAAGTTCAAGAAAAATTTCAGCATCCTAGGATTCTTGAAAATCAAGACCCACAGGAATTTGACCACATCCAACAAGAAATTTCTTATAATAAGACAATGTGGACTCCTCTTTTCTTTCTCCTATTGCACATCTTAACATCTGAATGCAATTATGCTAAATTTTTTGATTTATCAAATGAAGTTCATCTTTATAACTTTCTAAATCTGACTGAAAACCTTCAGATCTAGAAACACCCTCTTAATCTATCATGGCTGGGAACTCCATTATAATACATTGACAAAACAATAAAGCTTATTCTCATGATAGTATTTCTATCCAATTTCATGTAATCACTGACCTCACTAAACATCAACATATTTATGATACTCTTTAGCAACCGAATCTTCTATCCAAAAATATGGCATGAACTTTCAAACTAATTTCCCTTTTCTTTAGTGACTGATTCACCTATTTACGGACTATTTTTACTTTGATTAAAGATTACCTGGAAGTGCTATTGCTGGTGTAAAATATTGATCTTAAGCCTTCCTCAAATCACCTTTCAAATCTTTGTAGAGCCACCACCTCTTTGCAGAGGACAAATCTTGAACTAGCTGAGAACCTTTATCTCACACCTGGACCTTCTTTATCAGCAAACATAAAATAACTTCACAGGATGCACTATTTGTCAGGATCACAAAATTCATTGCAATTTCATTTTAAAAAATACTGATCAAATAGAGATTCAGAGTCACCACTCATATTCATTAAGATAATATAACAATTTGAAAAGAATTGACTCTATAACCAAATTGGACTAGACCCTGGGATGATTTAGCAAAGCAAGGAATTGGACATCTTAAACTTGCTATCATTTATCTTAATCCCTAGTAGAGTCGCCAATCTATTAGCACCTTTTCATGTAGAATCACTATATAGCTATTTAAGCTTGACTCTTAGACTCCCAATTCCAGATTCTTACAAGGAAAAGGCTAATTGACGAGGATTTAATCCTCCTACACTTTGGGCTCCACAGACCCAGGTGGGTGTACCTAAAACATACTAAATTTCCATACATAAACACTCTCTCACTAAAACCATTTATGCAGACATGAAAATTAGTGGATAGTAACAAAAATGATATTCACCATTCTTCTCTTCGAACCTGGAGGCTCTGGCAGGCTAACCATCAGATTCACTCCTACAAGGAATCACCAAAAGCATTTGCACTATTCAATGCAATTTACAAATATTTATGCTCTTAAACTGGAAATGTAAAATGAATTGAAATTATGATTTGATTATGAAACTGCAAGACAAGCAAGAGACTAGTGCCATATCTAATGGGCAATAGAGTCATACAAATATGCATTCCCATAAGACCCTAACTCCAAACTCAGGAAACTGAATGAAATGCCTTGCAAACCATTCTTCTTATTTCAATACCTGGACATCAAATTCATATATAAACCTTAAATTGTCAGAACTTGTATTCAAGATTGACTCTCTCCTTTAAAGAAACTTAAAAATTAAGATCACAACTACTTTATAGCTAGTGCATCAAAATGCCTTACAAACGGATACACAAGAACTAAAACTAGATATACAAAGACATCAACAAGAACTGAATAGGGATTCCATTGTTTTCATTAAAATTCATCTGAAACTATACATTGCAAGACTATGAACATAAAAAATAAGACTCAAAAGCCTGGAAGCTATCCCAACAACATAAATTTCAACATCCTTCACAATTAAGAAGAAAAAATTAGATATAGGAGAATGTGGTCAGTTGAAAGCCAACTGACAGCTATCCATTCTTGGCATGAAAATATCTCCAAGTTCTTCCCACACTTTGTTCTGCAACTGATTCTCAAAACTGATCCACCTTCTGCAATCATTTCCTAACTAATTTGATTCTGATCCTCGGATTTCAAACCCATACTACTCTTTCCCATCTCCATAAGATTCATCGTCTTTTCCCGTTTCCAGAAACATATAACACTTATATATTTCGACAAAAAATGAATCTCATGGATATTTTTCTGTAAGCATGTCTGTCATTTAAATTTTTTGAATTTTCACCTATAGTTTGGACTATATTGATCTTTTAAATTCTTTGAAATCTACATATTTTAATAATTTTTTGCACTTTATCCTCAGGAGTCACCAGGAAGTGCCACTTGTCACCATTTGATTCGTTGCTTAGACTAATTCAAGTTTAACCCCTGATTGGGAGATCTAGCGACTGGCTTGTATTATCATAATCTCTTAATATAGTTCTTAACTGTGGTTAATCCTAGTGACCACGAGAATAAGGCTATTTCTGAATCTTCAGATGAGACCTTGAACCTAGGTTAGATCTAGAGAATGGGCGACAGAGCCCATTCTCCCAATCTCCAAGTATTTTCCACTAACTGCTGAGATCTAGAGAACTAGCAACTAGCTCAATCTCCAATTCTCTGAATGTTATCCTTTGACTGCCAGGCATTGGGAGATCATGTGACTGGGTTATCTCTTAATCTCAAAAAGGTCAGCCATGTTGGTTTCCCCTTCTCTTTCTACTTGTAGGTCTACACAATGATTGACAACCTAATGTCACTGACTCTATCACCACTCCAAAGTCTGCAAGGAAAAGGGCCAATTAACAAGGATCAAAGAGATCCTCCTACACTTTGAGAAAAATGCTCAGGCGGGTGTACCATTGATTCACTTCTTTAAAGGAATCACTAAATATTATATATTTGTACCCCTTACTAACTAATTTAAATATTTTATCATTTATGTGTGTGTGTGATTGATGATGATGGACTGCTTCTAGAGAATAGATCAATGCCTTAACCCAGGGCATAGAGTCACTTAATAACATATATCAACTGAAAACCCTAACTCAAACACACTTGAACTCATAATAAGTGCTTTTCATAGTATCCCTCTCACTCCCAAACGTGATCATCAAATTCCCATCCAACCACGAACTCACTGAAACTACCTTAAAGACTTTAATCCTAACTTTGTTAGGAACTTAAAGATAATTTCACAATACTCTTTGTTTACCATATGCTAACTCACTTTGTGACATTAACATATATGAGCCCAAGATCAAGACAAGAAGACAAACATAAATCTGAGATTGGAATTCAAATATATTCTCATTAAGATTTGCAGAATCAATACATTATCAAGATAACAAAATGCTAGGAAACAAATCCTAAATCCAAGCTCTCCTTGTTCAGTCTTTTACCTTCAACAACCACCCACAAAAATACCACCTTTTACAATATATACCATCACTAGTCACCTTGGAATCCCAAAAATTAGGATGAAGCAAGCTCCAGATGACTAGGGTTAGGGTTTCACACACCCAACCAACTAGAATCAGTCAAAATTTATTACAGGGGATTGAAAACCAAGCGGTCAGATCCAAGAATGCTCCTCATTTATGAAAATTTTTTGACTTATGTACTAAGGACAATGAATTAGCCATGTTTGTCAACCTAATCAGACACCTGCAACATGCCTCGAGCAGGTTTTACCCATTCCTTTACAACACAGAACTCTCTGAAATCAATCATCAGGCTTCCGGACCACTCTGCAACAGTTGACAAAACCATCTCACCAAATGCAACCACTAAAACATTCAATTTTTGTCCTTCTTGTCACAGAAACCCTTTAAAAATTCAAATCTGGTAACAATGGCTACTTCCATGGCACTAGCAGCATATCAATGGTCGACGTTTGAATCTTGTTCAGCTTTATATTGAAACCATTAGATCCTCATCTTTCGTGGGCTTCTCAACTTAACTCAATAGGAATCCTGGTTTACATTTGGCGATCACACAACAAAGGCCCCCTCTAAGTGATTGTAACATCCTTTAACCCTGGGTTTCATTGTGAGAACACGTGAACATAAGCTTCACTAAATTGCTGAATGTTTCATGGCTTAACTGTTTCCTTTAGCAACTTGGAGATAACCATGTTAGCCAGTTCACTAGATGTTTAGGCTTAGACCGCCAGGAACATGAGACTGCACAAACATGTATTCACGTAATCACTGAGTAGAGGACTTAATCACTGAGAAATTGATTACATCTTGACCCTGACTTAACCTATGCCATCTAGAGAATGTGCAAACAAAAGGTTTTTGCATAGTCTCTTAATAATTTCTTAACCATGGGTTACATCTCAAGAATATGTGATTGCCTTTAGTCACCTAGTTGCTGAATAACTTTGGGGCCTCGCTAAATTACTTTGAGATTCAGTTAACACACTCATTCACTCAATCACTTAATCATTTGGAGCATCGCCACTTTATTACATGAATAAGTGATCAAAGAAAAACTTGTCAGAGCCACCAAACCTTTGTCAAAGTTGCTAAATTTTAGAGGACTATGAAAATCATATAGTCACTAGTTCGCCAAATATCTATGCAAGACCCCACATGGACATGCCTAATGCCACATGTCATCACACTACTCACTGCTATAGCTCAGTCACCTCTGACAATGGCCCCACTGTCTGAAGTAGTTAGCTCTTAGTTATCTGGCAAATGCGCAAACAAAGGACTTCTCATAGTCGCGGAATGATTTTATTAATTGTAGTCTGATTTAGAGAACATGCGAACAATGGTATTCACCAAGTCTCCAGAACATGTATTAACCCTAAGTTCCATTTCACAAATTGGTGACTGAAGAAAGACAAGCCGCTCTCCAGGTCACTTGATGTTAAGAGATAACCACCAAATAATGGGAGATTACATGAACACTCCTTCGCTGAATCACCGAGTAGAAAGCATGACCATTGAGGAACTTAGAGAACTTGTGACCGACTAGTGTTCGCTAGTTTGCTGAATGAAAAGGTAACATGAAACAATATTGCACGATTCAGAAAAGACTAGGAAAGAAAAGAACATGTGCGCACGGGAAGATTTAAGTGGCCTAAAAAAGTAACAAGGAAATATAACAAGGCCAAGACATATTAGGGTTTTATTACATGTAACGGCTAGAAATTTGAAATTAAACCTAGGGTTTATGGCCAGAAACATATAAAAACATTGCAGAGACCAGAGAAAATGATGTAGCCATGAAATTTTTTGCAGGTGCAAACCATTTTCTAAGGATTTTTCTATTACAAGAAAATGGGCTAACAGGCCCTTAACTGCTAACATTTGGCAATTGCACAATTGGCGGTTAGTTGATCACCACCTTTGAATCTCTAAATTTCTCACTAACTGTCAGCTTGATCTAGCAACCTCACGAATGCTCACCATGTCTCCACCTCACCTAGTCAGTGTGCCACCACTTCTCTACAAAATTTCTTACTTGTAGGCCCACCGACATGGAAACTAAGGCATCAATCACCTGTGCACATGGACAGAGCTTCCACTTCAACTTCATATTTCATTAGTGAGTGTCGTTGCTTATAAACACCTCAAAGACCCATTTTGGCATCAATGTGGGATAATTGTCATGAAGGTTTTAAATGCCTTGTATCAAAATTTCTCTACATGCCCATCCTGGATGCACCCCAAGGTGGGCCCATAAGGCATGAGGCAACCACAACCTCTTCACACTTCATTTACCCTTGTATTGAGCTGCCATGTACTTAAATGCTAAAAACTCCCCAATCCTAGTGAATGTGGGGTAATGTTTCTGAGGTTGTTATGGGTAGTTTTGAGAGTGCTGCACTTAGTCAACTATATCTCGTGAACCAAGAAAAATTTGGAAAACTTCTCTAGTGAGAATCTAGAGAACTAGATTTTTGAACACATATCCAAAATTTAGCCTAATCCAAGAGTTGAATTAAAAGTTATGTCCCCCACAATATGACTGTATTTTTTTTTTTTTTGCAAATCCATGTTTGCAAAATCAATTGATTCATCTTTCCTAAGCAATGGTCTAGCATCCCCCTTTCTTTAAAATGTGCCTCCATCGCATGCTGGCTTCCCTTTTCTTTCATTTATCTTGTTGTTATGGTTTCCTTTGTATTCATTTATTGCCTTGTTGTTTTCTTAGTTGCTCATTTGTACAGGCATCTGCTTTGATAATTTTTACTTTGCATTGAAGGAAAAGGCATATTCACTGGCTTGTACCTTGCTAACAGAGACTCAAATGTTGATCTTGATTGGCCAAGCACTAGCAACCCCAAATCATACACCCAGTGCCTAAACACTTGTGCACAACAATTGATCTTCAAATACATTCATGTGTACAGGCATTTGGAACTTAACATGCATACTGCCAACTCCCATATATTACTTAGCAATTTTATAATGATGGCCAGGTACCTTATGGATGGGCAGCCTCCTAAGTTGGGTTTGAAATTTGAACATTGACCTTTTCAACCTTTGCAAAGTTATCGAGTAACATCAACTGGCTTCCAGAAAGCGGTTTCAAAAATTGACCAGATGACCTTGCAGGAACACACCACTGGATAAACAAGCTGACTTCCAACATCACAATATGTCGGTCAAAGGAAAACTCACAAAGAGCTCTGAGCCAAAAGATATTCATGATCAAACATAGCCACTTAGAAACAAATTATGTTCATGTTGTCCAAAGTCACATAAATTGGCTCCTGAACTGGCCTTAAAAACTAACCAACTGAAACTTTCACAAATTGGCAACCTAGGCATTGATTATCCCTCATACAAGGAACATGAATCCATAACCCATTTTCCAAAAAGATCAAATGGCCGGTTAAAATTAATCACCAAACTCAGCTTATTAGTAAAATTCAGGATAAGAAACAGTGAAAAATAATAGAAATCCGATTCGGAATTGGCCTGGGAAAGTGGTCAAATGGATTGGCAGTGACCTAGAAATCATCAGGTAAGTAGTCTCTCATGTCTAAAATATGAAACAACATTAAATTATGTCAGGGGACAAATTACAAAACCTCAAAGTAGCCCATTTGGAATTCTGAACAAGGCAGTCACTGAGATATTTAATAAATTGCAAATGGAATGACACTAGCAAATAGATCAAACAGGCACATGGGGGGCTAAAAATTGGTAGGATGACTCACTCCCATGCCTAAAATATGATGCAATAACCAGCATGCAATGATCAATCATATGGAAAAAGATATCCAAATGCAAACATGGCCTACTACAACAAATTGACACTTAGGGAAAAATGCAGATTTGGACAAGTGCTCAAAACAAGACATCACGAAACAACTTGAAACTTGAATCTAATGACCTGGGATGTCTTCAAATGATAAAACAAGGGTAATGAATACTTGACATGCATGGTAGACCTCAGAATCTTATCCGAGAAAATAGGCACAAAAGCACTCATAGGGCTTCAATTTGCAAAATTACAAAATGGTACTAAAAAACCCATGTATTTTTAAGTACCAATAGGAAATTTACAAAGCATAAGACATCCACATAAACATAAATTAGTATACATCAATACACCAAACACATGAATTTCATACCTAAAACATAAAAAATATATATTCATAGGGGATGAAGCCAAATATATATGTCCAATAATGTCATACATTGAATATATTCAATATAGTTCAACTGGCTCCCTCAAAGCCAAATGGATGTGCACCGTATCACTTATACAATATACAAAAAATATGTCCACTAATTCCATATAGGCATACAATCTATATCCCTAATATAGTCATTTCCCTCCAGGGGAAGAAAACAAATCCCAAGCTATCTTCAATCGTCGCGTTGATGGAGATGCAGTGGGTGTTGTAGTCTTTTGAGTGTGCTCACTCGTCCTCCTCTCTAGACTCTTCTGTAGCTCAAGATCATAAAAACAATTTAAGCATCAATAACTAATATACATCAAAATTGAATTATACAATGACATAAAATAGAATATTCACTTACTACTAGTAAATAGTCACTATGTACATCCACCGAAGGCACATGCTTACGATCTGGAGTAATAAGTCCCTACAACAATGATCAAAATATTAATTAAAATACATACATGAATATCTTTATAAAATTCAATACAAACTATTAAAATAATAATTAAAATTAAGTGATCTCTTTCATACCTCAGTCAGTGCTTCAAAACTAGCTACTACTACAGCTACTTCATGATCCATAGTATCACAAATAAAAGGAGGAGTCTTTGATGTCAATACCTGAAAATGAAACAAAAAAAGTATTATGTAGTTATCAAGATTACATATATTTTTTACAACCCTACAAATGAGTAAATGATACCTCCGTGAAGGTTCCACCATGTCCTTCGGTGTGTGGTGTTGATGTCGAAGCTCCAACATTCAACTAGTGCACATGTACACAGAAAATTATAAGATAACCATTCATATAAGAATGTACTACTAACATGTTAATTATAATGCATTATTACATATATACCTGTGGACTCAATGATGAAATCACAAAGCTAGGTGAAGGAATGTGATCATCATGCCTTTGGATTTTGATCATAATTTGTCTAGTAATTTAGTTATTCATTCATTTATTAATTAAATATAATGAAGTAAATCAAATTAACATGAAAATAAAGATACCTCAAGGAAAGTGGCACGATGCCCTTTGTTGGTTGTTGTGAATGTCGATGGTCCACTAGTGAACATCTAATGCACATGCACAATAAGATATGATACAATTATTCATATAATTACATAATAATCAAATATATTAAATAAAATGTTTTATTCGATACATACTTGTGGAATTGATGACAATGTGTAGAAGGGGGTAGGAGGATCATTGCCACTGCCACCACCACTGACACTCTTGCCTTGAAATTTGATCATAATCAATAGATACTAAATTAATTAGTTATTCTTTTATAAATGAAATATGATCAAAGAAATTTAATGATCTTGGAAATATTTCCCTGTGTCTATGCCAAATGTCATATTTAGAAAATCATCAGTCATTAGTCTAGAATCCTCTTCCTCTCTCTCAGTAGTACCAAATGTGCACAAGGATCCACATGAGTGCCAAATATGCCCCCTCGAAGATTGACCATGGTCACCCTCAACTAAAGGAGTGGCACACTGAATGCGAGTCTCTATCAGAGCACTAATCATGCCTAGTGTGTCTGCCTCTACATGTTCCTTCACAATGGAAGGAATAGTAACATGATCCACTTGTGGTTTACCATAGGAACCCTAGGTGCGTTAGGGTCACGATGTGCCTATGTTCTATCAAATGATGACCCCCCTCCTCTACCCTAAGAATCTAGATAGTCAAAATAATTTGGCACCTCCTTGAGTACAAACTCACAATAGAGTTTCCTCAAGAGATATATATAGGAACCTCATGATTGTTACATGGAGGGGAATCAAAGACCATACACCATCTCTCCCAATAGTTGTTTTTAATCTCTTCATTTAAGCACCAATGAATTGGGAGCTTCCTTGTTGTAGTTCTAAGAGTATCTGTGTCCCTTGATTTTTTAAAGAGTTTGCAAATGTCATCTTTTGTGATTTTTTTCTTTTTTATGTCCGCATAAGATAATTTATTTGCATAATATTGTTTTTGTTCTTCTCTTTTATCTTGCCTAAATTAATTTTCCCACTAACCGAGCTTACGTGGGTCAAGATTGGTTCCAATGAGTTCGCAAGTCTTTCCCTTCAAAGATTTGTACCAATAGAATCTTTTAACCTCTTAATTAAAGATTCTAATTCTTTTTCCCTCTTTCGATTTGGTTCATCAAATTTTATTTTGTTCAAGGAGGAGGTTTCTTGATTGGTGGAGGCAATTGAGGTTCATTTTCTTGGTTATTTTCTTCATTTGTTTCTTCATTCATTTCTTCATGAGGAGACAAAGGGTTTGATGGAGGGTTTTGTTGAGGGAGATTATTTCTTCTTGGCAATTAAAAAAAATTAGATTTTAAAATCTTAATTACATGCATAAAATCTAAGAAAACAAATTTTAAGAAAACAAATTTCAAGAAAACAAATTTTAACAAAACTGAAATTGATGGATGAATGAATGAAAAAACTTACCTCTTATTCTGGATCGAGCTTGAGGACATTGTGGAGCCATTTTGTATACAAATTGATGGATGAATGAATGAAAAATATGGATTCAACAAGCCCAAACAAGACTGTGTATGTAGTTGGGATGACTCTTTTTACTACAAATGTGGGTTTGTGGAAAGCAAAATGAGCTTTCCCAACTGCAGCAAACACTAAATAGTGTTTTGACAAAGTGCATGTGCGCTATAGGGTGCACGTGCTTTGTAAAAATACTTTTTAGTGTTTTACAAAGCGCGTGCACCCTATAGGGTGCACACACTTTAGTGCGTACGCACTATGGTTGATGGGGGACCAAAAAGCAAAGTGGCATGTTTTTGGTCCCCATCTTTGTGCATATACCCTACTCCATATGTCACCTTTGATCTTTTCTTCATTATTATTATCAAAAAAGATGGTATTCTTATAATAAAATCAAATATGATCACTTAAAATGGCCTAAAAATAAAATAAAATTGAAACCCCATCTCCGTGAAATGCCTACTGCATTTACTTCTACAAGAGATCATTTGTGCAATGACATTCTATATGGTCTTCAAATCTTTTGGAAACCAAGGCCTAATAGAAATCCACATGTGTTGGTATTTGACCACACATAAAATGAACTTCATACTCATCTATATTTGCAATACTTGAAATTTAAGCTTTCTTACTAAACACATTAGGTAGATAGATAAACTTATTTCTTTTAAAGCATGTCAAAGTGGAGATCTAAAATGCCTAATGCACTCATGACCTTATATTTCAGATTTTAACTTGCTACCAAAATCAAACAGGTAGCATTTTACCTTATTTTCTAGATTATTAAATTATATTTTTGAATTGTATTACAATTTCATCTCATAAGACATGCAATTCATCATCAAATTTATTAAAAAATTAAAATAATTTCATCTCATATTTTCATCTCCTGTGATAGATGCATGTCTATATGATAAAATTTTATAGATTGTGATGAAATAGATTTCATATTTTGAACACTTAAACATACCTAAATTATTTCATCACATAAAATGAGATGATTTATTAATATGCTTTGAACTATGGAACAAAAGAATCTTCTATATGTCAATCACTTTGTTTATATTTGTTTCTTCTAGCTATTAATGTTTCTCTTTTCTTGCAAAGTGAGCTCTAATATTAAAATCGGTTCTGAACATTCTTTCATAATTAATGCCTTCTTCAGTAGAAGGTTAAGATACTAACCTCTATTTTTGGTTATGATGAATTGATTCTATCTTTTGACTCATAACAATTTTCTATTTTCCTAAAGTGCTTCCTTAACATGCTTGTTTCATGGGCATGTATTTTATTAACATCTAAATTCTCTAGAAGAACATTAGGTTGTGTTACTAGTTGAAAATGGGCTTCTTGAATTGGGATCATTAATTCCCTCTCTTCCATTGACTTTAGATATAGTATAAAGATGTTGTATTATTGCCAGTTTTCTCTTTAGAAAATCAACATTGGAAACTTTTGGAAATTGACATTCTTGAAAAACCTATCTCTAAAGGTGTTAAATGTGTTTTCCTTAGGATTGTTTACAATCGATGGGCTTATCTAGAGCCATCACAACTCATAAGGTCCATGCATTTTTTACTCTTATTTATTGAATTTATTTTTTCTCTTTAAGAATGTATCTATAGATAATTGCTCTAAACATTGGGGGTCTTTACCTAACCACACCCCTTTTGGAGAGACATGTTTTTAGCATTTAGTCAAAGTTTGTTTAATCAAATAACCTTCCTGGTTGATTATTTTTCAAGATTACAAGCCATAAACATTGATATTGTTTTTGATTGAAGTGTTTGTTCATACTTTCTTACCCATCCAAGCCTTTTTTATAGAGATGCTTTCTAATCATTTAGGGCTCGTTTGGTGCATGGAATATGAGCTCTAATTCTGGAATTAGATTTTTCGATAATTCAATTCCATGTTTGTGTCCATCCAAAAAAGCAGGAACTGGAATTTTGAAATTCCAATTTTGCCCCCAAAATGGGCATTTCATCTTCCACTCAAATAGGTGGAATTGGAAATTCCAATTCTAATTCCAATTTTTATAAAACCAAATTTAATATTTCATGGGATCTGTGACTATCACGATGTATATTATATTTCTATATGGATGTATATATATACATGTATGTATATATACATATGTGTATATACATACATATGTGTATATACATATGTATAATGTTAGGAATAGTCCCAAGAGATAACTGAGAGGGGGAGGGGGTGAATCAATTATCTACAAGTTTCAATTCTTTATCAAATTAAGTATACTTAAATATAAAGCATCAACATAATTAAAGAAAACTTGAACACAACACCTATATTTTGGTTACTAGAAAACCCAAATAGGTAAAAAGCCCAGTGGGAATTGACACCCACTAATAATTTGCACTAGTGTATTATGATCCTTATTAGAAGATCCTTAACCCTGTTAGGAGTTTTCTTTGCAATGTATTTAGTACAGTCACCTGGTCAAGGGTTAGACCCTGTTAGGAGTCTTTTACAATTAACCTTGTTAGGGGTGAGGACGCACTGTCAAAGAACACACTGCTCAAAGGGTGAAGGCTACAACCTTCTGAATGATAGATACACACTATATCTAGATCTTGGTGAATTGAACTTTTACTTGCTATCTGGATCAGTTCCAATGTATAGAAAAAACTCTTTACTTGGTCACATATACCTTCTTATGATGGCTCAACACTTCACACACTCTGCTCTACTCTTTTTAATCAAATCTGAAACACACCTTAGCAATCACAAATGACTGCATAAAAATACCTTTCCTCCAGATGATATAATCAAGTTGGCCTATTAGAACCACCTTGAAATAATATTAGAGAAACAATAACATACTCCAAAAATGATTTTGTTAGCTCTACTAAGCACAGAACACATTCTAGGACCTATCTAATAGTAATAAATGTAGATGCACGCTACACACTGTTGGCTCTATCAAAGTAACTAAAACTTTCTCCTCAAGCTAAATTACATCACACTCTCTTAACTAAACATTAATAAATCTTCTCCAAGCACTAATCCAAGGTTTCATACTTAAATGATAGGCACAACTCCTCAACCAATATAATCTCTATCAGCTCTTCTGAATAAACATAGGAAACTACTACAAGTGAATAAAAACTGCATAACTTCACTTCTACTAATCATCAGACTCTATGTCCATGAATGTAACATCATTAACATGTATCCATCAAATATCCAAATGCACAAGGATCCATGATAACTATACGGACAATCATTCATAGAACACTATCTATAACTTTGTCAGGAACACTACTGACACAAGCTGCTATATAATTGTCTGTACTAATAGTTAACCTTTGCATCCATGATATCATGATAATAACATGTCCATGCCAACTATACTAGAATATTACTACATAAGTCTTCCATGCATGCTACTTACCATATGTTGTAATCAATGACAAACATACAATCAACACTAGCTTGCTGGAAAATCTCCAACAATCTCCCCCTTTGGCATTGATGGAAACATACGGAATGAAAAACTCCACCAATCCAAATGAACATTTATTTTATACCATTCTCCATTTCCTCTTCAGAACTCCCCCATAGATGAATCCTCCACTTGCTGCAATATTCTTCAACATTCTCCATTTCCTCAACTGAACTGCTTTCATAACTGAATACTGCTCCCCCTTAGTATATTACTCCTTTTACTTCTATTTTTCATGACTATATATTACTCCCCCTTTGAAATCAATGGAAAAGGGCACCCATTAGTTTAAGCATTGGTACTACTCCTGAAGTAAAGTAGTCAACCATCCATCAGTCTCTGAGGACTGATGCTCTTTTTATTTTCTTCTAAGCAGAATCAGGGAAGAGAATTACTCCCAACTTCTCCCTGAGATACTCAAAAGTATCCTTTGGAAAGGGCTTTGTGAATATGTCTGCTAACTGATCTTTAGTACTCACATAGTCTACCTTAACTTTTTTCTTTGCCACTTTCTCTCTAAGGAAGTGATACTTGATCTCAATGTGTTTTGTCTTTGCATGCATCACAGGGTTCTTTGACATATTTGTATCATCTTAAAATGGAAGCACTTCCATATTAAGAGTGTTTATCCCTCTAAGTGAGTGGTTTGGGTCATGTCAAGTTCCTTGAATAAGCTCTTTTCTTAGATCATACTTGTTCTCCTCATTCTTCTTCTATCTGTCCTTTATTTTCACTCCAATCTACATTTCCTAGCATTCTAGGTCAGGATCCTGAGGTGTTTGACCACAAGGTCAAAGTTGACATTATGGGATAAAATTCAACCTTGACCCTAACCTAGTCAGGATTGACCTCAACCCTGACCTAGTTAGATTCAAGCTTGTAATTGACCCCCTATCTAGATTTCAAATTTCCTTGATTTTTGGGTGTTGGGTTTCAGGGATATTTGTTTTCCCACCTTCGGGTTAGCCATTTCGGGTTTTGGAATGGTAAATCCTTAAATTTCATTTAATATAAGTATATTTTCTAAAGGTTAGGACCTAATTAGGATTTAATTCTCCAAGGTGGCCCCTCTAGAGGATTGTGCCCTTATTCACTATAAAGGAGGCCTTCCTCTCTCATTTTCTCATCCATCATTCATATCTTCTTTTGCAATCAAGCATTCCATCAAGCAAGTATCCATTCAAGAATTAAAGTCCTCTTCTCCATCCAATTTCTCCATTGAAGATCAAGGATTGAAGCATTCAAGTCATTCAATGGATTTGGTTCAAGCATTCAAGATTCATCATTCAAACCCTAGATCTAGACATCATGATGGTGTGATCTTCCTTCAAGATCCTTTGTGTATCTTCTAGATCCATTCATTCTTCTATCAAGGTGGATTCCAAGCATACAAGCATGGAGGTTTTGTATTTACTTTGATGGTTTTGATTTAGATTTACCATTGTTGTGTTCAAGCTTTCATATCAATATACTTGTTTACATTTGAAATACAATTGCATATCTATCGAATTGCATAGCTTCATTGTTAGATCTATTTCTACTACTTGCTAGCATTCCTATTTCAATTTCAATATTAAGGTTGATTCCAAACCAGGGTTTGACCAAGGGAAATGTCATGCCCCGCAAGGGAACTAGAAAAGAGAACAAAGATTCTCTTTAGAAAAGAA
>BSBK01003278.1:462500-480000 GCA_027943335.1 Chamaecyparis obtusa
GAGGTGACTTTGTTTAGGCTCTGCTACAAATCTCCCAACTATGCCAACTACATTGGAAATGTTAGGTCTAGTTTGAGTAAGATAAATGAGTTTGCCAATCATAGACTAATACAATGTTATATCTACTACTAGTGAGTTATCTTCTTTTGTAAGCTTGCATCCTATTATCATAGGTGTCCCTACTGGCTTGCAATCATCCATCTTGAATTTCTTTAATATCTCTATCACATACTTGGACTGATTAATGAAAATTCCTTTCTTTGTCTCTTGCACATTTAAACCCAAAAATTATTTTATAGGTCCAATCATGCTCATCTCTAATTCGCTCTACATCTCTTTAGAAAATTCAAAACTTAGTTTTTTGCTACCTCCAAAGATAATGTCATCAATAAATATAGCTAGAAGTAGTAAACCTTTAGATGTCTCTCTTATGAATAGATTACAGTTTGCTTCTCCTTTCTTGAATTCAATTTTTGTTAGATATCCATCAAGTCTCTCATACCAAGCTCTAGGAGCTTGCTTAACTCCATAGAGGGCTTTCTTCAATCTACATACCATATCAAGTTTTTCTGATAGGGTGAATACTTATGGCTGCTCAATGTGTAACTCTTCTTTTAGCTCTCCATTCAAGAACGCTGACTTAACATCCATCTAATAAAATTTGAAGTTTTTGAATGTACCATAAGCTAAAAACAACTTAATGGCTTCTAATTTTCTCACTGGTGCAAATGTGTCTAAATAATCAATACCTTCTCTTTGCGCATATCCCTTACATACTAATCTTTCTTTATTTCTTACTATTGTACCATCTTCATTCATCTTGTTTCTGAATATCCATTTTGTTCCAATCACATTCTTATCACTAGGTCTTGGGACCAATTCCCAAGTGTCATTCTTGATAATGTGATCTAGTTCTTCTTTCATAGCATCATGCCAATTTGAATTATTGCATGCATCTTCAACACTTAAAGGTTCAATCTGAGATACTAAAGATACTACCTCATTTCTTGCAAATCTCTTTGCTTTTGATCTTGTTGTGACTTTTTCACTTTGATCTCCAATGATGTCATCCTTGGAATGATATCTAGATGTAAACTTTGGAGCTTTAGGTGATACTGTCTCATCTTCCTTAGGATTTTCTTCTTCACTTGTCTCAGGGTCATTGAATAACACATCAATACTGTCAAACATTTCTTCAATAACTATCTCACTAGTGGAGGGTCTGGGTTCTTCTTCAATCATGGGTGAGTAATCATGATATTTTTCCTGAACCATAAACTTTTCATCAATCTTAACATGAACACTTTCAATGATCTTCTTCAATCTTAAATTGAAACATCTATAAGCTTTTCTTTTAGTAGAGTAACCAAGGAAAATACCTTCATCACTTCTTGCATCAAACTTTCCTATTGCTTCATCTCTCTTGATGTAGCACTTTCTTGCAAAGATTTTGAAGTATTTTAGTATGGGAACATTACCAAACCATAGCTCATAAGGTGTCTTGTCCATGCCAGGCCTTAATTGAATTCTATTGATGGTATAGACTGCTGTATTGACTGCATCTCTCCAATAGGTGTGTGCAACTTTTCCTTCAATCATGATGATGCACACTGTATCAAGGATGATCCTATTCCTTCTCTCTGCAATCCCATTCTACTAAAGGGTTCTAGGTGCACTTAACTATCTTTTTATGACATGTTCTTTGCAGTACTCATAAAATCTATCAGAGGTGAATTCTAGGTGCACTTAATTGTCTTTTTATGACGCTTTATCTTTAGTCTAGATTCATTTTCAACCTTAGCTTTGAATATTTTGAATTTCTCAAAGGCTTCTTACTTATCTTTCAAGAATGCAACACAAATCATTCTAGAATAATCATCTACAAATAAAATGAAATACCTTTCACCATAGTATGATCTTGTTTGAGTTGGTCCACATAGGTTTATATGAATCAGATCCAACTTGTTCTCTACTGAGTTATGTGTTGATGCCAAAAATTTTGGCTCCAAAAGAGATCGAATGTCAGGGAAGTATAATGCGTACTGGGTATATTTTGTAAATATTTTATTAAAATTTTGAAATAGATAAAGGATGTAATCATTTATTGTTTCTTACTCCTATATATTAGGTTGTAAATGTTTCATTTTATGCATTTTTGTTATTTGATATTGATAATTTTGAAAAATAAGAAATATATGTATATAATTAGGCCAAAAAGATGGCGAGAGGGAGTTGAACACTCAACCTCTCGAGCTGACCTTTTTGCCTACATACCTAATCCCTCACGCCTAACCAATTAGTGTACATTATTCTTCGAGAGGAATAGGAGAAAAGTATTTACTTATTTTATTTGTATGTGCAAGTGAGAGATCAAAATCACTTTTCACACAAGGAGTTACCTCTTCCCTAACCACTTTTATAATTTAATAATATGATTATTGTGATATTTTGTATTTATATATTTTCTAATTTTTAGGAAAAAGAAAGGGGAGAGGGAGTTGAACACTCGACCTCTCGACCCATTCCTCTTCCTACCTATCTACCTGACTCTACCCCTAACCAACTACTCTACATTATTCTTCGAGAGTATATGTAGAAATAAATATATAAATATAAGATAATTGTATTTCTTTTTTAAAATAAATTATTAAAATTAATATTATTTGTTAGGGGGAACTTCAATATTTTAATTAATTATTTTAAGTTATATGATTCAATTAGTTTGTTATTTAATTAATTTATTTACCAAATAACCTAACTTCTTTTCATTTTCACATTTTCACCTATAGCTAATATGAAATACTTTTAGGGTGAAGTAATTTTATTATTATTAACCTTTAATTTGTACATGTTTTATAGATTCAAATTTTAGGGTTAAATGATGATAAGTTATTTCCCTACATGTGGTTTCTCATGTTTATGTTAACTTTATTTTAGGGTTTCAATAGTTTCTCTTTAGTTTATATTTAATTTTTCCTCTTTAGCATTGATATTTCTACTAACATAATGAGTAAATTTTATTCACTAAATGTGAGAAGTTGTGTCTTAAAGGTTGATTCTTAATTTTACTTCTTGATCCCTAAAAGGTAATTCCTTTATGCATTTTTTATTTTTTGGTTTTAGGGTTTGCTTTTTACTTTATGAGTAAGTTTATTCTTTAATGTACATTAGGGTTGTTTAGAAAGATAAATATTTATGTGCCCTAATTATGTACATTCTAACAATTACTAAATTTTCTATATTTTTAATTATCTTGAGGGAATTATTTCGTGAGCTTATTAAATTAACCCTTAAGTAAGTGGATTTTATTTTAAAGTTAATGTTATTATGAAAAGAATGTAACATGTTTTACTTTTACAAAAAATGAAATAATAATAATAATAATAATAATAATAATAATAAATATGAGAATATTGTTTTTGTGTGAATGTTTCATGATTTTATGTGAGATGAATTTTATTTTATTTAGAATTTCAAATAATATTATTAAATAATAAATATTATTAGTAAATTATATAATGATGTTTGATGTGAATTAATGTTGAATTATTTTGTGTGCAGGAAATCAAGGTGTAATTTATTAAACGGCACATATACGCTATACAGGATTTTTCCCGAACAAACATTGTTATGGTTGAATTTATGTGTTTTTAGGGCTAATTGTAAAATTAGGTCCTGTGAAAGGGCATGTCCTTTCACAGGGAACCTTTGAAAATTATATTTATATTAAATCAATTGTAGAATAGGGGGGACACATTTTTTACATCAGATTTGAAATATTTTGAGAGCTGGTGGATGCTTTTACTCTAAAATTAGATGGAAACTATTGGATCAATGTATGTGGATCGAGTGATTATTAAGGCTTAATACAAATCATTGTTCAAAGTTCACCGGTAATATCTGTTCCTTTGTGCCATTTTGATTTAATACTTTGGATAAAGTATCTTTACTTTCTTTGAGATTTTTATACTGCAAAATTAAATAGGAATTGTAGAACTATGTCAAATTGGTTTCCCATTGTGTATGGCTAAGCATGCCTTTTGAATACTGCAGAATTCAATTGGTCTGTCCTCTGGGGATTAAATTTCATTTGAATAGTTGTCTTCCTATTTTAGTTTATTGTTGTTAATTAATCAATCTTTGAAGTGATCAATTTATTTTAAATTTGTCTCCAAAGTTATACATTTTATTTCAATATGTCACATTGTCGTTAATAGATTGAACTAGATGAATTTTAACATTGATCATCAATTAAAGTAATCGCACATAATTTTCATTTTTGGGATAAGGAATAGGCATTGGTCTTTATTATAGATGTAGTTAAAATTTATCATCTTTTTATCAAAGCAATTCTTTACATTTTTATGTTTATTCATTCAGTCATCTAGGAAAGCTTATTAGAATTAGGCCTACCAGCCTTGGTTCAATTGAACCAAAATTGCAGAGGCACTTATCGTGCCTATCAGTTGGCCTCAAAATGACCAGCATTTTTGAGCCCCAACATTATGCTTGCTCCTGAATGAATTCCTCACATGATTTCCCATTACACATTCCTTGCATATAGGATCAACTGGCTTTGCAATGCTAGGTAGGTATCTTACTGCCTTAACATTGCTAATCTTTACCATGTTATTAAAATTGATATGACATAGTCTTTTGTGCCATAACCAACTGTCAGCTACTTTAGCAATAAAACAACTTGATCCTAGATTAAGTTGAAAAACATTACCTTTAGTTTTTGATCCTGATGCAATCATTTCTCCTTCTTTGTTGTTAATGATTCACTTGTTTCCATTGAATTCCAATTTTTAACCTTTGTCAAGTAACTACCCAACACTTAGTAGGTTATGTTTACAACCATCAACATAAAGAAAATCATCAGTGTTGTTCTTTCTATCCAAGGTGAAGGCTCCTATACCAACAATGGGTTTGGGGGTGTTATCTCCAAATCTAACCATGCCACCATTATACTTGTCTAAATGAACAAACCTATCTTTATCACTTGTCATGTGATGTGAACATCCACTATCTATGATCCAATCTATCCTTATGTCTTCTTGTGAGATCAATGCTAACTTTCTTCCTCTTTCTCATCTCCATTATTCATTTTCTCTATGATAGCAATGAATCCAATTTCATCTTCACCTGAATCATCATTCGATAATCCATCTCCAACATAGTACATTCCTTTGAATAATTAGGCTTGTAGTCATTTTTTAACTTTCTAGCTCTTGTAGGACATTTAGATATTGCAAAGTGACCAATCTTATTACATGAAAAGCATTTAAATGGAAACTGACCTTCATATTTCCCTTTTCCTTTCTTTTCTCTTTTAGAAATCATAGAAATGAAATCATCTAGTGCTTTCTCTTCATCATCATTATTATCAAAATTACTAGAAGTACTTGTAGATTTCGTACCATGGACTGATGCTTTGAAGGCTGCTCCACTTTTAGGTTTTGTCTTCAATATTGAAATCTCAAAAGCTAAAATTTTGTTGATCAAGGTCTCTCTTTTGAAATTTGATGTGAGTTGCATGGTCTCATCAAGGATATTGATCTTGTTGTCACACTTTTCTATGAGAGTGGTCATCAACTTATCCATAATGTCTTCGTTTGATATCTCTCCACCATTGTTCCTGATTGTTGCAACTGCTTCATTAATCATTTGGTTTTAAGCTCTGATGTTTTCTTTAGGTAGCATCTCTGATGCATTTTATTTTTTCTTCCAAGTTTTTCTACGCACATCCTTTTCTTGTTTGTCTCCTTCAAATATGTGTTCTACGTACTTCCATATTTTGTGGGTTGTATCTAGTTTCTTTATTTCTTAAAACTCACTATAGATAGGGCACTGATAAGGGCTTCTTTGGCTATTGCATTTTGATCAAACAATTCCTTTTTCTTTTTAGTAGCATCATCCTTTGCAAGGTCTTCTAAAGTAGGGATCTTGACTTCTTTGATAGTTACATTAAAAACTTCAAAAGCAATGCATTGCAAATGTGTCACCATCTTGTTCTTCCAGTCAAGATAATTCTCTCTACCAAACTTAGGAATTTCTTTTCTGAAGAATGCCATCTGATCAACCTCAAGTTGTTAAACTTTCTCTCTGAGGTACTTGGCTCTGATACTAATTGTTAGGAATAGTCCCAAGAGATAACTGTGAGGGGGGAGGGGGGGTTAATCAGTTATCTACAAGTTTCAATTCTTTATCCAATTAAGTATACTTAAATATAAAACATCAACACAATGAAAGAACACTTGAACACAAAACCAATATTTTGGTTACAGGGAAACCCAAATAGATAAAAATCCTGGTGGGAATTGACACCCACTAATAATTTTCACTAGTGTATTATGACCCTTGTTAGAAGATCCTAAACCATGTTAGGATTTTTCTTTACAATGCATTTAGTACAGTGACCTAGTCAAGGGTCAGACCCTATTAGGGGTGAGGATGCACTTGCCGAGAGCACACTACTCAAAGGGTGAAGGCTACAACCTTCTAAATGATAGATACACACTATATCTAGATTTTGGTGAATTGCACTTTGACCTACTATCTGGATTAGTTCCAATGTATAGCACAAAATCTTTTCTTGGTCACATAGACCTTCTTCTGATGGTTCAACACTTCGCACACTTTGCTTTACTCTTTTTAATCAACTCTGAACCACACCTTAGCAATCACAAATGACTGCATATAAATACCTTTCCTCCAAATGATATAATCAAGTTAGCCTATTATAACCACCTTCAAATAATATCAGAGAAACCATAACATACTCCAACAATGATTATGTCAGCTCTACTAAGCATGCAACACATTCTAGGACCTATCCAATAATAAATGTAGATGCACGCTACACATTGTCGGCTCTACCAAAGTAACTGAAACTTTCTTCTCAAGATGAATTACATCATGTGCTCTTAACTCAAAATTACTAACTCTTCTCCAAGAACTAATCCAAGGGTGCATAGCGAAATGATAGGTGCAACTCCTGAACAATAATAATATTTGTCGTCTCTTTAGAATAAACACAGGAAACTATGATTGGTGAATAGCGACTGCATAACTTCACCTCTACTGATCATTAGACTCTATGTCCATGAATTTTACATCATTAACATGTATCCATCACATATCCAAACACATAAGGCTCCATGATAACTGTACGAACAATCATTCTCAACACACCGCTTGTAACTCTGTCAGGAACACTACTGACACAAGCTACTATATAACTATATTTACTAACAGTTAACTTCTACATGCATGATATCATGATGATAACATGTCCATGATGGATATACTAGAAGCTTACTACATAACTCTTCCATGCATGCTACTTACCATATGTTCTCATCAATGACAAACATACAATCAGCACTAGCTTGCTGGCAAATCTCTAACAATCTCCCCCTTTGGCATTGATGGAAACATATGGAATGAAAAATTCCACCAATCCAAATGAACATATCTTTTATAACATTCTCCATTTCCTCTTCAAAACTCCCCCAAAGATGAATCCTCCATCTGCTATAATATTCTTCAACATTCTCCATTTACTCAACTGAACTGCTTTCATAACTGAATATTGCTCCCCCTTAGTATATTATTCCTTTTACTTCTATTTTTCATGACTATATATTACTCCCCCTTTGACATCAATGGAAAAGGCCACCCATTAGTTTAAGCATTGGTACTACTCTTGAAGTAGAGTAGTCAACCATCCATCAGTCCTTGAGGACTGATGCTCTTTCTTCTTTCTTCTAAGCAAAATTAGGGAAGGGAAATACTCCCAACTTCTCCCTAAGATACTGAAAAGTATCCTTTGGAAAGGGCTTTGTGAATATGTCTTCTAACTGATCTTTAGTACTCACATAGTCTACCTTAACTTTTTTCTCTGCCACTTTCTCTCTTAGGAAGTGATACTTGATCTCAATGTGTTTTGTCTTTGCATGCATCATAGGGTTCTTTGACATATTGATAGTGCTAGAGTTATCAAAATGAATTACAATAAGGTAATTAATCTAAATTCCAAAATCCTTTATCATTTGTTTGATCCAAAAAATTGTAGAACAATTCAGGGCTACTGCGATATACTCCACTTCTACTATTGATTGCGAGATACAATTTTGCTTCTTTCTTGTCCAAGTGACAAGTTTGTTACCAAGAAACATTGCTCCTCTTGATGTACTCTTTCTATCATCAATGTATCCTGCCCAATCTGCATCAGTATACACATGAAGTTCAACATTTTATGAGTTAGGATACCATAGACCATAGTCTATAGTGCCTTGCAAGTATATGAATATCCTTTTTACTACCATGAGGTGACTTTGTTTAGGCTCTACTGTAAATCTTCCGACTATGCCAACTACATTGGAAATATCAGGCCTAGTTTGAGTAAGATAAATGAGTTTTCCAAACATAGACTTGTACAGTGTTATATCTACTATTGGTGAGTCATCTTCTTTTGTAAGCTTGCATCCAGTTATCATAGGTGTCCCTACTAGTTTGCAATCATCGATCATGAATTTCTTTAATATCTCTTTCACATACCTAGACTGATTAATGAAAATTCATTTCTCCGTCTGCTGCACATTTAACCCCAAAAAGTATTTGATAGGTCCAATCATGCTCATCTCAAATTCACTCTACATCTCTTTAGCAAATTCAACACTTAGTTTGTTGTTACCTCCAAAGATAATGTCATCAACAAATATAGCTACAAGTAGTAAACCTTCAGATGTCTCTCTTATGAATAGATTATAGTCTGCTACTCCTTTCTTGAATCCAATTTTTGTTAGATATCCATCAAGTCTCTCATACCAAGCTCTTAGGGCTTGCGTAAGTCCATAGAGGGTTTTCTTCAATCTGCATACCATATCAGGTCTATCTGATAGGGTGAATCCTTCTAGTTGCTCAATGTATACCTCTTCTTTTAGCTCTCCATTCAAGAATGCTGACTTAACATCCATCTGATAAAATTTGAGGTTTTTGAAAGTAGCATAAGCTAAAAATAACATAATGGCTTCTAATTTTCTCACTAGTGCAAATGTGTCTAAATAATCAATACCTTCTCTTTGCGCATATCCCTTACATACTAATCTTGCTTTATTTCTTACTATTGTACCATCTTTATTCATCTTGTTTCTAAATATCCATTTTATTCCAATCACATTCTTATCACTAGGTCTTGGGACTAGTTCCCAAGTGTCATTCTTGATAATCTAATCTAGTTCTTCTTTCATAGCATCATGCCAATCTAAATTATTGCATGCATCTTCAACACTTGAAGGTTCAATCTAAGATAGTAAACATGCCACCTCATTTCTTGTAGAACTCTTTTCTTTTGATCTTGTTGTGACTTTTCCACTCTGATCTCCAATAATGTCATCCTTGGAATGATATATAGATGTACAATTTGGAGCTTTAGGTGATACGGTCTCATCTACCTTAGGAGTTTCTTCTTCACTTGTCTCAGGGTCATTGAATAACACATCAATACTATCAAACATTTCTTCAATAACTATCTCACTAGTGGAGGGTCTAGGTTCTTCTTCAATCATGGGTGAGTAATCATGATATTTTTCTTGAACCATAAAATTTTCATCAATCTTAACATGAGCACTTTATATGATTTTCTTCAATCCTAAATTGAAATATGTATAGGCTTTTCTTTTAGTAGAGTAACCAAGGAAAATACCTTCATCGCTTCTTGCATCAAACTTGCCTACTACTTCATCTCTCTTGATGTAGCACTTTCTTCGAAAGATTCTAAAGTATTTTACAATGGGAACATTACCAAACTATGCTCATAAGGTGTCTTGTCCGTGCCAAGCCTTAATTGAATTCTATTGATGGTATAGACTGTTGTATTGACTGCATCTCTCCATCAGGTGTATGCAACTTTTCCTTCAATCATGATGATGCACACTACATATCAAGGATGATCATATTCCTACTCTTTGCAATCCCATTTTTCTGAGGGGTCTAGGTCCACTTAACTATCTTTTTATGCCATCTTCTTCATAGTACTCATAGAATCTATCAGAGGTGAATTCTCCTCCTCTATCTGATTTTAGATACTTTATCTTTAGTCTAGATTCATTCTCAACCTTAGCTTTGAATATTTTGAACTTCTCAAAGGCTTTTGACTTCTCTTTCAAGAATGCAACCCACATCATTCTAGAATAATCATCTACAAAGAAAATGAAATACCTTTCACCATAGTATGATCTTATTTGAGTTGGTCCACATAGGTCTGTATAAATCAGATCCAACTTGTTCTCTACTGAGTTATGCTTTATCCTGAATGAATTCCTCTCATGATTTCCCATTACACATTCCCTGCATATAGTATCAATTGGCTTTGCTATGCTAGGTAGGTCTCTTACTACCTTAACATTGCTAATCTTTACTATGTTATCAAAATAGATATGACATGGTCTTTTGTGCCATAACCAACTATCATCTACTTTAGAAATAAAACAACTTATTTTTGGAATAAGATGAAAAACATTACCTTTAGTGTTTGATCATGATGCAATCATTTCTTCTTCTTCTTTGTTGTTAATGATGCACTTGTTTCCATTGAATTCCAGTCTGTAACCTTTGTCAAGTAACTTCCCAACACTTAGTAGGTTATGTTTCAAACCATCAACATAAAGAACATCATCAATGATGTTCTTTCCATCCAAGGTGATGGCTGCTCTACCAACGATGGGTTTGGGTATGTTATCTCCAAATATAACCATGCCACCATTGTACTTGTCTAAATAAACAAACCTATCTTTATTACCTATCATGTGATGTGAACATCCACTATCTATGATCCAATTTGTCCTTATGTCTTCTTGTGAGATTAATGCTAACTTTTCTTCCTCTTTCTCCTCTCCATTATCCATTTTCTCTATGATAGCAATGAATCCAATTTCATCTTCACCTGAATCATCATTTGATACTCCATCTCCAGCATAGTAGCATTCCTTTGAATACTTAGGCTTATAGTCATTTTTTAACTTTCTAGCTCTTGTAGGACATTTAGATGCAAAGTGACCAATCTTATGACATGAAAAACATTTAAATGGAAATTGACCTTCATATTTCCCTTTTCCTTTCTTTTCTATTTTAGCAATCATAGAAATGAAATCATCTAGTGCTTTCTCTTTATCATCATCTTTATCAAAATTACTAGAAGTACTTGCAGATTTCTTACCATGGACTAATGCTTTGAAGGTTGTTTCACTTTTAGGTTTTGTCTTCAATCTTGAAATCTAAAAAGCTGAAATTTTGCTGATCAAGGTCACTTTTGAGATTTGATGTAAGCTGCATGGTCTCATCAAGGATGTTGATCTTGTTTTCATACTCTGTTGTGAGAGTGGTCATCAACTTATCCATAATGTCTTCTTCTAAGATCTCACCACCATTGTTCCTGATTCCTGCAACTACTTCATTAATCCTTTGGTTGTAAGCTCTGATGTTTTCTTTAGGTAGCATCTCTAATGCATTGTATTTTTTCTTCCAAATTTTTTTGTGTGCATCCTTTTCTTGTTTGTCTCCTTCAAATATGTCTTCTAGGTACTTCCATATTTTGTGGGCTATATCTACTTTCTTTATTTCTGAAAACTCACTATTAGATAGGGCACTGATAAGGGCTTCTTTGGCTATTGCATTCTAATGAAAGAATTCCTTTTTCTTTTTAGTAGCATCATCCTTTGCAAGGTCTTCTAAAGTAGGGAGCTTGACTTCTTTGATAGTTACATCAAAAACTTCAAAAGCAATGCATTGCAAATGTGTCACCATCTTGTTCTTCTAGTCAAGATGATTCTCTTCATCAAACTTAGGAGTTTCTTTTCTGATGAATGTCATCTAATCAACCTCAAGGTGTTAAAATTTCTCTTCAAGGTACTTGGATCTGATACCAATTGTTAGGGATAGTCCCAAGAGATATCTGAGAGGGGGGGGGGGGGGTGAATCAGTTATCTACAAGTTTCAATTCTTTATCCAATTAAGTATACTTAAATATAAAGCATCAACATAATGAAAAAACACTTGAACACAACACCAATATTTTTGTTACGGGGAAACCCAAATAGGTAAAAACTCCAGTGGGAATTGACACCCACTAATAATCTGCACTAGTGTATTATGATCCTTGTTAGAAGATCCTTAACCCTGCTAGGAGTTATCTTTACAATGCATTTAGTACAGTGACCTATTCAAGGGTCAGACCCTATTAGGAGTCTTTTACAATTAACTCTGCTAGGGGTGAGGACGCACTATTTGAGAGTACACTAATCAAAGGGTAAAGTCTACAACCTTCTGAATGACAAATACACACTATATCTAGATCTTGGTGAACTGCGCTTTGACCTGCTATCTCGATCAATTCCAATGAATAGAAAAAATATTTACTTGGTCACATAGACCTTCTTATGTTGGTTCAACACTTCACACACTCTGCTCTACTCTTTTTAATCAACTCTAAACCACACCTTAGCAATCACAAATGACTGCATATAATACCTTTCTTCCAAATGATATAATGAAGTCATCCTATTAGAACCACCTTGAAATTATATAAGAGAAACCATAACATACTCCAATAATAATTCTCTCAGCTCTACTAAGCACACAATACATTCTAGGACATGTCCAATAATAATAAATGTAGATGCATGCTACACACTGTCAGCTCTACCAAAGTAACTGAAAATTTCTCCTCAAGCTGAATTACATCATGTGCCCTTAACCAAACATTAATAACTCTTCTCCAAGCACTAATCCAAGGGTGCATACCAAAATGATAGGTGCAGCTCCTGAACCAATATAATCTCTTTCGACTCTTCTAAATAGAAAAAGGAAACTGCTACTGGTGAATAGTGACTGCATAACTTCACTTCTATTGATCATCAAACTCTACATCCATGAGTGTAACATAATTAACATGTCTCCATCACATATCCAAATGTGCGAGGCTCCATGATTACTGTACAAAAAATCATTCAAAGAACACTACCTGTAACTCTGTCAGGAACACTACTAACACAAGCTGCTATAATATAACTATCTGTACTAACAGGTAACCTCTGCGTCCATGATATCATGCTGATAACATGTCCATGTTGAATATACAAGAAGCTTATTTCATAAGTCTTCCATGCATGCTACTTAACATATGTTGTTAGCAATGACAAACATACAATCAACACTAGCTTGCTGACAAATCTCCAACATATATATATATATATATATATATATATATATATATATATATATATATATATATATATATATATATATATATATATATATATATATATATATATATATATATATATATTATATATATATATATATATATATATATATATATAGCAGATAGTGTTTTGTTTTGTGCACGTGAGATACTATAGTTGGTGATATGTGATGTTGAGGTTATACTCTTTGATATGTTATATGTCTATGGTTAAGAGCACAGATAGTAATTCTTTCATTCATGAAAGTTATGAGCATTTTGGCGAAAGTAGTATTCAAACAGTGTTCCTTAGTAGCGGTTTGTGGAAATCAGATGAAATCTCCTAATTGGGATGGAGTCTAGTTTTGCATAGTTAAAGGGAAGTTAGAGACACATTGATAGTGATGTGGTTCATAGAACAAACTTTGAGGTCACACGAGTGAAGAGTTATTGTATTTGGAAGCCAACAATTTTTGTGTAATCTTGATACAGCATGTGGAAACTTTTGTTTTGTAATTGCATGCTGATTCATTTGTAATTATTTGAGTGTGGTATAAAGGAAGGAATGTTTTTCCTTGTTGGAAGGATAGTGAGTAATGTGAGCATGGTATGGTGGAATGCGAATGTATGCATGAAGTGAAGAAGAGAGCCAATTCAGTTGTGAAGGAAGACATGCGACATACAGAGATCTGAGATTGAGATCTAATGTAGTAGTGAGTGTGGTTTGGCATAGTGAGGAGGTAACATATTTCATATTATTCTATTGAATAATCTTAAGATTATTTGGATAGTGTGTTCAATGATCTTACCCTGAAGCTGTTTGGGCAGTGGGTCCTTCTCTCTTCCATAACTCCTAACAGGGTTAGAATCTTTTAACAGGGATTTAAAATCTCCTAATAGGGATTCATATGTACTTAATGTATTTCATAAGACTCCTAATAGATTTCATCCTTTCACAAGGAATATTCATATTAGTACATCTTTTGTGGGCATCATTCCCACCGGGGGTTTACTCTTTGATCAAGAGGTTCCCTAGTCAACATATCTTGTGTTATTGTGTCATTGTGGATGAATATCTTTCTATGGTTGGTAATTATATTGCTTACATGGTTAAATATTGTTGAAGTTGATAAAATTTTTAATTCTCAGATAATTGATTCACCCCCCCCTCTCAGTTATCTTGGTGATCTTTACTTTCTAACAATTGGTATCAGAGCAACATGTCCTTGAAAGAAAAGTTTAATAGCTTAAGGAGATCCATGGTAAATTTCAAGAAAGAAAGCCCTAAGTTTGATGGAGTAAATTTTGATAGCTAGAAGGAGAAAATTAAGACACATCTACTGTGTTTAGGACTAGGTTATTGGTTGATTACAAAGAATAATAAAACTATCATTGAAGAAGATAATCTTGAATCAAGTTCTAAAGATGAGGTAGATCTATTCATGTGTAACATACTTGCAATAGAAGCACTTTTGACAGCACTTTTAGAGAATGAGTACAGTAAGGTAAAATGTTTGAAAAAATCTCATAAAATTTGGAAAGCTTTACATTCTACTTTTGAAGGTAATGAACATGCAAAGAAAGCTAGATTACATAATTGGATATGTGCATTTGAAGATATAAGAATGATAGAAGATGAATCTATTAGAAGCTATATTGGCAGAATGTCAGAAATTGTTGCAGGGATAAAATCTTGTGAAGGAGAAAAATAGAGAATGAAGTGATATGAAAAATTCTGAGGACATTGACTCCTGTATTTAAGCAAACAACACAGATGATTGAACAAGTTATACCTTGTACAACAAACTTTACAAGAGAAACTCTTCTTGGAAGATTGGAAGTAGCAGAGATGAACCTGAGGTTATCAAGAGACTTACCTAGAATGGAGACAACATTCAATGCTCTTAGTGTTTACCCTAATTTGTTAAGAAGCATCAGTGTGAGTGGAGATTATGCCAGCAATAGTAGATCTAGAAATGAAGAAGACAAGAAGATTGAAGAAGGTATTGCCTTGCTTGTGAAGAGAGAACTAGACGGTAAGAAATTTTTTTTGTTGGACTTGTCAAGAATATGGTCATTTTGCATCTAAATGTCCTAAGAGAGTTAAGAACTACAAAAAAAATTTCAAGCCTAGAAGATCTAAGGAATGTTATTATGCTAATGATGAAGATCTTGAAGCTAGTATAGAAAGAACTTTGAGTGAAAGTGATACTGAGAATAATGATGAAATAGGATTTGTAGCAATTAAAGAAGAGAATCTTGAATCTGATGTTAAGGAAGAAAAAGCCTTAGTTTCCCAAGTTGAAAAGAAAGTTGATTGGATTATAGATAGTGGTTGTTCACATCATATGACTGATGACATGAAGAAGTTCATAAAGTTTAACAATTATGATGGAGGAATTGTTAGAGTTGGTAACAATGCACCTTGTTTGATTAAATGTATAGGATCTATTACTCTTGATGGAAAGACTAATACTGATGATGTTCATTTTGTTGATGGATTGAAACATAATCTTTTGAGTGTTGGATAGTTAGTTGATAAGGGTTATCAAGTTTTGTTTACTAAGAAAACTTGTGTGATAAATGATAAAGATGGAAATCTAATTGGAACTAGATCTAGAACCAGAGGTAATGTATTTCAGTTGAATTTTACTGAGATGACATGTTTGATTACTAAGATTTATGATATTTGGTTATGGCATAGAAGGTTTTGTCACATAAACTTTGATAATATTGTGAAGGTAAGTACTACACTTGCGGTAAGGGATTTGCCTAAGATTATGAAGCCTACTAACATGATTTGCAAGGAATGTGTGATGGCTAAATAGAAGAGAAATTTATTTCCTAGTAAGAAGTTCACATCGACAGAGAAGTTTGAGATTGTTCATATAGACTTGAGCGGTCCTACCAAGACTAGAGGATTCTATGGAGAATGGTGTTTTATGATTCTTATTGATGATTTTACAAGAATGATGTGGGTTGCATTTCTGAAAGAAAAATCTTAAGCATTTGATAAGTTTAAGATCATTAAAAATAAAGTTGAGAATGAATCTGGAATGAAGATTAAATGTTTAAGATTAGATAGAGGTGGTGAATTTACTTCTAGAGAGTTTAACACTTTTTGTGAGGTGAATGGTATTAAGAGACAGTTTTCAGCCCCTAGAACACCTAAACAAAATGGTATGGCAGAAAGAAGAAACATATCAGTGACTGAAGTAGCAAGAGCTATGTTATTTGAGAATGATTTGGCAAAGACATTTTGGAGAGAAGTAGTGAATACAACAGTATATACAATGAACAGAGTACAAATCAGAGCAAACACAAACAAGACACCTTATGAATTATGGTTTGGACATGCACCTTTAGTTAAGTATTTTAGAATTTTTGGAAGTAAATGTTATATAAAGAGAGATGATGATATTGGAAAGTTTGATCCTAGAAGTGATGAAGGTATTTTTCTTGGATATTCTTTGAAGAGAAAAGCATATAGATGTTACAATAAGAGAACTAAAACTATTGTTGAGAGCACAAATGTTAAAGTTGATGAAAAGTTCAAAATTTAGGAAAGAATGCTTGATTATGAATCTAATAAAGAAGCTCATCCTCAGCCTATTATTGAAGCTACTGAGTTATTATATGAGACTGATAGTGAATTTTTGAATGAGAGTCTGACAGAAGAAACCAGAGAAGATTCTAGAGAAGAATCTACAGTTGAAACAAGATTTGTGACTATGACATGAAACAGGTATATATCAAGACATCATCCTATTGAACAAGTGATTGGAAGTTTGGATAGAGGAGTTATGACTAGAAATAAGGTACATTTATGTTTGATTTCTCAAATTGAACCTAAATCTACTAATGAAGCTTATGAAGATGAACATTGGATTAAAGCTATGAGAGAAGAACTAGATCAGATTGAAAAGAACAAGACATGAGAATTGGTCCCTAGACCTAAAGATAAGAATGTGATTGGAATTAAATGGGTATTCAGAAACAAGATGAATGAACAAGGAGAAGTTGTAAGAAACAAAGCAAGATTGGTATGTAAGGGATACTCACAGCAAGGAGTTGACTATGAAGAAAATTTTGCACCTGTGGCAAGAATTGAAGCAGTAAGGATGTTTTTGGCTTATGCAGCTTTTAAGAAATTCAAAGTGTATCAGATGGATGTGAAGTTCACATTTTTGAATGGTGAATTGGAAGAAGTCTACATTGAGGGTTTTCCTTTAACTCAAGAAGGAGACATGGTATGTA